>CANSGD010000080.1:600000-1015588 GCA_947645195.1 Patellifolia procumbens
GAGAGTCATCCCAAACAAAAAACAGACATTGTTCACTAGTTAACTAATTCACTACACACACAAGCACATAAACTTAAATGTTCACTAATTAATTACACTTCCATAAAATAAACCCAAAAAAAAGGAAGGTTGCCACTATTGTTGATCCCAAAAACTGCTTCAATAGTAGACACTCCATGGAAGATGATGATGAGCTTGGTCTTCAATGGTGGATGGATGGCTACGAGGAATGTAGCAACCACATCAATATCGTGTATGAACATCATGAAGGCCAACAGCAAGAAGAACATGAAGAAGTACAACAACAACAACAAAATCAGGTAAGCAAAAAACAAGAACTTAGTTTGGAAACAAGAAGAAAGATTGTTGATGAGTTGTTATTTAGTGAGGCAAATGGGAAAATACCAAGGGAAAAAAAACAGAAATTGCATCTAAATTTGGGATTCATTTTACTACTTTGTACAGAATATGGAAAGATGCACAAAACCAAAGAAGTTTAGGCAATGTTATAGATGTTAGGGCAAAAAAACAAAGAAGAGTTGGTAGAAACAACTTGAATTTCAAGAGGAATGGCTTCAGTCAGTGCCTTTACATAAGAGGACAACACTAAGATCAGTTGCAGGAGCACGGAAGTGTTCCCAGTCCACAGTTTGGAAAATGGTGAAGAAAGGCAGATTGAAGACTCATACAAGTACAAACTACCCACTACTAACAGACAAACATAAGATAGATAGGATGCTATGGGTATTGAAACACATTGAACCACAAAACAGAGATGAGCCTGCTAGATTTGTAAACATGCATAACATTATACACATTGATGAAAAATGGTTTTATCTAAATCCAGACATGAGGAGGTTCTATTTACTCCCACATGAGGAAGATCCATATAGGTGTCAACAGTCCAGGAGGTTCAAAGTGAAAGCAATGTTCTTGGAAGCCACATCATGGCCTATGAAAGATGAAAATGGGGGCATGCTACATGATGGGAAGTTTGGGATTTTTCCTTTTGTGAAGAGGGTTGCAGCTAAGAACAGAAGTAAAAACAGAGAGGCAGACACTCTTGAAACAAAAGCAATTGAAAGTATCACCAAAGAAGTCATCAGGGACATGATTATCAATCAAGTCATACCATCTATCATGAGATGTTGGCCAACAGGGGTATCTAAGGACATATACTTTCAACAAGATAATGCAAGACCCCATATACAGCCTAATGATCCAGCTTTCATAGCTGCTGCCACTGCTAATGGTTTCAATATTCAACTAATATGCCAACCAGCTCAAAGTCCAGATCTTAATGTTTTAGATTTAGGTTTTTTTTTCAGCTATACAAGCATTACAGTATAAGTCATTCCCTAAGAACCTAGAGGACTTGGTCACTAAAGTTCAAGATGCTTATGATTTTTTTGATCCAAAAGTGTTAAAGTATACATGGTTACAACTACAATATGTGATGTTAGAGATCCTAAAAGTGAAGGGAGGGAACAACTACAAGCTCCCTCACCATGGTAAAAGGAGGTTAAAGAGGCTTGGTTTATTACCAGAAAGTGTCCCTGTTGATCAAGTCTTAGTGGATGAGGCAGTCAAATATTTGAATGAAAGGTTTGTTAGTGTGGGTGAAGATATTGAATTCATAGATGGAGAACAATAGTGAAGAGCATATGGATGGAAGTTGGGATTCTGTTTTTTGGGTTTATAAACATTTTGTGAATCATAGTTAGGAGCTACTTTTTGGTATATACACAATGAATGGCAAGACTGTTAAACAAACCTAGGTTAGACACATTATTATCTTAATCCTTTTTTTGAAAATGTATGAAGTAAAAATCTGTAGTAGTTGGGGAAAGACCAAGGTTTGTATGTAGTCATGTTTAGAAAGACTCAATATGAAATGGAAGAAACTTTTTGGTGTAAGTTTAATTGCTTTTAATTGTTAGTTGAGCTTTGTGGCATAGAAGTTTATAGTGGCAATGCTAAGCTATCAAAAACATCATTTGACTTCTTTGCATCCATCAGGGGTTTATTTTTAACTCAAATTAGAAGTAGGGTTAGTTTCCTCAACATACTGGTTATTTAACCAAGTATGGAGCTATCTCACCCCCTACTTCTTAGAGTTACTAAATTGAGTCCCTTCATCATATGGATGCTTTGGTGACAATAAAAGGGGGGACACAATAACAGTGGTGTTGCCTATCATTCATACTAGGTGTTCAATAGCATGCGTAACATCATTAGCCATAGGATTTTTTACCTATATTTAGGGGGTCATTTGTGAGTAACTACCCTGTTTCAAAAAAATGCCAAATAACTACCTACTTTTGTCAAAAAAGTTTGGCATCACTACCTTATACAGATTTCCGTCAAAAAACTTAACGGATAACGTTAGTGCGGCCATATTTCAACCTTTCCCTCCCAATTTCAGCTGAAATTACTGAACTAACCTCTTGTTATACACTCAATTCAGTTTTTCTCTCCTTATTCATTTCACCTTAGCTAACTTCATCCCTTTTCTTCCATTTTCTTTGCAGCTTTCTATCTTTTTCTTTCAAATTTGACCATTCGGGGTGGAATGTTCATGGAAAATGAAATCTGGGTTGGGAAAATGAAATTTGGGCTGGGGAATATGGATACTAAACTGAATTGAGTGTAACAAGAGGTTAGTTGAGTCATTTAATTGAAATTGGGAGGAAAATAGGCCCCACTAACGTTTTCCGTTAAGTTTTTTGACGGAAATCTGTATAAGGTAGTGATACCATACTTATTTGATAAAAGTAGGTAGTTATTTGACATTTTTTTGAAACAAGTTAGTTATTCACAAATGACCCCTTAATGTAGGTAGTTCCCAACAAAAAATTCTTAGCCATATCCTCTTAAAAATAGGGACTCAATGCATAATAACATAATCAAACAACCACTATAATCACATAAACATGGATAAATGCCTTTGAGGCAGCAGCACCAGCAGTTACATGATATAAGTCAAGCAACATAATCACATTAATGAACAGTATAAGCCTTTGAGGCAGCAGCACCAGTAATAACATGATGTAAGGCAACCAACACCAACAGCATCATAGGAGACTCATTTTCAATATGGTGGCAATGTAAACAAGAGGCAGGAAGAACAACACATATAACCAAATAAACAGGGGAGTTCATAGAAAACAAAACCTCAAAGAGAGGGATTTCCTCTCAGTAAAAGGAAGCAATGAGTATCAGGATCAAGCTCTGAACTAGTGTAGGGACTCATTGGGATGTCTGGTCCAGACACCATCCCATCATCATAATCCTCCACAAGTTTAAACAGTCTCAGATTGTCGTACTCATCATCCTCAACAAACATATCATGCTCCCTACCAGGAACAGGACCGTCAACCATGAAGTAACCATCAACATGCACTTCCTTCTCCACCTTCACCTTTTCTTTCCCCTTATTTTCTTCCTCCTTCTCTTTTCCTTTCCCCTTTTTTCCCATGTCCTTCACCCCAGAAATGCAAAGGTCCTCTAATTTCCCCTTCCCTTTGTTCTTCGAACCAGAAGGTGGTTCTTGTGCTGCAAGTGAACATACAATGAAGCGCTCAGGGGTAGTAGGAGGAAGGGGAGGAGAAAAACTAACCCTTTTCTTCCCAGATCTGTTCCTCTTGGGCTCAGAGAGAACAATCTCCTTTTGAACAACCTTCTCTTTCCCAGATCTAGGGCAAACTGGTTCCTCTTCAACTTTCTCTTCCTTCACAAGAAACTGGACCTTCTCCTTCCCCTTCGATTTTGGATTTCGCGGAACAGGATAAGCCAAAGCCCTAGCAACCCTCATCTTCTGCATATCATCAAAATCATCACAATCTTGAACTACCCTTCCCAAAGCGTTTAGGGCGTAGGGTTTCAGTAGTTTTTTTGCAACTCCATTTTTGTAAATCCTTTTTGGCCAGGGAGAATCATTCTTAAAGCTTTCCATAATTTCAAAGATGGTTTCAGATTCGAAATCATCTTCGGTTTCAAAGAACGCGTCTTCCAAAGGACCCAAATCTGGCAATACATTTTTTTGGGACTCATGTCGAAATTTTTGTTCCAGAACGAGAAAGGAAGAAGAGGAACAGAAGGAAGAGGAGTGGAGGTTCAGCAGATCTGGGAAGAAAGAAGGAGAGGGATGTGAAGAGAATTGAGAGGAAAGTGAAGAATGAGGGAGAATCAGATCTAGGGTTTGGTGGAAGAGGGAAGAACAATGAAGAACAGGTAAAGGATTCTGGGAAACTGACGAGAAATGAAGGGGTGGGGGGTTTGATTGGGGTTGGTTCAGATACATTAAATGGGGTTGGGTGGGAAATTGAATGATTGTTGGTGGGAGTAATTAAGTAAAGTGTAGTTGTTAATTAGATTGTAATGAGGATGTTAGTTTTTGTTAATTGTAGTTAGTAAGGGTAAAATAGTAATTTGATAGGGTTTTTTTTTTAACTAAAAATGAAAAAAAATAGAAAAATTGCAACCTTTGGGAAAATTCCGTTTTAGGAAACCATTGCAACTAAAAAAAACGGAGGTAGTATATATTATATAATGTACTTTTTTCAAATAGTAAGGAGATTTTCTTTTCGGTTGAAAGTAGTTGAACTGAAGTAAATTGAACTGAATTGAAAAAACTGTATTAAACTGAATTGAAAGGAATAGTAAAATGTGAGAGTAATAGTATTTTCAAGAGCTGAATCATATTGACCTAAACTGAACTGAATAAAATAATTGGAAATAACTTAATAGAAAATTAGTTGAAGAGAACGTAAAGAGTAAATTGGTTCATTGGAAAATAAAAATATTTTGAAGTGGGTTCCCGTAGAGAGAAGAAAGTGGGAAAAAATAGTAAATATGTAAGAAAATATGGCTAATTCAAAGTAAGAATTTTTTAAGGAAGATACCAAAATAAAATACATGACGTACAATAAAGAAAAAGAGAAAGACTCATATAACATTATTAAAGGCCAGTTCTCTTCGCCTAAATCTAGTTGAATTGAAACTAAATTAAATTGATTGGAACTGGACTGGATTGAACATAACTGAATTAAATTAAATTGAATTGAATAAATATATAATAATGTTTAAACAATAACAATATGAAGATTAAATAATAACTATAATGATAAATAACAACAATTAATAATTAATGAATAATAATAATAATATTTTAGATATTATTAAATGATAGTTATAAATAAATAATTAATAATAATAATGATAAATTATTAGTAATAATAATAATTTTTATAAGTTGTTTCTATTATTTAGATTAATATATTAATACTTGATGATAAACGCACCAACATGCTCAGCCTAATAATAACAGTAATACTAATTAGAAAAGATATAATAAATATAATAATATAGAAATGATAATAATAATAATATTAATAATAATAATAATAGTATATGTAATTAGTAAAATAAATTAGACCAACCATAATAATAATATTTAAAAAAAATGGTTAAATAAAAAATGGAGCTAAATTGAAGTGAACTGAACTGAACTAATTGGAGTTAAAATGAACTGATCTAATCGGAGTTGAACTGAACTAAACTGAAAATAAGGGTATGTCTTTTCAACTTATCTTTGTTTTTATGTACTTATCTAAACTTATTATAACTTATTTTAGCTTATTTGAATTTATCTGATCTTATTGGTTTGAGAGAGTTGCAATCTTATTTTTACTTATATAAACTTATCATAACAAAATTGATTTATCTGAACTTATTAGAATACACACCTTGATTTATCTGAACTTATTTTTTTTGGACCGAGAATAAACAGGGCCTAAGTTGTTTTCGATAGTTGTCATTTCTATATCTCCTTATTCGCACACTAAAAGTTTGATATCGTAAGAAAGCTTTCCTAGAGATTAATGAGGTTCCTAATTTTTGTAAGGATGTGTATTTGGAGGATCTTAATGTCCTTAACCTTTCGGTTACGTAGTTTTTGGTGTGTAAAACTCAACTTTTAATTTGCTATCTTAGTTTCCTGATTGGTATAAAAATAAAAAAAAAAGCTTTCCGTTCTTATAACCAAAATGATTCCATCATGTGTACATGTAGTGCATTCGTCCAACAAATTGAAGAATATAACATTCCAATCACCAACAAGTTTGAAACCTAATTTATTGACATCATTAATTAATACAAATTTGAAACCTAATATGCTGACATCATTAATTAATCCCTAATTGTATGATTCTTCAATTGCTTTCTCTCAAGCAAAAGCCTTTGGTTTCGTGTCGGAAGGCCGGTTTATCAGAAACATAATTGTCAATTGTTTAAATAAATAACACAAATAATTAGAGGGGAAGGCATCTGTAATAAACAAGAGAAGTAAGTACTTACGTCTGAAGTAAAGTAGCTTTGTGGAGTCCCTTACTAGCCACATGGCATCATGGCAAACTTCTGCCCCAGCCCCCATTGCCAATTTGCGATGCTCATATAGCGAAAATAGATCTTGCATTATTTAATTATGGTACTAGTAGGTACTGTAGTCTCTAGGTTTGGTCGATGGAGATGGTAGTCCACTTAGGGTTCGTTCTTTTCAATTTATTTTCAATTCTTATAAGTTCAGATAAGATTGAATAAAGTCTAATAATGTTTAATAAAGTCGAATAAGGTTCAATAAAGTTTAATACCACTTTGCTATACCAGAAAGCGCATGCAATACCAAGAAAGAGTTTGTTAAATTAAGGTCGTTTAAACATATATACATTAAACGTGACCAAAAATCGGGTTGAGTCAGACTTTAGAACAACAACCATATCCAAAACCCGCGAAACTAAATACTAGCTTTATGAGGGAGATATTAGTTCATGTGAGAAGGCCTTTTCTTGTGAGAAATGGAAAGAGATACAACTCTCATGAACAAGTGATATAACTCTAATTAAAAAATAATAATTTTTTTTGGTGATTCAAATTTAGCTTTACTCTAAGTGAGAAGTGGGATAACTCAAACAAAAATTGAATAAAATTTTCTCACTTGTCATCATAAAGTCCTTCTTACTGGATCTTGACTATTATATATTTCCCCCGTTTCTAAATAAGTGACACATTTGCATAGTGTTTACTATTCATAATTTATACTTTAATTATTTTTAGTGATTTATATTTTAGAAAAATCATAGTCATGTGGGATCTTGTTCGATTCGTCTCAATGTGAATTTTTTTAATATCAACTTTTTATAATTTTTATTTATTGATAATTAAAATAATGCATTGACAAACGTGAAAACATGAAGTGTGTCACTTAGTTTAAAATACATGGTAAAGTTTAGTACTATGTCTCTATGTGAGTAGTGAAAAATAGTCGAAGTATGTAAACTCTATGAGAAGAACGTATGGGTTCAAAATTAGTAAATGAATAGCATATGAAGAGAGTATTGAGCAAGGAACCAATTTTATACTCCTTATGTTTCTTGTTATACTTGTACTTTTTAAGTTTGGTAATGTAAAAGTGAAATGAATATATATAACAAGATATTACATGAATACATTTTTCCTTATTTATAATTACACACTTTGGTTAAAGTAGCATACGTATTAGTAAAATATATACAAGATGTAACAATTTTAGCGTAATGAAAAAAATAGTTGTTACACAAACCTCCATAATAACGTAAGTTGACATTTGTGACTGGAAAGCAAGTGCAATTGTACTGGAATAAGTGAAAAAAATTGTGAAAACATCAATTCTCCTATAGACTAGTTTTTGAATTATATAGTTTACTCAATTATTTTAAGTTTATCATTTTTTTGGCTAACATGTGTGTGTATCTTAAAGTATACATAATTTCAGTTCTACGTGAAACATGGCCAGTGTCTTGACTCTTTGAGATTGAGAATACACTGCATATGATGTTGAGCTAACCTCCATCCTTTAATAATGAAATGATGTGTAGTACTCCGACTTAAACAATGGCAGTTACAACCGTTGATGAAACAGGAACTTCATGTAACAATGTTTTTGCTGTTAGACAAGTATTAATGATGGGATTCCCTCAAAAAAAGAAGTATTGGTGATAGGAGAAAACCTTGTCTATTGAGTGACTAAACTACCTGCTTAATTAAACATTGTTAATAAATTAAATACAACTTCTCTTATTTTTTGGCAACTGAACATAAGAGTATTATGATCATCGCGTAATTTATCTCCTTAAATATGACTAATTAATTATAGTCTAAAATATAAGTAAAGCGACTCACTAGACTGGGTGAGATCGGAAACAAAACCAATGGGTCAAGATACTCATCGGAAGACGGACGATGGGTTAACGAGACACAAGAGTACGATAAGGAAATTTCCGTTCACTAAACAAGACATGACGACTTGTGTAAACCTTGCTAGAAAGAGGATCAAGACATCAATAACCCTTATAATTTGACGCATAGCCAATAAAAACACATTGAATCGACTTAGCCTGTAATTTATTGATTTTATGATCTAAAAACAACGGAAAACGGGCACAACCAAAGCATTTTAAAAACCCATAGAAAGGAGGATGATGAAAAAGTTTGGCAAACGGGGATGAACTCTGCAATGTCGAACTCGGAATACGATTAATCGTATACACGGCCGTATAGCACGCATCGACCCAATATCGAGTTGGCAACTCAGAGTGAATAAGCATAGTATGTGCCATCTCAATAATGGTTCGATGTTTCCTTTCTGCAACACCATTATGTGCTTGAGTTCTAGCACAAGATATTCGAAAATAAATTCCCGAGTCACATAAATGTTGCAATAAAGGCGTGTTATCAAATTCACGACCACCATCACTTTAGAAAAACTTAATTTTTGAATTAAACAAATTCTCAACAAGTTTCTGAAAAGCTAAGAAAGTCGAATAAACATTAGATATCAGTTTAAGTGGATAAAGCCAAGAAAAACGTGGATAATCATCAACAAAAACCACATAATACTGAAAAAATTGATTCGATTTAACAGGCGATTGCCAAAGGTCACTATGTATCAAATATAAGGGATATGGGACACGATGAGTCACAGACTCAAAAGGTAAACGATGTATCTTTCCTACTTTGCAATGAGCACAATCGTCATGAAACTTAGAAGTACATGAAATCAAATTTTGTGAACGTAAATTTCCTAAAACTCTAACAGATTTATGACCAAGGCGAGTATGCCAAACATCTCCAGACTCCTTGGTTGCAATGAGAGCAGGGACAGACGACTCTGGGCAGACTCTGAGCAGGGGCAGACTCTGAGCAAACTTGGGAAGATGACTCTGACTCAAGAATGTGAGGCTGAAGAGGATCGACACCATTCCTACTGATTCCCCGTAACATAATTGTCCCCGTGGTCTTGTCCTTAACACAAACAGAAGACTCGTCAAAACAGACTATGCAAGAATTATCCTGACATAACTTTTGAACAGACATCAGATTATGTTTTAACTGGGGAACATGACACACCTTCGTGAGGCGAAGGGGGAGACTAGGAGAAGACAAAGTTAAATTTCCAAGTTTATTAATGGGAAGTCGTGTGCCATCACCAACAATAATCGAACTCAAACCAGTGTAAGGAAGAGCATTAGATAGCTTACCATTCTGTGAGGTCATGTGAGAGACGGCTCCGGAATCTGGATACCAAATGGAGTCATTTGTTTCACCACCAACAGACAGTGCACCTAGGGCACGTGTGACACTATCAGGAGAAGAAGGCACAAAGCTATGATTGAAACGTTGAGGACAAAAAGCTGCTTGATGACCTGGATACCAATAAAGACCACAAGTATCGGAGGAAGGAGTGGTGGCTAAATTGTCGTTAGAAGGATTACTTCCTGCTGAAGACAAATTATTAGCAATATAATTGGCACAAGAATAATCAACATATGAAACGTTAGAGAAATTTCCCATACAATTAGTTCGGCCTGCATTGCCACGACCACCGCCCTGGCCTCCATTGCCGTGACCTCCATTGTTGCCATGACCACCTTTGTTATGATTGTTCCTATTCTTATTCTGTCCACTCCCTTGACCTTTAGAGTTCGAACCACCCGAAGTAGATGATTGAGAACCCGAAGATCCAGACTGAACGACAACTAAAGCCTGATGTGCAGTAGGTGTCTCATCATAAGCACGAATAACCTTAAGACGTTGCTCATGTTGAAGAAGTTTTGGGCAAAGATCATCAAATGTCAAAGAGGTTTGAAATTGTAACAAAGCTGTGACAAGGGAATCACAATCACGATCACGATCTAAAACAGTCAAGGTATACTGAACAAGATCATATTGAGATAGAGGGCACTGAATAGCAGTTAAAGAGTCCACAATAACTTTAATGTCACGCAAAAAAGCTTCCATGGATTGCTCAGATTTCTTCATATGACTCAAATGACCTTTCAACTCCATAGAGCGAGTCATACTAGCATGTAAAAATCTAGACTTTAACCTATTCCATATTTCTACATCAGTCCTTAATTCATGAACATTAAGCATAACATCACGGGAACTTATTGCGTAAAGCCACAAATTTATTTGTTGATCCAATTGCAAATACTCGTAAAAGTGAGGGTTAGGCAAGGAATTACCGTGAGTGTCAAGAAAGGAAGGCTGCGGAATAGCAAGAGTACCTTCAAGAATGCCAAGTAACTGATGCGTGGAAAGAAAACATGTGACTTGAGTTTTCCACATAAGATAGTCCTCGGGAGTTGTCAATTTGATGGTGACTAAGCGCGTGATGTCATGAAGAGCAAGAGAGGTTGCAGTAGGAAGCGGCGCACTAGAAAATGGAGGCACGAAAGGTGCCGAGTGAGGAGAGACTCCACTCGAAAAGGGTCCAAACCCTGATGGTGTTCGCACCATGGAAGGACTGTCGTGGACTGCCGAAGATGAAGCACCCAACGAGGGTTGTTGTGGCTGCCACAGAGAATCAGGGACACCGGAATATCCCAAACCGCCCCCAACATGGCCCAAGTCGTGGCCGTTGAGGCAGCGAACGCACCCAAGTTTGCGGCAAAATCATGTTGGCCGCAGCTGTACGTCGAGGGGCCTGCTGCTGTGGAAGACGCCGGCTGATGAACCGGTGTGGTAGGGGTGGCGACGCCGGTGACATCGGCGGTGGTGGCAGACGTGGTGTTGACAGTGGAAGTAAAAACACAAATTAGGGTTTCAAGAAAACGTGTGGGTTAAGGAAAGTAGCGGAAGAGAGAAAAAAATTTCTTTATCCTAGGCTCGTGATACCATGAACGAGTATTGTAATAATTGGCTAACTTGTTATGGTTGCCTGGAACTATTATATATATATATATATAAGGATATAAAAACCGTCTTTACAGACTAAGAGTCTAATTAACCAAATTACCCTAATAAAATAACGTAATTGGTTATTCATCTTTCCCAATCTATCTCAAGAGTTTATAGGACCAGTCTTCATTATACATTATATATTAGTCGCTCTATTACATCAAATTATTATTATCAATCTAAGATTAATATATTAAAAGGTATACTTGGAAGAAAGATGCCCTTAAAACAAGGAATCAATTTATAGATAAAGCATGGTCAAAATCCAGATGATTGAGTTGACTAATGAGGCGGTTAGAGGATAGTTTAATGTGTGTTTATATTGCTTTTGAGATTATAAAATATAGTTGGGGAATTAAGGAAGAAACTTTTTAGGTGTACATTTACCAAACATGCACGTGCACTTATCTTTGACAATGTACTAAAGGGGTCAAAGGTTTGAGTGAGATGGTACAATACCCAAAGAACCTACCACGAACAACACAAACATGATTCTTACTTTAGAGTCTTTAGTCATAGGTTGATGTAGATCTTAGCTATGCATCTCACCACTTTGTCTAAAGAGAGCCCTCGCCTTCACTATTCAACATTGAGACGTGTCTTCTTAGCCTAACCCTCTATTATTGGCAATTTTTGATATTAATCTAAGTTTCGACACTTGGAAATATGGAGAAAAAGTAAGATAGATCTTTTTCAAGAGTTTCTAATTTCCTCGTTGAATATGTGACTTTAGAGTTGTAGGTTTTACGTGTCGTCAGACTAATTATCTGGCGGAATATACTAGTATTCCAACACATAATACTTCGACTTGTTATAATCAATCTATTTGTTATGCCTATTTTTCCGTTTAATTTTAAAGTGTTTTAATTGTAACAACAAATTTTATTTTTCTTAAGCGACAATGAAAAAGGAAAACAAATATTTGTATGAGATCTCATAGATTCATTTTAGTGTGTTTGTAAAATTGAAGATATAAATGATCAAATTAGATATATATGTATTGAAAGATCTAAAAAAGCAAACCATAGAATCAAAATGCAATGATACTATATCTCTAGGGACATATAATTTGTCCCACATTTTATAGCAACGGGAACATGAAAATGAAAGTGAAAAAAGTGTATTTTATAGCAAGTCAATCAACATGAAATAATTATAGCAAACCATGGAATAGTACTACTATATCTCTCGGCACATATAATTTGTCCCATCTTCTCACCAATTTTCTAATTGTAAGATTCCACGTATTCACATAATTGTTATATGTTCTCCTTCCGGCTTCCACATGATAATAATTTTCGTATTGTGTAATTTATTCTTAATTATAAATATATACCACATCATTACAATAATCTACAAATATGCCGGCTCATAACAGTCATAAATACTTCCAATTGCTTCACTTAAATAGGCATATATTTGCTTGGCATGTTCGGGTTGCGGTGGGGATGTTTGGCTTGTAATGAGCCTCTGAATGGGGACCTTGTGCCAGGACAGTTTAGAGGATTTTATTTTTATCATAATATAATCTTACAATTTATAAACGAGATTATATTTTTGAAAAATATTGACAATGCAAACACATGGACATAAACTAATATTAAGTGTGGAATCAGGTCATTCTCACTACCACGTAAAAGGAAAGTGTGGAATAAGATTCTGTTCTTTTCAACTTATTTTTATTTATCTAAATATATCTAAATTTATTAGATCTTACTAAACCTTATTAAAACTTATTCGGTCTTATTCGATGTTGTTAGACCTTATTCGATAAGACCTTATTACTCTTATTAGACCTTATAGATCTTATCCGACCTTATTAGAACTTATTAGACTTTATTTGATTTTATTAGACCCTATTTGAACTTATCTTAATTTATACTTCCTCCGTCCCAATTTAAGTGCAACATTTGACCAAAAAAGTAAAGTATTTTTTTGGTCAAATGTTGCACTTAAATTGGGACGGAGGGAGTATAAACTTATAAGAATTGAGAATAAGTTGAAAATAACAGGTACTAAAGAAAGACAAAAGATATGAGCTATGCATGAGGAAACAATTATGTGGAAGAGGAAGTAAATATGAAGAGTAGAGCTTAAGAAAAAGTAGTAGTACTTCATTGGATGAAGAGAAGTTCAAGTTGGATTTCAGAAGAGCCACAGCCCACATAACAGAATAGCTAACTAGCTTAGGTTAGCTGCTTTTTTGACCATAAAAATGAATTGGAATTTGTAACCCAAAACGATAAGAAAAGAGCAGCTAGTGAAGTACAATCTACTATATAATGTGTAGACTTGTGTTTTTCAACATTGAGTAATTGAATCAAGTGTAGTGTAGGGGCCTGAAAATAAGTAAACGCTGTAATTCAGCTTTTTTGACGTACGACACATCACACATGCATATATTCATTTCATTTTCGATGATTAATAGCATCGGCAACATCATTTATTTATTCCTTTTCAACCAACAACACGTATACTATTAATATACCCCATAATTTGGAGGCTGCAGCCGCTTAAATTAAAGTTCAAACAGTTGTTGGTCTTCTCTTAGACGGTGACCATAAACCATACCTTGCCTTCTACTTTTCTTTTCCTTAATGTATTTTGGTATTTTTTCATAGGGTTATGATATATAGATATCAATATTAGCTTTAAAGGTCATGTATAAGGACTAATTATTACATTTATTAGAATGATATTAAATAGAAAAACTATGTTAAAATCACATATGATTTGGCGTTACCAATACATATTTATTGCTCAATATATGCTCTTTTAGTTTTTTATATACATCTCTAAAAGTTGCATACATTATTCTCATTTTTTCATATTAAGTTTATTTTGGTATAACTATTGGCTAAATCAGGTCATTCAACTAAAGAGATTCAGATTAGTGATAACTTCTGATTTTCCGTTAAAAAAAAGTAAAGTAAAAAAACTTGTGCTTTTACATTCAATTTTCATTAGATATGATGATTGGAAGCTCATGACCTACTCCAACCACCTGTTGGTTCCTCCCTTAGCTTATGTATAAACTAGATTTCTGTGCACGCGATGCGTGCGACAACAATTTTATTATGAAATTTTATAATCTACATTAGATAGTTTTATGGATAGTTGCATTTTACCACTTAAACTTTTCATGTTTTTAGAACCTCCCACCATAATAATTTTTTTTTTAGATTCCACCTACCATTTACAATTTTATTAAAAATTCCCACCACTTAACGGTTTTTGTCAAATTTCATTAACAAAAAAACGTTAAGTGGGTCCCACATATACATTTTGTTAACAAAATGGAATTTGAAATAGTTGCAATTCTTTCCAAATAATTGTAATTCAAATTTGCTCTAAATTTGTTGAGGATTTGCCCTTAAATTGATGAAATTGACTTTAATTTCAGCGTATACTAATAATACAATGCATATATGGAGGCCACTTCATGGTTTTGTTAACGGAATTTAACAAAAATCATTAAGTGGTGGGACTTTCTAATAAAATTGAGAATGATAGGTGGAAATTTTAAAAGAAAAATTCATTAAGGTGGGAGTTTCTAAAACATGAAAAATATAGGTGGTTTTGAACAAAAAAATCTTAATTTTATTTGCATACGATGTGTGTTTTGGCTACTGTAAATGATAAAATATGAAGGTACACAACATATTTTATTTTCAAGCTAAAGTCATTTTGGCTCATTTTTCCTTGAAAACATCCCTTACTCCCCACCAACTACAACTTTTATTATATAGTACCCGGTAAGGTATTTTTTGCTCATTGTCCAAATGAGAAAAAATTCAGAAGTACTTGAAAATACTTTATCATATTTGATCAAATGTGCCTTCACTCATGAACAATCAATTACTCGTGTATTTCAAAATAAAAAATTTCAAAAGTATATAAAAGTATAGCAAAGTGGGTGTCTATCTATAGATCTCAAGAAAATATAATCGTTGATATTTTTTTACTTGTTTTTACTTTGTAGGTTTTTAGATATTTAGTTAGAAGTTATGAACATCTTTTACTAAAAATCTGATGGCTAAATTTGGAAATAAAACATAATTACTTAATAAACTCATTGATTTATTTTAATTATTTTTCCTTTTTTTATTTTTGGTGTCCACCCCCACCTCTTCACTTATACAATAGAGATATTTAACACAGCAATGTAATGTATCCCATTTTTTTTTTTTTTGTAAGGAGAAGTGGCCCGGACCTCGCTCGGGTCCTATTAGGCCAGGCACTTGAGAGTAGGGGGAATGGTAAGGGAATCCCCACCCCCAAATGCCCCTAGTGGGATTTGATCCCATGACCTTGAAGTCATGGGGCCAAACTCTTACCACTAGACCAAGCCAAGCTTGGTTAATGTATCCCAAATTAGTTGATGGTGTACTGCAATATACAGATATTGATTCGTATGTGTATCAAGGTCACTATTATTGTATGTTGGATCGCAAGGAGACACTCAAGAAGGGGGGGGTTGAATTGAGTGTGGTATTTTCTAAATTTTATCGAACTTTCTTTCGAGATCTCAGAGACCTTCTCTGAGCTTTTGAGTTGCGTATATGAATATTGTTAATTCGATAAGAATTTCTAGAATAGTAAATAGAAAGGCAGTAATAAAGAGACGAGACAAGAAATTTTACCGTGCTTCAATCTCACCTCTGAGATCTACGTCCACCCTACCTTTTCTTTTATTAATTGAATCACAAAATACCAAACTCTTGATACAACTTGATTCCCTCACTACTAACCCTAGTAGTGCCCCCAAGGTTAAGTGTTGCTAATTGAATTAGATTTATACTCAAACCAACCCAACACTCTCTATAATAAGAAAATTACAGAAAGATTTTAGTCCTCTAAAATCGTGCTTCTTGATAAGCTAATGAGGAAAGTTACGATCTAATCAAAACTGTTTCCAGCTATATATAACAGCTCAGTGCCATGCTCAGTGCCTTGCTCAGTGCCACTGAAGACAAATATCTCTTTCGAAAAATCCGGGCCTCAATCTTTGATCTTCTATCTTTATCAAACTCGTCTTCTATCTTTTCCAAAGCTGATCTTCATGTATCATTGGAGATTTTGCTAGAGGATAAATCTTTTTAGAATAAATCATTTTATCTTTGACATAAAAAAAGATAAGATAATATTTTCCAAAACTAATCACATAAACAGTTTTAGAAAACTATCTTTACTTATACACAAAATCTTTATTTCAAGAAACATATTTTTATGAAAATAATATTAACATGATTACTTCATTTCTTAACTCTAAGAGAATAAGTAATTATGCTAAAATTATTTTCATACTTTCTTTAAATATCCAACTATCAAAAACTCCAATGACTTTGTTGCTCGATCATAATTATTTCACTGACACATACCCAAAACATGTTAATAACATACATGTGTTTGTCATGATCAAAATACACATGGACAAAGTGTCCCAACATTGTATGATAAAAAAAAGTTTGTGTTAGGGCATGAGAGAGTCAGCGATAAGCACAATCAAACTACTCATGATACATATGTTTGATTGTTTGTATTTGTCACACTATCAGTTGAATATCTGATACAAAAGATAAAATGTAAACTCTAATTAGTTTTTCTATAACTTTATAATATTCTATACGAACTAACTGAAATTTGTTATTGCTCGGCATCCATAAACCATTACATACATTATATGTAATGTCAAATAATGTACATGTCCGATAAAATAATAATAAAAGAAGAGAATGTATTCACTTAATAAAACTAAAAAATTATTCTTTTTTACTCTATAAGCATGAAAATAAATTGTTTCGCCTTATATTTGTAGGGCCGTGCGGCAAGACCCACCCTACCAGGACAACTTTTTAACGTAAAAAAGTAGTCAGAGTTTAATGTACCCCGTGACTGGCCGTGTTTCAAAGCCAGCAAAGATCATAAGAAAACTACGGCTTCCACGCTCTTAGCCTACGTACCAATAATAAATCCCCCCCATTAATACAACCTTTTTAATTTGAACAACTAACGTGTTTTCCCATGATAAAAAAGTTGAATTCATTGCCATCTTGTACTTTATTATTTCCCTAATATTACAGAGACTTTAGTCAATGAAGGGGTGCTATGTCACGAATTGGATATGGTTTTCTCACTTCTTTTTTCATTCTTTTGGGAAAAAATAATCACAACTTGCAAAAACTTCCTCGCCTCCTACCATTGAGAAGAAATTTACGTCAATTATACTTCCACCACCCCCACGAGGCCACGACCATACCCATGCAACCTTGCATTTGAAAACAAAAAGTTTGTTGCTATATGTTTGAATCTACCCTTTTTAAACAAGTAGTTAATATTCTTTTTGCTAGTCTTATTATAATCACTAGAATGTCTTACATCTTTTGACTATAAAAAAAGTAAGACAAATTAACAATAAACGCTTTCATATTACTTGAATTAAGTTTTCCCTCTTTTCCTTCAAGATACAACATTTTAAATGCGATACACCGTTACAATTGAATAAAGCACATATGCAAAATTCAAATGGAACCAAATTTCACGTAGAATTTAATTATAAAAACTCAAATGTAAATATGTACTAATATAGATTTGACTGTAGTTTTAATGATTATCTTCATGTTTGTCAGGACCTTAGTAGTGAAAATGAGTTCCTCAACTTTGAACTTGACACCTCTAATTATTTCAAATACGTGAACTTTACACTAAATCACTTAATAGATTAATTAATGTAACGTTTGGTAATCTTTTTTTTATATCTTTTGCAATTATTTAATTAGTGCATGTGTACCCGCTTAGCAAATAAAGTATGGATATGTCACTAATCTTGGGTGGAGCGATGGTTAGTGGAAGTTTCTTCATTGACTACGGTGAGATGGTGTTTGAACAAGCGTGTGTGTTTTATTTGGATAGTTAAAGTTGATCAATTAACATCCACAATTTATGATACAAGCAGGTATTGATTTTTTTCTCCATTAAACAATTAATTAGTTCATGGCCATGACTTCTTAACCTCTATAAATTTCTTGATATATCATATTTTGAAAGGTAATTGATAGTGACTAGACAAGAATGTTACTATAAGAAGAAATCATTAAGTGGTCATCATCCTAGGTGCCCATATAACATTTTAAGTTTTCAACATAAAATTGAACACTTACTTTTAGCATTACAAATGTACGATCATTTCATTTGAGAATTTTTAACAATGAATAAATAAAAATAAATCAACATGAAATTTGATATTCATATATTCAAGCATCACCTGTGACTGGCTATAAGAAGCATGACTTACGATTGGCTATGAAGCGCATCACTAGCTATTATAGTCAACAACTAACATATAACAACTAATGAGTGGAATAACCAAATGTGAAACTATTGGGTCAGACGGTCTGACCCAATACGTTTTGTCGGACGAAGTAGCGAAAACAGTGCCCCTGCTTCTTCATCTTCTTCCTCCGCCGTCGCCGCGCCGCTCATCTTCTTCCTCTGGCGCAATAATGGCGCAACAGGGCTTTGAAGATGATGGAGCAAACTCATATAACCTCACGCCTTATCTCCCAGAGATTATAGCTTCTCTCATTGCAGCTGCTGATAGTTCAACTTCTACCATTGATGCCATTGATGCCATTGATGAAGAAGAAGGAGAAAGTGAGAAGAAAGCAGAGGTTAGTGTTTTTTATTTTAGTTAGTTGTTAAATGAAAGAAAAATAAACCAACTGAAAGCAAAATATAAGTAACTGAAATAACTACATACCTTCAGTTAAAAAGATGAAGGTATGTAGTTACTCCCTTTTTTCATTTGCTTCTAATTTGCTTTCATTTACTGCCCTTTTGTTTTCATTTGCTTCTAACTTACTTTCATTTACTCCTCTTTTTTCATTTGCTTCTAACTTGCTTTCATTTACTCCCTTTTTTTTACATTTGCTTGTAACTTACTTTCATTTACTCCCTTTTTTTTCATTTGCTTCTAACTTGCTTTCATTTACTCACCCTTTTTTTTCATTTGCTTCTAACTTGTTTTCATTTAGACTAAAACACGTGAATGAAACAATAAGATAAGTAACTGAACTTAAAAGACATCCAACTGAAATTAAAAAGATCAACTGAAAAAAATTTGAAACCAACTGAACAAAAATTGAAACCAACTGAAACAAAAATGAAACCAACTGAAAGTCGTCCGACCAAATGTTATGGTCGGACGCGTCTGACCCAATACCTTCTCTAACCAAATATATACATTTATATTATTGATATAAACCGATCAGGATGTGTTTACTTCATCTTCTCAAAGTAAAGTTTAAGGTTTTGAGTCTAATAAGGATGATTAAGTCCAATCAGAATTATATATTCAAATCTAAACAATTTTACTAGATTCAATTTAGAATAACTTAGCCAAAGAAGAAAACATCCTACAACACTCTAGATTACTTAACCGCATGCTTGGGCCCTTTGAGTGAGATAATATTGGACGCTCCAAAAGCACCCTTTGTTTGGGGGAGGCCTCTATAACAAAGCAATTATTTGTAAGCTTGAGATAATAAAATTGTGTACAGACATTGTACATTTATGTGGTACAGTAATAGAATTGTGTTCTGACAAACAGTAACAACACCTTCAAATTGGGCCTAGCTAGCTACACCAACTCGATGATTTTAACAAGTCAGACCCGTTTGTACATGATAACCTCATTTTTACTCTACCCTTAACATTCCAATTCATGTACTAGTATTTATAGAATCAATATGAACTGGTTGTATCAGTTTAAAGTTTTAAACCAGACATCCCACTACATCATCGTTCTTATCAAGTAGGAGTAGGGTCTTCTTAAATGTATTGGAGACTTTGTTCTAATTAAAAGATTTGATGATCTCTAATATTCAAAGAATTTCTCATAATTTTAGAGTAAAAATTTACTTTTTTTGTTATGTATGTATAACTTGCAATATGCAGAGTTTCATATCTCGCAACACACAGATTTAACAATTAATATATCTACTTATGTGCGAGTAGAATTATAAAACTTTGTATTTAGAAAGTATATGGAAACCAATCTACCGAAATCTTACTGACTATCTTTGTCCGTTTGTATAAATTTTAATAGAAGAGAGGAGTCCAAATATTGCAATTAATATGAAATGAAGAAAGTATATCCTATATCCTCGTGCGGAGGTGCTCCTAATACTCTCTTTTCCTACTTTTCATAACCTTTTAAAAAAAACATCTTAAGGTTAATCTTTACTATAACCATGAAAAAAAAACTAAAGCATGGAGATAAGAGTGTAAGAGACCTATAACAGATATGTTTGTATTATAAGTCACCTACGCTCTATTACACGAGTCAGAGTAGGAAGATCATTTTATTTTTTCCTTATAATCTTTCTACAAACTTCTTGTATCATGATAGCTTTAAGGATAATTTAAAAAGAGTTTTATATTTAGAGCATATTTTGATTCAAATAGATTTAACTTATATGGAATTATTGAAACTTAATCAAAGTTATTCAAATTTTATTGAAACTTATTTGACTTAATCTAAACTTTTAATTAATTTTATTGTACCAACCAGCACATAAATTTAGTAACATCATATTGCAGTACAAACAGATTCTTTAGTATTCATCAATAGTGCATTTATCCCTTCCCATCCAATAAAAGAACATTAATCTCTTGAAACTGCTAAGCAAGTTGGAAAGCATAGGATCCGCTGATTAGTCACTTTTAGCATAACATAAACGAGTTATAATTGAGGGTTAGGTGATAAGTATACAGTATACTAGAAGCATGCATGTGTGGTGTGGCCCAATAACCTCATTCAATAAGCAGAGGCACACAGCTAGCTGCCTAAGGCTTAGATCAAAGGGAAATTATGTCATGTCATATCATATTATCATATGCCCCTCTTTGTGAATGTTACACTCGGCTGAATATATAGCACCATAAAATTGGATAACTATCAGTCTATCACTTGTACAAAATTTTTAACATGCTCAAAGTATAAACCGAGTTTTCGTTGGTTAATATAAGAAGTGAACAGGTTCATTCTTTTCAACTTATTTTCAGTTTTTATAAGTTTAAGCAAAGTCTAATAAAGTTGAATAAGGTATAACAAAATCTAATAAAGTTTCATCAAATAAGGTCGAATAAGGTCTAATAAGTTCTTTTCAATCTTTATAAATTCAGATAAGCAAAAATAAGTTGAAAAGAACAGCCCTGAATTTTCTATAATATTCAAATGTGTTAGAACTTACCAAAGTTGCTAGATTAGTAATATGAGAAGTAACTTTTTATAAGAAAAAGAATACAGTATTTAGTTGAGCAGTGGAAGACTATTTCATGAATTGTTCATTTACTTGAAGGTCATGTTTTAGTCGTTATAAGCAAAAACTGAACAAAAAGAAAAAAGGGGGCAATTGTATGGATTGTATTATGTTGAGGGGCTAATGAGCCAAGTGTCGCCTTCAATATAATAAGTCCCAATAAAAGGCTCAGCCTCTTTATCTGTTAGGGCCCGAGCCCAATGCACTCTTCCTGTCATGTTTGATCCTGGCCCACTACACTTGTATTCTCCATAGTAAATACTCCTGCATAACGTGTATAAAATTAGCTCTGATGAGACTACACAACGTGACTATGTAAGTTTTGCATGTTATGTACGTGCTGAATTAATGATGAAGTACATACTCAATTTTAGATCAATAATTCAAGGTACTCTTTCTATTGTTACAACTTACACGCTTTAGGTTCCACAAATATATTGGAACCTCCGAAGGTTAGATTCGATATTATATATTATTTGGAGAAAAGTAATCGAACCAATTTTTATTTACTTGTATAGTCGACTAGAAACTTTTAATATTTGATACGGAATGAGCGTTAACTATTCACATCCAAAATCCAATCCAACATTATCCTAGTCAAAGAAAATTAACCGAATAATTTTTTAATTGATTTGTATGACCAATTATTCGGAAATTTAGAAATTGGACACAAATATGACTGTCACTTGAAAATTTTAGGTTACTCATAATTTATTTTCTCAAGACACTATTATACTAATTTCGTTATATTTAGATTTTACTTTCTAAAAATGAAATGTAATAGTAATCAAATAAAGATCTTGTGGGTATCAGATTCATGCATAACCCTAAATACTCTGCCGCCATTATAAGTAAAATATTACACTTGATTCAGAGCATGTTTATTTAGAAAGATGAGAAAGTTAAGAAGAGGGAATGAGAATTTTGACATTTGCACGATGAAATAAGTGGAGGAATGGAGAGACTCTATCAGCCCGTTTGGTTAACACTAAATGACATCAATGGTGACAAAATTATAATTTGAAAGGGAAAACCTCATTCATCACTATGATCAAGAAAACACAACTTTGATCATGTGATTGTCTTTACAAATGCTCATTCTTACGCAATACCACTTTTATATGGTAATAACAAGTAATGAAATTTTATGAAGAAAATCACAAGTTTAGGAGTGCACAAGTATTACCATAGATATTGACATGATACTTCCAATACAAATCTGCACATAATTTTATTACTAGTACCATCATTATTTATTACCATCTACCTAACAACATATTTTACATTCGTACTAGGGTTTTCTATTAAATATGAAACAACTCAAAAAGAAGTGATATATTGAAGTAATATGTAAATTGTGATGAGAAGCATAGTTATGTAATTTGACCTACTAGAAACTAGAAAAAGCGGTATTAGTGAGAGGTGAAATACTTACTTATCACGGTTGGATTTACCCCAGTTATTCCAGCCAACAGGGAGAACAAGTTTGTCAAGGAAAGAGTAAGAATAAACCACCCTTGAAAAATCACCCCAAGCTCTTCCCAAGTAAATCAGACCACTTCCAGTCACCTTACAATCTTTGAAGGAAAACCCACTTGCCATGGAGGATTTGCTCCTCTTTTGGGCTGTTACTGATGCCACTTTCTTTGCTATTGAGTTCAATGTACAATTCTGTACCACATAACAAATTATTAGTACACTCGAAACTATCAAGAACATTGACATCTATCTCTATGGCTATGGTATTCTCACTTTATTATCGTGTATATTTGAAAGATAACTTAGTTATGATGAGTTTTGTTGAAGACTAATAAGTTCATATAAGTTAAGCTCAGAATTGAATAGGAGTATTAAGTCAAACTATAGTATCTTATTTAGGTCCCAATTTTTTCGATAAAATAAAATAAGTTCATATGAGTTCTAAATAAGTAAATTTCACTTCAGCAAAAACTTGTACTAGCAAAAACAATAAGTAAATCTAGAACAACTGACATCATCTTCTATAACTTTTGCGGCGATTAGTAAATGGTCTTTGGCTTTGGCTTTGGCTTTTTCATCTTGTCAAACAACCATAAGAAATGTATGGTAAATGACTTTTACAAAGGATAAAAAGTCAATTTTCAGCCCAAATTTGTGAACTTGCTTTTTGCTAGCATTTTGCATTCTTATTTGGCTTGTGATTTCATTTTGCACTAGATAGTCAATACCAACAACTAACGTTTCCGAATACTTTTATAAAAACTTTAATAGTCAAACAACCAATATAAATAGCAAGTTGAATCAGCAGCCAAGTAAAAACAACCAACAACTAACAACCTATCACAATTGCCAATACCCCTTTACCTTCAACATGATTTACCAAATTATTAACACCACATTTTACATTGCTCAACAATTCAAAGCTAATTTCTTTAGATCCTTGGACTTATACTCTGCAAACATACATGTCGTTAATCACAATGAATATGGAGTGCTATTAAGGACACTACGCACCAATTTAGCTTGATAAGCAGTACTTTGTATACCAAAAGATGTGTTCAAATAAAAGGAATTGACCTCGTAGAATGATCTTCCATAGCCAAAGATGAAGTCAACGGAGCCTTGAATAAAGCAATTGCGGAAATAATGAAGACCTTTGTGATCATAAAGTGTGTCTTGCCACCCATAAAAACTAGTCTCATAAAAGGAGGCTTTGGTGCCTGATATCCTTAGAGCCACTGCTTGCTCCCCTGCTGTCCCTACTTCATGTGTTGCCGTATTCTATCCACAAACACAATGAATACTTATTCACGTAGGAAAAAAATAATGGTTTATAATAGGATGCTTTATTGCTTTTATGTATTAGAAGTAAAATTTAATTTGCAAGAGAAAATTGTATCACGAGAGAGTACAAACATAGAAATATATGCATATTGGCATGCATTAAAGTTACTTAATTAGGTACACTCTAAATCATGGATAATAATTAAGTTTCGATAAAATGAGTTGATAACTTATTATAGGATCCAAAAGTCTTTAAAACGATAAAGGTTCATACTTAAAATAGAAATTTTCCTCGATCTTCTTGTGATGAAATATTATTATAAGTCCGCCTTCTTTAAAATTTTATGGAATAAACATCATAAGTGACCATTTCCTAGATTTAAGATTGTATCATGAAAGAGAATCAACAAACTTAGCTATATATATCCATGCACAAAGGCTAATGGACTAATGATTTATTTTTCTTATGAAAAAATTTCATTTCAACTAACTTAAATGATTAAGAGTCAAGATACTTAAGTAGTTACCGTTGTTTAATAATTTGCTAAAACTGAATAAATTCGATAAGCTACCTTGTGTACCTAATCAAAATAGGACCCGAAAAAATGTCACTTTTACTCCTATTTTCTATTTTTTTATCGTTAAATTTATTTCGAAATATTTAACCGTAGAAACCTTCACAAAATCTTACATAAGGCAATTGACAATGACTTATCATAAGGTCGGAGTAACTTTTCTATTTTAAGGGGTAGTTCCTTGCTATCCACAGAGATAATAATAGATTATTTGAACCTCATTTAAGACATGTCGTTAAATCGCTAGTTTTCCAAATAAGTCATAGATGGGCTTGTTCTCCCCAGCTTATTTTCAGTTAAGTTCAGTTCAGTTCAGTTCAGCTCCATCAGTTCAGTTCAGTTCAGCTCCAATCAGTTCAGTTCAGTCCAGTTCAGTTCAGCTCCAATCAGTTCACTTCAGTTTCGTTCAGTTCAGTTCAATTCAGTTCAGTTCAGTTCAGCTCCATTCTTTTATAACCATTTTGTTAAATATTATTATTATGTTGGTCTAATTTATTTTACTTATTATTATTGTTATTATTATTATTATTATTATTTATTTTGTATCATTATTATTAAGTATTATCATTATTATATATATATATATATTATTTTGTTTATTATATCTTTACTCATTATTATTGCTATCATTATTAGGGAGGAACATGGTTTAGGTGAAAAGCATAAACCAATCAAATCACGTCAAAACGGTTTATAATGCAATTTTGCATGGTCCGACCCAATCATTATTTTATTATTAAATATTATTATATTATTAAATCTAATTATTAAAATAGTAATATTAATTTACTTCTTAGATATTATTGTTATTATATAATCATCATCAAGTATTAATATATTAATACAAAG
Source organism: Patellifolia procumbens (assembly GCA_947645195.1). Taxonomy (NCBI): domain Eukaryota; kingdom Viridiplantae; phylum Streptophyta; class Magnoliopsida; order Caryophyllales; family Amaranthaceae; genus Patellifolia; species Patellifolia procumbens. The sequence goes on from CANSGD010000080.1 coordinate 625,787, forward strand.
ACTATAAAATAATTATTATTAATTATCATTATAATCAATAATCATTATTATTATTATTATTATTAATAATAATTTATGATTATTAATATTATTTATTTATAACTATCATTTAAAAAATCCAAAATACTATTATTATTATTCATTATTATTACTTATCATTATAATTTTTAATTAATATTCATATTATTATTGTTTAAATATTATTTATACTATTTATTTAATTCAATTCAATTTAATTCAGTTCAGTTCAGCTCCAATCAATTCAGTTCAGTTCAGCTCCAATCAGTTCTGTTCAGTTCAGTTCAGCTCCAATCAATTCAGTTCAGTTCAGTTCAGTTCAACTGAATTATGGCGAAGAGAACAAACATTCTTATTAATATACACAAAAAAATATACTTATGTGGGATCTTCTTAGATTCTCCTTAATATGTACTTTCATAATATCAACTTTTTATATTTTTTACTAATACATTGGAAGATGTAGAAGGTCAAAGGTGCATCTTAAAGACTGTGTAAAAGAAAATACGACTTATATTATGGGACGGACGGAGTAGTTGACAGGTCAGTTTTAGCTTACTTCAAGTATTATTAGTATTAGTATTTCATAATATATGATTAGAGAAAAAAGTAAGAATGAGTAGCAGAGATCATGCATCCTACACCCGGGTGTACCATGCTCATGGTACACCCGGTGGCATTTTCGTAATAAAGCAGAACTTCAGGGGTACGCTGGTAATTTACAGGCATGAAAACAAAAATCTCCTATCAGCTCCAACGTTCTATTTCTCTTGATTTTTTAAGCAACAACTAAATTTGACACAAAATATTCAAAATCCACGTACAATTGGAACAATTGTAGCTAAATTTGTTGCGGAATTTATAGAGCTACGATAACCAATTGGTGAATTCGACATTCTTTCCAAGAAATATCTGATTTTTTTGGTACTCATCAACTTGAAAATTGAAGTTTCGAAATTTAACAATGGTGGACCTAATACCTCGAGAAATTATCATAGAATCAATCGAAAATCAGACTTCGGGTGAATTAATTTGTATTGTGAATCGAATTCATAGAATCAAATTTATTTGACCTTATAAAAATATATTGCTCATTTGCGCAAATGAGCAAAAGGAAAATGAGTGAATTTCATGAGGGAAAATAAAATGTCCATCTGTGAAAATAAGCAAAAACATATAATTTTGAAAAAATAAAATACGCTCATTTGAAGAAATGAGCAGAATTTTTCCTCCTGAGCAAATTAATTATGTTCATTTGAGGAAATGAGCAGAATTTTTCCTCTTCCAGCAAATTAATTATGTTCATCTGAGGAAATGAGCAGAAGTTTTCCTCCTGAGCAAATTAATTATGTTCATTCAAAATGTTCATCTGAGGAAATGAGCAAAATTTTACTCAAAAGAAATTCCATTCTGCTCAGTTGCTCAAATGAGCAAATCTCTTAGTATTAGCAAATAAACACCAGCTCATTTGCGCAAATGAGCAGCATTAATATGTACTCTCGAAAAAATAAAAACGTTAGATGGAAAAAATTCACTGACCAAAATAATTGTTTTCACTTGCTTAAATGAGCAAATCTTTCAATTTTAAACTAATAATTTCCAAAATAAGGATGAAAAGATGAACAAAAGGAGAGAAAATGAGAGAGAATCGAAAAATTGTGAAATGTAAAAATGGTGAATACCTCTTTCAACAATGAGAAACTGCAGGAGAAACTTGATTTTTCAGTTGCTTTACTCATTTCACTATAACTCATGCGAAATATCTAGAGTATGAAGTTGTTAATGAAGGTTAAAGATGAAAAGATGTGAAAAATCAAAGAAATTTACCATCAACAAGAGTTTAAATCATGTAACAATGGAGGTTTGGTTAGAGAGTCAGAAAGAGAGAAGGGAGGAGATAGAAATGTAAAGGTTGAAATGGCAACGTGTAATTTGGCTACAAATTGAATTTATTTACTAAAGTACCCCTGGGTGTACCATGAGCATCTTACACCCAGGTGTATGATAATAGTTGTATGAGTAGCAATAGGCATAACCAAGTAATAAGATTAGGTATCAACTAGCAAGTGTACCTCGAATATAATATTGAGGGCGACGAAGTAATCGGCATCAACAGCAACGGTAGCGCTCTGGAAGGTGCGCAAGGGTGTGCCACCACGGGTTACGGACGCCGTGTCGTTTCCAGTTATGGTTGGTGGGTTACTCGCTTCTCCCATAAAGGTTATGAATGGCTTTGTTTTAGGGATGTGTATCTTTTCCCTTTTAAATTCACACCAATGGTTCTCATGTTAATTAATTTAATCACTAAACGTGTTACCTTTAGCTACTAGCTAATTATTAGGATCATGCAAAGAATTCATGCAAAATAATATACATAATTAATTTCTATTGGATGCAACATTTACAAGTCTTTTCCCACCATATATTGTCACATCATATGAAAAGTGTTAGATAGATAAGGATGATCTAGATTGAATTAAAACAAAAGTCTTATTATTTTACTCTTGTTGCAACTAAAATTTGGAGCCTATGAAGTTAAGGATAATACTAATTCAAGCAATAGTGGTCGTTCCTCTTTAAAAAGATATTCTACATATATGACACTTATATAAACAGTACAATAAATGTTTTTATTTGTATATAATAATTTTTATTCATAGGTCTAAGTATTTATAACAATTTGCAACTCATATTCCGTAGTTTCACTAATGCTACATAAATTTATCTTTTTGACCTAAAGATCTGAGATGTAAAGGCTCGTTCAAGAATACTGCTAATTTCAGTTTTGAATTTTGAGATGATAAAAATATACTCTAGTTGTTCCTCAATAAACTTCTCATTTGATTTTTCCATAATAAACTTTGACAAAAAATTTCTACCAACATACTCCCTCCGTTCCCTTTTGTTGTTCCCATTTGAAATCTTACACTATTTGAAAGTAGAGATAATCTTCTAAGTAGTTTCCAATATATAAGAAAAAACATAGTCATGTGGGATCTTGTTTTATTCGTCTCAACGAGTACATCAAGAATATCAAACTTTTATAATTTTTATTAACATGGTGTTAGAGATATATTCGATATAAAATGTGCATTGGCAAACGTGAAAAAGCTAATGGGAACAACAAAAAGGAACAGAGGGAGTATAAATATACTACTCTTAATGTGTACTGTCAATGTAGTATAATATAGGTTATACTCGATATTGTTAGATTCCTCTTAATGTGTATATTTAAAATATAAAAAAATTATAATTTATATTAGGATCTTGCTAACGAACATCCCGGGGCGTTAATTAAGATTCAACATATCTCCTAAATTTGGTAATAATTTTGAAATATGTGCCAAAATCACGAATCAGACAGTGTAATTATTGTTTATATATTAATCTAATATTTCCATTTATAGCTATTTTATCCAACGTCCGAGGAATTTTTTTAGCTTTTGTCTTATTTATTAATATAGATGTATGAACGATCAATAATGTTTAATGAAGACTGTGTAAAAAGAAAAAAGGAAGTCTATCAAGGGCCGAAGGAGTATAACAAACTTTGATTAACACAATTTTCACAATTATATCATTCAAATGCATACTAATAAGAGCCCATTCAGTTTTAGTTTTAGTTTTAGTTTTATTAAGTCGCATATAGGATGCCTTTCAAAATAATCATATTTAAATAAATCATGTTTATTTTGAAAATTGAAAAGAAATCTCAACAAATAATTTATGTTTCTAATTTTCATCATGGTTTTAGCTTTAAAAAAATCAACCGGCTGGAAATACATGAACCTAAGTGAATGAGAAGTTATCATGTACAGCTTGAAATACATAGAGCTATATGCACAATCTCATTATTTTTATTCCTTTTTATCTCGCGGAGTCCACTAAATATAAATGTATTAAATAATGAGTTTTTTTTTGGATGTACGTAGCTCTATGTACTCAAATGTGTACCTAATACTTCATCCATTTCGCAATACTCGCAACGTTTCTTGTTTTCACACTATTTAATGCAATACTTTGAACCTTAATATCTCTAATTATTTATAAGTAAAAATCATAAAAAGTTGATATTATGATAGTATGCATTTATTAAGAAGAATCAAATAGGACCCCACTTGACTATTTTATTTTCTTATACACTTGAGAAAAAATATAACATAACATTAATAGATAAATAGTGGTTACTATGCTAATATTGCAAGTATTGAGAAACGGATGAAGTATTAATTCCAACTTTCCACGATTAGATGCATTGTAGACCTCCTACTGATGAGTTAGATTTGTCAAGTTCACTATCTACAAACGCTCAAGGGTCCTAACTCCTATTATATAGGTTTAGCTTTGGGCTAAGTCTAAAAGGTCTTTTTCCCTCAAAAAATAGTATATCATGAAGAAAAAAACATACTAATAATATAAAATCAACATTATATTATACTCTCCTAGAGTCCTTAGTATCTAGTATCTACCAACTTTAGAAGTTACGTTGTTTTAAACTTATCACAAAGTTAAAGAAGTATAATGTGCATGGAGTGGATGTTATTACCTATAAACACCAGGGCTTATATCTAAGATGACTCTCCTAGTGTTATGCAGTGGTATATTATCAATTGCTTCTGAGATGGTTTTGTAATCTCCTGTTCCATTGTGATTAATAGTCAATCTCACTTTGTTTATCTCAGCGTTTTCCAGCTTCACATCTAAACCCTTGGTTGAAACCGGCGGCGGCGATGACACGGCCGTGTTCGGCTGCGCATGGATGTGCTTCCTCCTCCGCTGGTGGTTTTGGACATTCCAATTTAACCAATCCTCATACTCTTGCTGTGTTTGTGTAGTGGCTTCACTCCATGAAATAATATGGTGTAGGGAGAAAAGGAAGAGAGGGATCAAAGGTAGTATGTGGTGCTTTAAAGCCATAAGAATAATAATGTTGGTTAGTGACGTGAATGGAGAAGTGCACTAGCTAGTATTTTTATTTATATACATAAATGGTGCTCATAGCACATATATTTTATATGAATTTCAAGGTATATATATTTGCTTTACATAAAATATTTATGGACCCGAGCTTGCTCAATGTTTAAAAACCTACCACACATATGAATTTTCCCTCCAACTATATGTGGTTCTTGGTAGTAGGTCCTTCAAGATTGAGGGATGGAGGTGACATCATTTTGTGTCATGTTTACTTCATCAATATTGAATGTCTTCTATATTTATATCTTGGTAGGTGTTATGTGGATTATATGTAATATAGTACTATGTCACCCAAATTAATATAAGTAGATTCCAAATTATGATAGAAATTCAAAACTATTTGATACAAATTCATAATTATATCTTTATTGACATGCAATACAAAAACATAATCACTACAACTACTAATATTATAACTATGATCATGGAACATAGGTATTATTTCTAATAGGGTATGAAGTATGAAACTCTATTACTAGGGTATAAATCAAAACCAATAATCTTTATATCATAATTAATGGCTCAAACTTAACATAGATACACTTTAGGGTGGGGGAGTTTTAGGGATATTTTGAAGGGGGTTTTGGAGGTTTATATGGATTGGATCTGAGTGGAGAGGGTTTCTTAGTTGTAATTGACTAAATATACTATAGCATAACCTATTGGTTTGAGAACCATAATGATAAAAAAACATGACTTCTACTATGATAACCTAGTCAGAAAAACATAACTATATATAGATCTGAAAAGCATAACTAACGCTACATCATGCATATTTAATGTAATGTAACCAATAAAACCCATGAGACCTCCACATTTAAGAATTTGTACACCTTTAAGAAAGGAGTGAGGGATATACGTGCCATTTTTATTGGTATACCCCTAACCAATAAGCATCACGCATGAAACACACGTGCAACTCCCAAACCATTGAGCCATATGCATTTCAATGCTACTTTATTCTAGAAAAATAGATAAAGGGATTGTCTGGGACTGGGAGTACCTACCTCAAGGTACACCCAGGTGTATCGTATTATATGCCCAATTCTAATGATGTACATCACAATGATCACATGTTCAGTTTAAAATTTAATAGAGTGAAAGGATTTTAAAGAGTAATGGACTAAAAATAAAATGGGCCATAAAACTGCCGCACTTCTTATGATTAAGAGAATGATATTACAATGGGCCTAAAACAATTAAGAACACTATCATGTTGGTTAATCAAGTTTAGAGTTAAGTTGTATAGTAGAAAAGGCTATGAAACTACAAAAGACGACAATGAGGGACGCATAAGGTAGCTAGATGAAAAATGAAGAATGAAGATAGGCATTATATGAGTGCATAGCAGGCCAACTTAGCTGTAGCCCAACTGAGTTTGCCTTCCACCATTTGTCATTTGACAATGGCAAAGTGGCAACTAAATCCAATGTTGATGAATGGTGATCAAAGGTAATGTAGCTAGCTTCATGTGTTAGAAACCCCACACTACATTTTCTTTGTTGGATTCAACTTTGTCATAGGTATTCTGATTCAGCAATGCGTGACAAGTTGTCACTTCTCATTGTAACAAGCTAAAGGGAATTCTAAATTGCTCAATGTTTAAAAGTGGCTAGTCTAATCGAAATACTCTATTTCTCAAAGGAATAATTATCCGAAACAACCTTATAAAAGTCACTTTTTATAAAAAAAAACAACCTTATAAATATTTTTTGTGAGAAACAACTTTTAAACCTTAATTTTTTGTGAGGTGAAACCTCAGGGAGCTTTTTCGGTGTTGACTTCGTTTTTCTTCTAATTGCACAATCTTTCTGTCTCTTTCTTACCAGCAGAAGAATCATTTCCCTCCATTTCCCCTTTAAATAAACCCTAGTAGATACATTTTCCCTCCAAACTAGATAAAATTTCCCTCAAAGAAAATTTCCTCGTAGCAAAACAATTTGCAGTTAGGTGAATTAGGGTTCTTCTTCGTCTTCTTCATTAGTCTTCTGCCATCAGTTTCTTTACTCTACTTTCTTCTTCTGCTTTTGCCTAGAATAAACAATGAAAATGTATAGCATCCATTCATACAAAATTCCAACATTCATCATATTTCCTAAATAGTATAAACCCTAACTTACTATATGATAGGGTAAAGTCGTATCACCTAATCAAAGATAAACCTAAGTCCTCTAACAATGTTAGTCAAGGGAAGTAGGGTCGAATCCACAGAGAGACGGAGTTCTAAGTTAATATTCAGCTAAAAAGCTACTTTAGACAAAAATCAGATAGAATTCAGCTGAACTAATAATTAACTACTAGAAAGCAATATAAAGATCGGAATTTAACTATGAATTAAAGGTCTAGGGAATTAGTTCGGTCCACCATGCTTATACCAATCAAAGGATCAAACAACTATCAGAACATAAGTCGAGAATCGATAGATCAGAACACGTGTCAAGCTATGGTGAAGTCCCAAAGTCCATAATTCAACATATGCAGAATGTTCACAAACATAATCAGAATTACTGGTGTGTACTAGGCCTCTAAAAGTAAGACGGATCTGTGCAAACGATTATTAACCTCAAGTAATCAAAGAAACTGCACAATAACGTTAATTACTCAATAAGAACAAATCACACCATAACCTATTTCATCAAACCCTAGAAACTAATAGCAATTCAAATAATCATGGTATAAACATGGTTTCCCTCTCTAAATCCCTAGAAATTGAACTACTCACTCATATTTGAGTCAACAATAAACAATCTAATATGAAACCCTAATAATTGCATCATGAATGAATAAATAATTAAGCTAAGCAATTAGGAATAATAAAAGAGATTAGAGTAGAGAAGAATACCAATCGACGGAAAGCAAGAACTTTTATTGAAATTGAATAGGTTCAATCACCTTTAATCTAATCTAAGTGTTTAAACTAAGCTAAGAACAATGAGGAATAAAACTAGAGTCTAAAGCAGTAAAGAGATGAATAAAAGATGTCTCTAAATAATGAGGAAAAAGGTATTTATAATACCCCTCCAAGTCAAACTATTTGCGGAAACAAAAGTCAAAATTCGAGAGAAATTGCGCCAGACCCGATCAGGCCCGAGGCCTCCACCCGATCGGGCCCACACCCAATTCAGCAAACTTTGTCTTGGGCTTAGAATAGCAGCAGCGCAGCAAGCAATAGGCGAACTGGGCCCCCACCCGATCACACACCCGATCGGGTCGTGGATCGGGTGCCCAACAACTTTAGCATTTTGGCGTCTTGTGGCGTAGCAGCAGCAGCAACCATAAATGTAGAGGACCCGATCGGGTCGGGCGGTGGGTGCCCGATCGGGTCTGGGGACATGCTTCCTCGCCCGATCGTGTCGGGCAACGCTTGCCCGATCGGGTCCGCAACATCTATACCCGATCAATATTTCTTTGCCCGATCGGGCCATTTTTGCCCGATCAGAGTACGGAAACCTCCTTTTTTGACTTCTTTGGCTCTCTAAACTTCACGTTTAGGGGTCTTGGGACCTCCTAAACTATCCATAGAGCTCGTGAGCCGTCCTACGTGCCCCGTAACATCTCGTAAAGCCGTGGTTGCTTCTAAATGGCTCGGAAATAAGGAGAAAGCTCCCTAAAACCTGCAATTCAACACTAAAACACAAAACCACAACTATATACGATAGTTAGCACAAAATAGCTCCCAAGAGCTCCAATGACGCACAAATTAGCTTGTAAATAAGGGAGAAAAGACTATATAAATACGTGATATCACTATACAGCTGAATTGTGGAAATTTGTTAAGGGGAATGAAAATTTACCCTTTTTTGTAGATAATTTCGACCTTCTCCTCCCTTTTGCTACTGAAAGATGATTTCTTTGCTTTTCCTTTACCAGCCATTCATACAATGTACAGAGAAGCAAGAAAATTTTGATAATTTTGATTGTAGTTGGGTGTATTTTGAAAAGTTTCTTTACTCTAATTTAAGGGGGAGAGTAATCATTACTTGCAAGTTGCTTGATTTGTTTTTCACTTCATTTAATGTCTGCAGTTCATTCAAATTTTTTTTGCAGACGATTTGCAGAGGAGAAAGGGACATGAGATGGTTTACTTTTGTGAGTGGGGTCTTTTGGGGGTTAGTTGGAGGAAAAGTGGGTAGAAGAGTGTATTTAGTAATAAAAGAGAGTGCAATTAGAAGAAAAATGAAGTCAACACCGGAAATATGTAGTCAACACCGGAAAAGCTCCCTGAGGTTTCATCTCACAAAAAATTAAGGTTTAAAGGTTGTTTCTCACAAAAAAAATTTATAAGGTTGTTTTTCACAAAAAGTAACTTTTATAAGGTTGTTTCGGACAATTTTTTCTTTCTCAAAATACTAATCAAGTGCTTACAGAGCTAACATCTTATTTAATATTTAAACGTCAAAGCAATGTTTGGCCATTAATTAATATTGTTAATTATATATTGATTAAAACTATTAAAGTATTATGTTAAAAAATAATATTGAGACAAAGACAAATCAAAGGCTTTATTTTCATTTGGTAGATAATCCAGCTCAAAAACTTTTGATTTTATATATTAGTTAAAACTTACCGTTAAAGTGAGGTGTTGACCCTATGGTTTTGGTAATGACAAAGAAAATTAGATTTCTAACATTTCCGAAATACACATGTGACATGTCTATTCTAAAGCTACAGAAGTTAAATGATCTATAAATAAGTTTCTAAAGTTTTACCCACTTTTGCTTCATTTCTAAAATGGCAAAAGTTTGTTCCCTTTTCATATGACTTTACCTACTTCTTGGGCCCACACAATTCTACACTTTCTCACAACCACATTATCAATCTTTCCTATTTAACTAAACAAAAGGATCCGTTTTCACACTATCTCTCCTCTTCGCCTTGGTTTTTGTAGCTATAGTAATTAGGTAGAACATTATGAAATGGAGGGAAAATTATAACAAAATATGACAAATGGGTCAAATTGGGTTGATTAGGTTCTTTCAGTTTGATTGGGTTTCTCTCAGTAACTTCATATCTGATTCGGGTCGGGTTGTCAGGTTGGATCAGACGACATTGCCAACCCTGCATATGGTGAGGTGTGAGAGGATAGTAATTTAGTGGGAACTACTATAAGGAAATTAGTTTAAGGGGAACTGAGGACCGTCCAAGTCTATTTTAAGGATTGTATTCTGGTTACACCCTAAAATTAATTAGAAGTAGTAGTGTTTAAACTTTCATGTGGCTGGGGGTTTTCTTCCTAACTTGGGACTAGGAAGTTTCTTCGAGAAATGCTATTGTGTTTAATCTTTATTTTTTTTCGTTTTCCAAAAATTCCGTAATGATTTTAAGTAAAGTTAATAACTATATATTTCCTCCCATATGTAATCTAAGCATTGTTTCACCACCCAAAACTCGGTGCCCAAAACTCGGAGTATATATTTAATAAATATCTTTTTTATAGTACATCTGCTGACATATACTAAATTAATTATTTTTAAACTTTTTTCAAACTTCATACTTTCAAACTTGAGCATCCAAATTTTCTCAAAAACAATATCATCATGAAAGTATTCAAGAATAAACGATGTAACTTAAGTTATATAGTTGTGTTTATCACCATCAAAATGGGTATAGTTATAACATGAGTCAATGAATAATTTCAAAAAATTATCTTTCTTACAATTAGTATATTGATACCGATTAAAGATATTGATTTGAAAAATGATTCGTTGGCGAACACCAAAGTTATAATCGAAAGAGTTAATGGTAAAGTTTCTCACTATAAAAATATATAATATGTTATAGGTGTGTAGTTTTCCTGCCTTTTAGTGTATGCTATCATTTTATCATTATTTATATACTAATTGCTAAGTGTGAAACTAAAACTAATACAATATCAAATGATGAGTCAAGCAAGATAATCTAGTTGACTAGTTGTTGTTGAAAGAACAACATATGATCCTCATCATTTGGTGTCATATCCCATAAAATATTGTTGAGCTCCTCCCAGTTTACAGCCAACTCAGTAGATGTACTGGACTCGGAAGAAATTTGGGCCTCACCAGAATCTGTTAAGATACTGGGCTTTGAACACAGATCAGAAGGCCCAACTACTGGATGTTCCAGTTCGGGCAAAGTTTGAGCCCATGATGTAGTTGTATCAAAGCAACAATAAGTTGTGCTAGAACTGCTGCTATAGTCACCTTCATTAAGCCCAAATCCACACTTAGAAAATGGGCCGTCGTTTTGGGCTTTTGTAGTAATTGATGATGCATTTGAATTAGCCTGAATTTGTTCAACTAATCTTGGGATCCACATATAGCGTAGAGCATCTCTAAATTGAGGGCTGTTGACGTGACATTGAAACTGCCTAGCTAGTTTTTGCACCTTGGTTCTCCAATAATTCTTAATCTCGTTATCCGTTCTTCCTGGTAGATGTTCCGCTATTTTCGACCACCTACATATTGTATTACATGAGTAATAGTTAAAATGATAATATTATGTTCATATTCTTGCTATAACATTAATTGGATCATGTAAATTTAGAGATGCAATTCTCTAATAAATAGTAAATACACTCTCTTTTCCTCTTTATTTAAAGGGATAGTCTAGTTAAATCTTACATTATTTAGGTTTGAGTTAATTATTTAAACCATAATTAGTGCACTATAATAAGATACTTATCATGAGGACACTAGAAAAATTATTATTTTTTATTTTTACCATTAGCAAAAAACATTTACTTAAGGCCATCATATACAATTTCTATATAAAAAAAAAAATACTACTATTTGTTCTTTTAAATTTATTAGTTTTTGTTTCCTGTGTTCTACATGCTATGACTTCTATACAACATCATGTCAATACCTTAGCTTTTAGGAATAGAATAGGAAATCAACAATAAATCAACATGTTCCACTTAGACAGATTTAAGTTGTAATAATCCTTTAATTGTTTCTACATACACGTAACGTCTTAACTTTATGGTCTCCAACTCATATATTTGAAATTGATATGTAAAAATATAAAGGTGATAAGTTGATATAGGGACAGATTATTAGAGATATATTAGGATAGTAGTTATGATATAATATTATCTTAGAGGAAATATTATCTTAATACTTATTGGAAATAAATCATAAGATAATATTTCCTCTAAGATAATATTATATCATAACTACTAATATATCCTAAAGATATTTATCATATCTTTAGTATCCTAATATATCTCTAATACAGGTCTACCAAAATTGTGAGAGTTTTTTGGTCAAAGTGTCACAATTAAAAAAACGGATGAAGTATTGTAAGATAATATAGTACATAATTATCATATTTTTAGTGAAAAAGAAAACAAGTTCATAAGTTGTTGCAAATATTATATGAAAATAGAGCTAATATTGTGCTTTGCTTCATCGGTACCATGCTCATCTTCCATAAGAAAGACCAACGATCAAACCTTTGTCAAGAGCATGTTTATGTGGATCGAAAAGGTTTGCTTTCGACTTAGGTTTAATTCTTATCAATGAGGTCTTGACCTAGTTGTTTAGATTGAGGGCTTGTGTGTGATAAGTCACAAAAATCCCCCCTCTCCGCATTTAATATATATTGCTCTTGTGGCTCATTCACAGGAAAAAAAATTCCCAAAAAAATGTTAAATTTAGATAATCCTTATACCTAACTAAAATGAAAAGGTTGAAAATGAAAGGAGTAATATAATTCTTAGTGCATACCTGTTGCCCCAATGAAAATGAAGTTGAATGATGAGAAGCTGTTCTTCAAGAGTAAAAGTACCACGTCGGAGGTCCGGGTGTAAGTAGTTTAGCCATCTTAACCTACAACTTTTGCCTGATCGTCTCAAACCTGTGAATATGTGGACTAATTAATTATATTATTTTAACTTTAATGTGAGGAGAACTTATTATCAGTACCCTGTTCAATTTTATTTTTTCCTCAAATATCCGTTTTTTTTTTAAAAAAAATAGGGGAGTACGTGCACCCCCGTGCCCCTAGCTAGTTCGGCCAGTAGCCATTTAAATTATGTATCATGAAACGTCGAATACAACCCTATCATCATAACCCTAGAAAATGCAGATTTGGAAATTCATGAAAAATGAAAATTAGTATTTTGATGGGTTGAGAAAGATTTCGTTGTACCATATAGATTTTACAACGGTTAAACTTTGATCATCCTGAAAGGGGCAAAAAAAAAAAATTTAAATACCTGCAAGAAGCGCAAGAGAATCCCAGCGACCTTCACCATAGATAGCAATAGAAGACTTGAGCTTGGAGTCCTCTTCAGGTGTCCATGGACCTTTTCGCAATTCGATCTCCTTGTCTTCGTCCTTGTTGTTAGCCCTAATTAACGTTTCCCAGTCTCCATAAGTATATTCATTTATACAGCCTAATGAATTCTTCTGATAGTAGTCCATTATGATTTTAACCAATTGTGGTTGACTGATATAATATATAATATGTTTGAGATCAATCAGAGAGGGGAAAGCTAAGACTGGGTTGATTAGCTTAGAAGAGTACAAGAATGAAATATGGGTTATATATATAATAATAGTCCAGAATCCCAGATCATCGTACGTACAAGCAGATGTGGAAGCAGCTATAGTAATTGTAAGTAGCCAAGGAATCACGGAAAAAGAATGCGCATCTATTGAGCTTAATATTTGAAGTTTGACTGAAAAACTTTACTGAATCCTTTTTTTAGATTGAAAAGGAGGAGTGTCCTACAGTCCTAGTATCTCATAAGATCAAATGCTCTTATGGGTCATTTGGATCGGTTAAACAGGTCGGAGTGTAAGAGATCGGTATCCCTACCTCCTAATCCAAATACCTAAGGTGCAGTTTCATCCTACAACTTCATTATTGTGTGATATTAACTTTACCTATAGATAGAGTATTACTTGATGAGAAACTATATACGGATTGTCTCACTAGTCTTATGGTATCTATTATCTCTTGACCAAAATAACAGGACCTAAATACGTATTATGATATGATAGAGGTTATACAAATAAATTGAATATATCTAGTCTTGAAGGCCCACACTTTTGGCCTCTACTGCATAGTAACAACTAACAAGTAATAACAAGTAACAAGCAACAAGCTATATGTAAGTTTTTGTACGAGAATTATGAATGATTGGCTAACCTGTTTAGGTTGCCTGGCATGCTATATATATAGAGATACAAAATATCTTTACAAACCCTACTAAGAGTCTAATTACCAAATTACCCTAATACACCCCCTCAATCTTTACGGGGAGGAATCACGGATAGATTGGAACGATGTTTACAAAACAACTCAGAAGAAAGACCCTTAGTAAAAATATCAGCAACCTGCAACTGTGTCGGAACGTGCTTGACCTGAAGTCCACCTTTAGCAACCATCTCACGAACAAAATGATAATCAACATCAATATGCTTACTACGATCATGATGAACAGGATTGGCAGTAAGATACATAGCAGAAACATTGTCACAATAGAGAATGGTAGGCCGTCGATGAAAATACCCTAAATCAGCCAACAATTGACGTATCCAAATTGTTTCGGCCGCAGTGTAGGCAACAGCACGATACTCAGCTTCAGTAGAAGACTTCGAAACAGTAGGTTGCTTCTTAGAGCGCCAGGAGATCAAATTCTTCCCTAGGAAGACAGCATAACCAGTAGTAGAACGCCGAGTGTCAGGACATCCGGCCCAATCAGCATCAGAGTAGGCAACAGTCACAGTAGGAGAGCCAGTACTATGAAGAAATAGCCCATAATCAGAAGTTCCCTGCAGATACCTGAAAATTCTTTTCACAGCATGAAGGTGAGTAGTACGAGGCGCATGCATAAATTGAGAAACCGAATTAACAGCATAGGCAATATCAGGACGAGTCATAGTCAAATATTGCAATGCACCAACCATACTACGATAATCTGTGGGATCAGCAAGAAGTTCACCATCTAAGAGAGAAAGAGTGACACGAGAGACAACAGGAGTACGTACGGGTTTGACAGTATGAAGATGAAATTTTTGAAGAAGATCAACTACATATTTGTTTTGAGACAAAAGCAAACCCTGAGGAGTACGTAAGACCTGAATGCCTAAGAAATAATGCAAATCACCCAAATCCTTCATAGCAAACTGGGCAGAGAGAACACTGATAAATTTCTGAAGCAAAGAGGAACTACTACCTGTAAGCACAATATCATCAACATGTAGCAAGAGAATGATAATATGACTACTGTGTTTGAGAGTGAACATGGAGGTGTCACAACTGCTGCACTTGAAACCAATAGAGAGAAGAAAATTGCTGAAACGAGAGAACCAAGCTCCAGGAGCTTGCTTCAAACCATAAATGGATTTTCGTAACTGACAAACATGATGTGGTTGAGAAGGGTGTTCAAAACCAGGAGGCTGACGCATATAGACTTCCTCATTGAGGAAACCATGAAGGAAAGCATTTTTAACATCGAGTTGACGAATAGGCCATTTAAAAGTAGCAGCAAGAGTAAGAACTAAGCGAACAGTAGTAGGCTTAATAACAGGACTAAAGGTTTCAAAGTAGTCAATACCTGCCTGCTGATGATTACCAAAAACAACAAGTCTGGTCTTAAACCGCTCCACAGAACCGTCAGAATTATATCTAATCTTATACACCCACTTACAACCAAGAGCGTTTCTATTGTTGTTGCGAGGCACAAGTTCCCATGTATCATTCTTAATTAATGCTTCATACTCGTCACGCATGGCTTGTTGCCAACGTGAATCCTTAGACGCTTGCTTAAAATTAGACGGTTCAGACTCAACAACATCGGTTTTTAAATCCAATAAATTCCTAGTTGAAATGATTCCGTCTTTTAGACGCGTGGTCATGGTATGAACATTAGTAGGATCGACACACTTAAACGACTTTCTAGAACGCCTAGGGGGAGGGACGATAGGAGACGGGGGCGACTCAAGACTAGAAGGGGAGGGGACGTTACACCCATGAGGAGAGATGGCGTGTGACGGGGAAGGGTGCAGTAGACCTCCCGCGGACGCAGGGGGCTGCTGCGGACTAACAGCAGTGGGGGAGAGACGCGGCAGCTGCTCGCTGCTGCTGGGCGAGGGCTCTACGGGCACGCATGGGACCTGCGGGCAGGCAGCGTGATGTTGCGTATGCTCGCGGGAACCTGCGGGCGAGGATAGGTGAGGCGCGGGCTCGCAGGCATTCTGTGAGCAGGCAGCGGGTTGCTGCATGTGCTCCCGTAATGCTGCGGGCTCGTGGGAGGGGAGACTCGAGGACACAGGCCGTGGGTCACTAGACAAAGAAAACCACACTAAGGGGTCAAGAGACTCAGTCATAGATGAACCAATGGAAGAGCTAGACACGAGGGCGCGATAAGGAAATTTCCGTTCACTAAACAACACATGACGACTCGTGTATACTTTGCCAGAAACAGGATCAAGACACCGATAACCCTTATAATTTGATGCATAGCCAATGAAAACACATTGAATCGACTTCGCCTGTAATTTATTGATTTTAGGATCTAAAAACAACGGAAAACAAGCACAACCAAAACATTTCAAAAACTCATAGGAGGGGGGACGATGAAAAAGTTTAGCAAACGGGGATGAACCCTGCAATGCCGAACTAGGAAGACGGTTTATTGTATAAACCGCCGTATAACACGCATCAACCCAATATCGAGGTGGCAATTCAGATTGAATAAGCATAGTGCGGGCCATCTCGATAATGGTGCGATGTTTCCTTTCTGCAACACCATTCTGCGCTTGTGTCCGAGCACAAGACTTTCGAAAATAAATTCCCGAATCACAGAAATGTTGTAGTAAAGGAGCGTTATCCAATTCACGTCCACCATCACTTTGGAAAAATTTAATTTTGGAATTAAACAAGTTCTCAACAAGTTTTTGAAAATCTAAGAAGGTCGAATAGACATCAGATTTCAATTTAAGTGGATATAGCCAAGAAAATCGTGAATAATCATCAACAAAAACCACATAATACTGAAAAAACTGATTAGATTTAACTGGCGATTGCCAAAGATTACTATGTATCAAATATAAGGGATAGGGGGCACGATGAGTCACAGACTCAAAAGGCAAACGATGTATCTTTCCTAATTTGCAATGAACACAATCGTCATGAAACTTAGAATTACATGAAATTAAGTTCTGTGAACGTAAACTTCCTAAGACTCTAGCAGAAGGATGTCCAAGGCGAGTATGCCAAACATCTCCAGACTCCTTGGTGGCTATGAGGGCAGGAACAGATGACTCTGGGCAGACTCGGGAAGACTCTGAACGAATGCTGGAAGACGACTCTGACTCTAGGATATGAGGCTGAATAGGGTAGACACCATTCCTACTGATTCCCTGCAACAGAACTGCCCCCGTGGTCTTGTCCTTAACACAAACAGAAGACTCGTCAAAACAGACTATGCAAGAATTATCCTGACATAACTTTTGAACAGACATCAGATTATGTTTTAACTGGGGAACATGACACACCTTCGTGAGGCGAAGGGGGCGACTAGGGGAAGACAGAATCATATTACCAAGTTTATTAATGGGAAGTCGTGTGCCATCACCAACAACAATAGAACTCGAACCAGTGTAAGGAAGAGCATTAGATAGCTTACCATCCTGTGAGGTCATGTGGGAGGCGGCTCCAGAATCTGGATACCAAACGGAGTCATTCGTTTCACCACCAACAGACAGTGCAGCTAGGGCACGTGTGACACCATCAGGAGAGGAAGGCACAAAGCTATGATTGAAGCGTTGAGGACAATAGGCGGCTTGGTGACCTGGATACCAACAAAGACCACAAGTATCTGAAGAAGGAGTGTTGGCTAAATTGCCGTTAGATGGATTACTTCCTGCTGAAGACAAATCATTAGCAACATAATTGGCACAAGAATAATCAACATATGAAACATCATGAAAATTACCCATACCATTAGCGCGGCCTGCATTGCCACAACCACCCTGTCCTCCATTGCCACGACCATTGTTGTTGCCACGACCACCTTTGTTGCGATTGTTCCTGTGCTTATTCTTACCACCCCCTTGACCCTTGGGATTCGAACCACCCGAAGTAGATGATTGAGAACCCGAAGAGACAGACTGAACTGCAACCAAGGCTTGATGCGCAGTGGGTGCCTCATCATAAGCACGTATAGCCTTAATACGTTGCTCATGTTGTAGAAGTTTGGGGCGAAGATCATCAAATGTCAAGGAAGATTGAAATTGCAACAAAGTGGTAACAAGAGGATCATAATCACGATCCCTATCCAAAGAAGTCAAGGTATACTGAACAAGATCACATTGAGAAACAGGGCACTGAATAGCAGCTAAAGAGTCAACAATAACTTTAATCTCACGGAGAAAAGACTCCATAGACTGCTGTTCAGGTTTCTTTATATGACTCAAACGACCTTTGAGTTCCATAGACCTAGCCATACTAGCCTGTAAGAAACGAGACTGCAACCTATTCCAAATCTCCACAACAGTATGCAATTCATGAACATCCATCATAACATCACGAGAAATAGATGCATATAACCACAATTTAATTTGTTGATCAAGTCTCATATACTCATAAAATTGTGGATTAGGCAAAGAACAACCATGATTATCAAGTAGAGTAGACGGAGGAATCGGAATAGTACCTTCGACAATACCAAGAAGTTGATGTGTCGAAAGAAAACACGTAACCTGAGTCTTCCACATAAGATAATCTTCGGGAGTGGCTAACTTAATAGACACAACCCGAGTGATGTCATGATGGGTGAGTGATGCGGCGGTGGGCGTAGGAGGTTGATTGTACGCCGGAAACACCGTCGAAGGTGGTTCAAAATCGGGGGGAAAACGCGTGGGACTCCGGGATTGGCTAGGGCTTGCGTGGAAGCCAAACAACGTCGCGTCCTGGTGCGGTGGTGAAGACCACAACGCAGCACTGGTCAAACCACCACTAAAGGGTGGCGGAGCACCGACGAAAGGGGCTGTGGTGGCGGTGGTGTATGGAAAACCACCGTGGCCAGCGAACAAACCACCATTGGAAGACCCTGCAACGTCTAAGGGACGTGTCTGCGCCGCTAGGGGAAGGCGAGACTGCAGGGGGCTGCTGCCGGCGCCGGAGGAGACAGGCGGAGCAGCAGTGGTGGCCGGAGTAGATGCCATGCCGGAGCGTTTGTGCGTGAGGCGTGTGTAGTTAGGGTTAACGAAAAGAAACCCTAAAAAAATATTAAGCGGAAGAGAGAAAAAAAATTAACCTAGGCTCGTGATACCATGTACGAGAATTATGAATGATTGGCTAACCTGTTTAGGTTGCCTGGCATGCTATATATATAGAGATACAAAATATATTTACAAACCCTACTAAGAGTCTAATTACCAAATTACCCTAATAGTTTTCATCTATTGTACCATTTACAAATTTCACTTTGATCCCCTCTTTATTTATACATAAGAAAAAACTTAGTCATATGAATCTTATTAGATTCGTCTCACTATATGTTTTCGACATATCAACTTTTCACGCTTTTTATGTATAATTAGAGCTACTAATGGTAAAACTTGTACATTGGCCATCGTGTCAAATTAAAATATAACAACTAAAAAATGATGAAATTTAAGCCACACTTCTATAGTTGAAATTGTTCGATCAAGTTTACTTGGAAGCAAGAGAGCACCAACTACGAGTCTACGAGTGAGACGCCTCACAAGTCACAAGTGACCTAATTGACTGCATAGAGCCTGCAGTTTCAAGCGAACTGGGGAAAGTATACAAAGACAGTTTCGGTAATAACTTTAGGTTCATCTAACCTATTTAGAAAGATATTTATGAAATTATGAAAAATTAATATCTAACCACTACTAATAATCATGAAAAATAAAATATTGAAAGCCTTTACAAATTCACCAAAGTATAACTTAGAAACCCTCTAAAACCCCTTATTAAACCCCATAAAATCCAAATAATCATACTCAATATGTAAAACAATCCCGTAAATCATAACTAATATTACCTAAACAAACCCTAAATAAAATTAAAGCTGCTAAACATAGTAACGTAAAATCCACTTGAACGATATCAAACTAATAATTTTCATCATATGTATACGTAAAATAAAAAAATGCTCGCCATGCAACATAAGTTTATATTGGGTCATAAACTCATAATGCAATGAGGAGTCGGACTAATATGTGAATCGAGCGAGCTACGGAATGATGTGGTTGTGGCACGCATAATAATGAACACAAACAACAAAAAAGTACACATCAACAATAGGTTGAGTAAATACATAACAACACAACTTTAACCATTAATAATTATATCCTAACATAATAATATTCACGAAGTAAAGTATTGCATGACCAACAACATGACTGACTTAATAGACACACGTACGATTCATTTACATTCTGTTGAATTGACATTTAACGATCGAGCACTGCCATTTACCAAGATGTGCATCACAAACTACTGACTTCACAAAAGTGATATGCATGGGCGTCCCTTGGGCCGACCTCAAATTGAATAACCTTGCACAATATGATCATACCTCCAAGTAAGTGTCCATTGGATCAACTTATCTAGAAAGTCTAGTTGCCCTTAGCCATATCAAAGATTTGCAAAATTATTGGGGGAGAAATTAAATTAGTATAACCTATTAGGCGGCTAGTAAAAATTATTGGGGAAATAAGTTATTTAGAGGAATTTACTATTGTATTTAATGTGTTATAATCTTGTTAAACATAAACTATTGAATTATGGACATGACTTTGACAGAATTTTAACATCGTCAATACTCTTCAGACCACTAAAATTGGAATATTTTATAATTATGTCAAAGCTCAGGGCACTAAACTTGATACTTTCATATTTTTAAAGACGCTTAAGTCTCAAGTGATGACTATTAAAGTAAATTACATATTGTGCAAAAGTTAACAATTACAACCAAATATAGATGGATGAGGAGTATTAAGATATGGGCAACAACTTATATTTTCAATCAAATATACTTGATGAGTTGATGGTATGCACTCATGCACGTGGAAAAGAAAACTAAACTTGGATGTTGATTAGTATGCCGAAAAAGAGTTCTTAAAAGCTTTTGACAGAATTAATTAAGTAATAACTACATCTATTCATCATGCATTCATGCTGTTATCCTATGGTAACAATGGGTCATGACATGAAACCATGCATAATCCCACATAATCTTGAATACTCTCTCGGTTCTACAAAGATTTTCCTTCTTTTTGTTTAAGCGTGTTCTATAAATCTTTTATGTTTTGTTTTGTTCTATTTTTGTAAATTGTTTTTACCTTCTCTTATCTCACCACCGGAGTCCACTTGATCTATGTAAGTAATACTTATGTCCCTAAACATCTCTCTCTCATACTCAAAAAAGTCAAAAGTTAAGTAAAAGACACCATTTTTCTTAAACTCGTTTCTTCCTTTTTTGGATATATAGTAATAAGGAAGATCTTTATGATTTAGAGGGAGTATATACCCAGTAATCTTATTAAATTCAAAAGTATGTTTAATATGGTCAAATTAATTTTATTTCACAGAATCAAGTTGAAGTTCAAGATTGAGCTCCCACCTGCCATAATAAAAAAAAATTGAGAATCAAGTTGAATTTCAAAATTATAGATACATGAGCACTAGTTTGAGCACTTTATAATTCTCATAATATAAAATACCTGGCTTGAAATCATACATTGAACTGTTAACTGGTTTTTAGCGTGAGAATTATGAAGCTCCCCAACTAGTTGTCATGTATCCTCTATAATTTAAAGGATATCGTTAGATGTAAGCTTACGAGTTATGGATAAGAAGGTTAAAGTTATTTGATCGTTTCTTTTTTATTCTATTTAAATTTATTTTATTTCTAATTCTGATTCCTTTAACCCCCAATATAACCAAACTCTATCCTGGATACGGACTCAGGATGAACATCCTGCACACAACTCAAAACGCAGACACAGAATGAACATCATTTAGAAGGGAATGAATATCAGTTAGAAGAGAATGAACATCAGTTAGATGGGACACAGAATGAACAATAAGTTCTCCTAAAAGAACAGTGGCATATAAAAGAACATTATGTGCATCCAAAAGGAACACTAACTTCCATCAAAATAATGTATTTACTTTTTAAATGATCAGACTCCAAAATTGATTTGACATGAAAATTTTCAAAATTTTGAAAATTTGAAAACCACATCAATAAATGAACATCAGTTTGTGTTAAAAGAACACTAAGTTCACTCAAAAGAACAATAAATTAAATCAAAAGAACATTCCAATTTTTAAATATGATACAAACTTTTGAAATTTCGAAATATATAACCATAAAGCTAATGAACATCAAGTTCAGTTAAAAGAACATTTATTTCAATTAAAAGAACATCAAATCAAATCAAAAGAACATATTTACAATTTTTGAATATTTGAAAATTTTCATGTCAAATTCAAAAATCGAACTGTTGCTCTTTTGATTTAATTTATTGTTCTTTTGTATGAACTTAATATTCTTTTAACACAAACTGATGTTCATTTGTTGACGTTTTAAAATTTTGAAAATTTTCATGTGAAATCAATTTTGGGAGTCTTTGATCATCAAAAAAGTAAATATGTTCTTTTGATGTAAGTTAGTGTTTATTTTGGATGAACATAATGTTCTTTTATATGTAATGTTCTTTTAAGAGACTTGATTGTTCATTCCATGTCCCTTCTAACTGATGTTCATTCCATATGAAGTGTGCGCCAGATGATCATCCTGGGTCCTTGTCCAAGATCGACTAATTGCCCAATATCCTATCTGATCCAACATTTTTTTCACACGAACCCCACATGCTACACTTTCTCTCTTACCCACCTTGTTTTTAAAGCTCCAATGGGTTAATGAATATAATAATAAAAACGGAGATAGTGTTAGAAACTACTTTTTTAAAACTACGATTTTGCGAAAAATCACATTTTAAACAAATTTTACGGAAAAAACCTAAAATAAAATTTTGTTTGTAAAAATAAACCTCGAGGCAAAAATTCAGCATTAACTCATTTTCTCGGGCATTGATCTACCCTTCTTTCCTTGCCACCCAACTTAAAAGTTGATATTTTCACACTCTAGTTATGCGAAAATTCTCCCTCCTTTTATGTTTCAAACTATAACTCTAAAAAAAGGTAGGTTAATGCGTGAGGTTTCTTTACAAGACAAATTTCTGTTTTAGATTTTTTTTTGCAAAAATTGTTTTAAAATGTGGTTTCTCGTAAAATCTTAGTTTAAAAGGTGGTTTCTCGCAATTAATCCTTAATGATAATTTAATTCAATTTAGTTTAATCTCCTCTCAGTTTTACTCTAAATAATTTTAGGCCTTGTTTGGTTGTATATAGGAAGTCATACTTCCTAGGAAGTTATTTTTTCCATGTATTTGAAATTTCTAGGAAGTGTAAAATTGCGTTTGGTTGATAATGGGAAGTAGAACTTCCCATGGGAAGCTCCCCTAGGTAAGTAACTTCCTCCAAATTTCTCATGGTTTTGCCAACCAAACAACTTCATATACTTCTACTTCTTAGGAATTTGCACTTCCCATGATTTGTTTTGTCAACCAAACAAGACCTTAATTTAGTTTAATTTGAGTTATGTTAGTCAGGATCTAAATCTTTCATAACGAGTAACGACATAAAGCTAAAGAAGTGTTATATCTCAAATGTTCCAACTTCCAAGTTAACACCATATTAGATATCTATGATGAAGGATTAAGCTTAAATACTCTTACCAATAGAATGAAGCAAAGATGACATGATGGCTGGCGTTTGCCTACGTCATATTATGAGCTAAGAAAATTCTTTAGCCTACGTTAACTTCTGAGCTTAGAAAGTCATGTAACTAGTTGAGTCAACTAAATCAGTTGATTAATTAGTCAAAAAAAACAAGTGGCCACTAGCTGAGTTTTGCGAATCAATCAAAAATTATGACCAAATATCTCTATGATCTACAACTTTACCACAAAGATCGAGGAAATGTTGAAGTCCAATACAGTCATTCTCTTTTTTAGTGACTTTTTTCTTTAGTTATGCTTTAAATAGCTCTTATTAAAAGAGATAATGATAATTATAAAAACTACAGCTAATGAATGTTCCTTGGGTGATGAATAACTTAGTTAAAAGTGAAACTAGTTAGAAGTAAATTAAAAGAAATCATAATTACATTAACACATTGGTAATTTTGGCATTTATTTCAGAATTAATATATTATTCAAGAAAATATATCTAATGTAAATTAACGTCCCAAAAACATTCATTAACAATATCCAATTATAAGTAAGCAATAAATCATTGATACACATAGAAGTCGGCCCAAATTGCTCTATCTCTTGTTTAGGATAACTCATTAGTCCATAACAACACCCCCTGTTTCCCATACGATTACACTTGGAGCTAATTGGCAGCTCAAACCCCACATGGACATTGTCCAAAACCCACGTGCAACCGACTCGATTATAATACACCATCTGTTTATCTAGAACCAACCCAAGTCGACCCCAATTGTTTCAGTTTTGCACAATTAGGGATGTCAATGATGCAAGGTTGGTGTCGAGGATGGTCCCTCCATCCATAACCATCTAAAATCTCATATCCATCCCTACCCCAATACTCATGGTGGGGAAAATGTTTATCTGCCCCCGCCCCAACGGGTACGCAATAAAAACTACCCCCGCCCTATCACCCACATGGGTCTCCGCACCCGTCTCACACCCAACATATCCGCCCCAACACCCTCCATACCCGCTTTAACATATGTCACATGTTTATTAAAGTATGTGCTATTTTTTTTAAAATAAAATAAGTCTATTCAATATACTAATTAATAAATACTAATTAATAAGTAGTAAGAAGGCGAGGATGAAGCGGGGATGGAGAGGGTACATTCTAAATTCACAAACCCGTCCACTGACATCTCTAGGCACAATAGTATAGACCGAACCCATTCTATACTTGACCAGATCGAACAACCAAACCCGCTATCAACACGACTGAAATAACCAAACCGACCACAATTCACAACTTGTTCAACTCGACTTGTTATTGATTCAACCTATTACTTGATTACATCCCCATACCGTTGTTGACCTAATTCATAGCTAACCAAGCTTATTTCATTAATAAGAGCAAGTAACCAAACTGATTGCAGATTGTGAATTGTTTCACCCGCCTTATTTCCAACCCGACTTTGTAATTGACCCAATTACAACTCATACCAACAACATCCAAAAACTGAAACTACCCAATAAATTGTACATGGGTTAGGTTAAGGTTGATATTTGCAATCTCGATAATAACCTGATTTGACCCATTCATATAACAATTTTAAAAAACTAATTTTGACATATAGTAAATTGTCAATAAAGATAAGATTGTCTAAAGACGAATCATAATTATCATATTTTTAGCAAATTAATCAAAATATATTCATCTTATGGTGAGTTTTCTTTTATTTACAATAATGATTAATTAAGATAAAATTTAAACAATCAGAGATAAATTGGTTAAATCAGTAAATGGGTTATGTGAGTGACCTGTAACACGAAACTAACCAACCCCATCGGTTTGTCAGCCTTAATATTATTATTAGAAATAGATACATAACGGAAACTTCTCGCCCCCTTCTCTCCCCCTCCCCCTCCCAAAACCCTAGCCTCCATCAAAATTTGTAGGGGGATCCCATCGGCCTTATCGAAGGAAAGCCCCTAAATTTATTTTTCTTGTTGCTTACTTATCTAGTTATGCTAGTTTTTAGTTTATTTTCGATAGTTCTTCCTCCTCATGTGAGGGTTTTCTTCATCAATATGATGGTTTTATCTACTCTCGCTATGAGAGTCTTATTTTATTTTCTAGTTTACATGATTATGATCTGAGAAAGTGGGTTGATTGGTTTAAGATCAAGAACATCAAGATGAATGCCAGATTTCAATTTACTATGACATCTGGCGTTAAAGATATCAACTTGTCTTGCAAGAGACCGCCTAATTATAATGTTAAAATTAGGTAGGCCCAAGTCCAATGAAAATAGTTAGGCCCAACAGCCCACCCACTCTCTCCTTACCAGACCGATGCTTCCATTATTGTTGTGTCAGTTTACTCTCTTTTGGCACCAGTTTAATTTCTTTTGGAGCGATTTATTTCTTTTGGCACCGGTTAATTCTCTTTTGGCACCAGTTTAACTGAAAATGAGGAAGATGACGTGTTGGAGGAGAATAGGAGATGACAGCTGGGTTAAAATTCATTGGGCCTTTTAAATTTATTTGGGCCTGGGCTGACTAATTTTAACATTAAAATTAGGCAATCTTTTTGGATAATTTGTGTAAAGATACTGAGTTATCGAAATTCACTTATGGTTGGAAAATCACCCTATCAAACAAGCGGCACTGAAGCGTTTACTTTAGTAAATTGTATAAAATATTTCAAATTAATACGTTTGATTATCATTTATTTAAGAATAATTGTTATTATAGATGTCGTATGATGGTTTATTAATAACTATTAAGTGAAAGACTAATATAATTGGTTTCTGTAGAGAATCTCATTCTCACAAGTCACAATTGTTATGGCCTTACCATCTTTATACTATTTGTAAGCCCCGCGTTTTTTTTATTGCTAAATCAAAGCATATTGTAACATTGTAATTAACATATGGTAAATAGGAATAGCAGTCAATCAAGTACTCTAAATGATTAAACAAACGGTGGAATAAAAAATTGGTTCCGTCCAACATCAGACTAGTCACATAAATATACTGCAACAAAGAGGCTCTCCTTTTTGCACCAAAAGAATAAAAAAAAAGGTGTCTCCTGAGTCCTTTCCATAGTAATGGTTCTAAATTAACCGATTCGTCATTATATATTCATCTTTTGCTTTCTTTTAACCAAAGTTAGCTAATAATGTTTTGCTTTACGAAACACTGCTCCTAAGAAGCATCTTTTTTTCTCCAAGGTGCTACAATCTACATAGTACGTAGAACTTAATTACTTAAATGTGCTATCCTCGGACTAGTAAGGAATATATAAAGATAGAAAACCGATGTGGAATCCCCTTTATATTCACGTGCAAATAAGTTTTTTTGGAAAAATTTTATTGGTCACTGTACTGTTTCTGCCAAATTCTATACCAGTGAAATTTAGCTACAAAACCTAGAATTAGTTAAGGATTGAATTGCAGAGAAAACAAAAGAGGAACAAAGAAGGAATCCATTATAGTTGACAAAACGTCTTCGATTACAAGTACACGTGAAAGCTAAGCTTAGAATATGAATGTTGTGTGTAAATTATGTGTAGAAATATCGTCTAGACCCAAAATAATCAGACAGTTGTACTTTAGCCTCACGTGTACAGTTTAAATAGGCTAAGAATCAGTTTATTTGAACTGCAATAACAACTTCTTAAAATCTCGTCTCGTTGTTGTAACAACTTCCTAAAATCAAGGGATTTGTTGTTGTCTTTCCGTTCACCTCACTTTGACCCATTATTTCATTATATTAGGCACGCAGGGAATATGCTAACTTATTCTCCTAACTGGTTACATGACATCGGGGAAGTTGTCTGCAACCTGGGAAGCTTACTCGATTCGGTCGGAAGCTATTGTGCCACGAGGGAAGCAGCCTTTCCACCTGGGTATCTACAGACTACATGTATTTCGGAAGGTGAAAGCTAGCATGCAACCTGCGAATTTGCGAAACTAGATTAGGAAAATCTTACCATAACATTGCCCTAACTTGGACCTTGCATTTGAACCAACTTGGAAGGTGGGAGTTATCATCCACCTAGCTTGACCGGCTACTTCGAAAAATATTAGTAAAAAACTAGTCGTTACAACCCATTAATGATCTTCATCAGATGTATTAACAAGAGCAGTCTGTTTTTTGAACAGTTCTTGTGCTTTTGAGCTTGGATCCTTTTGTCCTTTTCTATTCGTTGTTGGATTCTTGCTTGGGACTTTAGCCATTTTATTTGTCTTTTGATCCTTAAGATATAACCATTTTGAATATGTTGCTATTTGTTGTTGGCAAGTCGTAGTTCGTAGATAGTTGATGCATATATCCGAATTCATAGTTATTAATTCTTAGGTTCTGATGCATAGATCTAGACGCATGAGTCTTAATTCGTAGGTACTAACGCATAGGTCCTTTTGCTAGCTTTAGTAAATTTGCGTCACAATCACCTAGGGGTGGTAATTTGGATAGCCAACGACCCTCAAATGCTTAAGTCAATAAGTGCTTTAAATGATAAAGAAAAAAATGAACACTGAAACTTAAAAGGATTTAGCTATCAAGGTAGAAATGGTATAGCTTTAGGTGAAGTGTTCCAGCTTCTGGATACAGTAATTCTGCTTGGGATACTAGGCGATATGCCCCCTTTCTAACAACGTGTTCAATTTGGTAAGGGCCTTCCCAGCTATTCTGTAGCTTACCCATATTCGGTCAAGTGCTTCCATGGCAATAGGAGTAGGTGTCCCTGCTAGCTTCGACAACATATGCTTCATCTTTCTATTCTAGTCTTTAAGGACTGCTAACGAGCAATTGTTGGGTCAGCATCTGCATCTTCCTTGTGGATTATTTCAAGCTTTTCCTTCTCTTCATTGAATACACGATCAGTTAGATTGGAGAAGGGTGTTATGTCTTGTGTGTTGCGCTTCTTTGGGCGCTTTCTATTGCTCTTGACATATTTTAGTTCTTTCTTAAGACTTTTAGCAGCTTACTTGGAGGCCTGGGATTTGCTTCGAGCCTTATGCAGCTCGTCTTGAGCCTGCTTCATAGCTCCCTGTTCGAGAGTTTTTTCAACCATTTTCATTTGTCAAGATTTTTGAAGATTAATGAAGGAATAGATTTAAAGAGAGAAATCTAGTTGTAAGTCCACGCCAAACTGTTTATGCCAAATTCAACACAAGCATAATGTAGCTATGGAACCTACAACTTGCTAAGGATGATCGAATTGCAGAGAAAAATAAAGAGGAACAAAGAAAGCAAGAACACCAAAGATGGTGACGCGAAAAACCCAAGAATAAGGGTAGAAAAACCGCAAGTGGCTTTGAGTCCACCAATCAACTATAGTTGGCAAAAACGCCTTTGATTACAAGTACAATGAATGTGTTTTCTTATGAATGGTAAGCATAAAATATGAATATTAAGTGTATAATATGAGTAGAAATACTCTCTAAACTCGTAATCCAAAGTGGCTCATAGGCTTGTGTCATTTAATCTCATGCTTACAGCTTAAATATGCATGCTAAGAAACACCTGGTTTGAACTGGTGTAACAGATTGTTGTAATAGCTTCCTAAAATCAAGGGATGTGTTGTTGTCTTTCTGTTCAGCTCACTTTGACCCATAATGCTATTATATCTGTCACTTGGGGATTATGCTGACTTATTATCCTAACTGATTTTGACTTGACTTGGACAACAAACTTCCATTATATCTTTGGATGCTCATGTTGATTCATACATTAACCTGTTACAAGTTGCACTTGTCTTACTATAGTTGCCAAACATCTTAGAACTTGTTAGAAGGCTAGACGCCTTGAAAGTTATCCAACATCGGGGAGGCTGTCTGCAACCTAAGACGCTGTCCCGCTTTGCTCAAAAGTCGGAAGCTACCTTGCCATGTGCGAAGCTGCACAACACCGCTCAGAAGCTGCCTTGCACCCGGAAGCTACAACATTCTAGAAGGTGAAAGCTAGCATACAACCTGCGAATCTGAGAACCTGCGAAGCTAGGTTAGGAAAATCCTGCCATAACAATGGCCCTGTACTTTTTCATTTTTGTTTTGATAGCCAAATAAATTCTTATTGTCATTGGTAACTCTATACCAATTTTTTTTAATCACCTTATTGCAAAAGATCAATTTAAAACCTAACTAATATTTTTAAATAATAAGATAGATTTTAAATATATATTTTTTTAAAAAAACAAACAATTTAACCATCCTTCCCCTTGGCAACAACCCCTCAAACACCTACCCCCTTCCCGCACACCCTAACCAAGCAACCACCAACCACCACATACCACAACCACCCCGGTTCCCACCACTAAAAATCCTTTCTCATCCACGCCCCGCTTCACTTCATAAAAAAAAAGTAAGTTCAATTCAGTTCACTCAAATCTGAAAGAATAGATCCTTAAAATTCACATTAACCCACTATCTTAAGGTCATATTGATACCAGCTTTATACAAAACCGATACGGTGTAAAATCCATTCATTTATACCTGTTTGTCACTTGTCACCCTCACCCCTAATCCGGAGGCATATATCTTCCTTGCTCTTTTGATGTTAATAGTGTTTGTCTACTTTTTATGCTTAATTTCAGTGTTAATCTATATGTTAGTCGAGAACTATTTTTCAAAAATTGGCCAAGTACAAATAATGTGACTAAATAATGGACCATTGATTCCGTTCGTTGAAGATTAATTATAAAATTGATTAGTATCTTACTATTAAAGGCTTAAAGCATCTACCTTTCCTCTTTTGGTTTATAATGCATGCATGAAATTGAACAATGGTATCCAGATAAAGCTTACAAAGTTACAATTACCTTACACGTGGATCAACTAGGATAATGATTTCAAACCTTCAGTATATTTGGGTAATAATGCGCTTTTACTACTTCAGGAAATTACCCTGCCACCATAATCCTCTTTTACTATTCTTTTTATCTTTTTGTAAATAAATCTTACATTTCACATGTGTGTTTTTTTTTTAGTTTATTTGATTATAAATTTGTCCATCTTTTCCTTTTTCACTGGCTCAATGCTTTTGCAATTTCTTTTTTTTTTGTCAACGGTACATGCACGAAAAACGAACAAAGCCCTTACCCAGCAACAGGTGCTAGATTTAGAGGGCATGTGGCACCAATAAAACCAAGACAATAGAAAATATTACAACTAGGACGCAAATCATGAATGTTAATTATACAAGCCTTGTTCATAAAGTGGAACATGATAGGGATTTAGTATGGAACTATACTCCTATAATGGTATAGCATAATATATTGCTTTTACTTTACCAAGTAAGTTTATGGAATTCCAGTTGCCAAGATCTTGAGTAAACTAGGTGTAATTCATTATGACTATCTCTCGAGATGTTGAGTCTAAGGTTTACTCTCACTCTCTTTCATTTCTCTAACAAGCATGTAATTCTTGAGTCGAGTTAGCTAAAGTTCAATGAACTTTACTTTAGAAGCAAGCGGTATGGAATCTCTTGATAGAAAGGAGGGTGTGGAATCTCTTACAGTATGAGGTAAAACTTCTTGCAAAAGTTTCAGTAGCTTGTATGACTCCAAGTTGACGAAGGTGCTTGTTCATTGTCAATACATATTAAAGAATGAATTTAGTCAGTTTAGTTATATGTTTGTCGCATAGAGTCATAAGAAGCAAGCTGAAGTTATTGAGGATTGTATCCATTGTTATTTATTTCATGAACTTAGTAGTGTTATATACTCAACAATGATGTATGTGTTTATTTGTTTTTTTAGTTGTGAAGGACCTTTTGTTTTGTTGAATGGCGAGCATATCTTAAATGATGAGTTTCATGTACATGTAATGTGTTGCTAGGATGGGAACTTTAGTGCATTAACTCTTATTTTAGTAAGTTACTTTGGATTATGATTTAGTTTGAATCATTTTATTTTGGTTTGACATTGATTTGAATAAGGGTCGGTTCTTTTCGACATAAAATAGTTGAACTAAACTGAACTGAACTGAACTAAATTGAACGTATTGAATTGAATTGAATTGAACTGAACTCAACTGAATTGAACTGAACGGAATCGAACTGAATTGAATTGAATTGAACAGAACTAAACTGAAATGAATAATGATACGTAAGAGTAAAAGTATTGTCCAAAACTGAATTGAACTGAACTGAATTGAACTG
Source organism: Patellifolia procumbens (assembly GCA_947645195.1). NCBI lineage: Eukaryota > Viridiplantae > Streptophyta > Magnoliopsida > Caryophyllales > Amaranthaceae > Patellifolia > Patellifolia procumbens. Next base: position 657,702 of record CANSGD010000080.1, read on the forward strand.
AACTGAAAATGAGTTAGGAAGAACAGGCCTTAAGGGACTATTATGGGATAGTTTCCGAGTTAGCTCATTTACTTGATTTCTTATATCAGTGTTATTTCAAATTCTATTTTAAAAGGCTTATATTGTATTTTCTGATTAGCCTCACATATTAGCATACGTGGCATAACATCTCTGTAATTTCAATCATAGTGGTTTTACAAAAGAGGAATTATAAAGATGTTACGTTTACAAGCATAAGAGGATAAATAAAAGAAGTCCGTGCTCATAATCTACCCATGTAGGACTTGGCTTTTATTCTTTTGAACCAAAAACCTTTTAAGTTTATAAGAAAAAGGGAAAGCTCAACAAATACCAATTTGGGACTTATAACTCCAGTAGATCAACCCAATATTAAATCAGGTTGGTCATTCTAAGTGACTCTATCTATGCTCTTGGAAACAACATCCCAATTCCCCCATTAACTTTTATAAGTTCAAAAATAAGTAGTTTGTTTTGTTTAACATTATATATATAGATCTTTTGGTAATTTTTATTGCTTGGAATATATCAAAGGGACAGGAAGATAATAAAGGAGGATTGCATCAAAAGCAATCCATTTGACAGCAAATCAAACTAACATGATCCATCCCGAAAACACAATGACAAACCAATAAGGCAATGCAAACACAAGGATAGATGTTGTACAAATTATGAGAATAACTGGTTGAACTTTTAGCTGCCTTGCATTAATATATAGTGTATATAATACAAATACCTAAACAACACAAAGATCTAATATTTAATCAAATATTCTAATGCACTCCTTCAATATTTACAGGGAGCAACAAGAGATAGATTGAAACGATGTTTAGAAAACAAATCAGTAAACAGGACTTCAGTAGAATATCTGCAACCTGCAGCGTTGGAACATGTCGAACTTGAAGACCTCCCTGGCAACCATTTCATGAACAAAATGATAGTCAACGACTCAAGGTCAATATGTTTACTTCGATCATGCTGATCTGGCTTTGCGGTAAGATACGTAACATACACGTTATCACAATAGAGAATCACATAACAACGAAAAAAATCATAAGATCAACTAAAAGTTATCGTAGCCAAATAGTTTGAGCTTCAACGAATGCAACATGATATCCGGCCTCAGTGGAGGACTTGACACTTTAGGTTGCTTCTTTGAACGCCAAAAAATCAAATTTTCCTTAGGAAAACAACATAGTCAGACATAAATCATCCACTATTAGGACATCTAGCACAATATGCATCAGTGAGCTGTACAAGGAGCGTGTATCATAAAGTTAAATACCTGAAAGCTCAAACAACTTTAGTAAAGAAACAACCTATAATCTGGAGTACCCTGTAAATATCTTAAAGTTCTTTTTACAGCATGAAGGTGAGCAGTACAAGTAGTGTGCATAAACTGAGAGACCATATTCACAGCATAAGCATAATATCCATATGAGTCATGGTTAAGTACTGCAATGCACCAAGCATACTACGATAATCAGTGGAGTCAACAAGAAGTTATCCATTAAAAATGGACAAAGTGGCTCGAGAAACAATTGGGGGTATGCACGAGTTTTACTTTATGTAAATGTTATATTCTCGTATGAGATCAAGGACATATTTATGACGAGACAACATTAAACCACGAGGAGTGCGTACCACTTGTATACCTAAGAAACAATGAAGATCCCCCCCCCTAAATCATTCAGTATTCACAAACTCTACTTTGAATATCTTTTGCGAAATTTGCTTAAGAAAAAATAATTATGTGGGACCTTGTTAAAATCTTGTCATTGTATCAAGATGTCAATTTTTTTATAATTTGCTTATTAATATTTCAAGATATAAACAATTGAAATTATGTACTTCCTCCGTTTTTTTTAATCGCTACACTTCTCATTTCACGGACTCCTAGGCAAAACTTTGGTGAGTGAGTAAAAGTGTGTAAGAAAAAGTGGTAGGAGAGAGATAGAGAGAAAAAGTTACTAATAAGGGAAAAAAAGAGAAGTGTAGCCATTAATTTTAAACTTCCTAGAAAGGAAAGTGTAGTCATTAAAAGAAAATGGAGGAAGTATTAGCAAACATGATAAGAAAAATGGGTCAACTAAAATAGAGAAAGTAATATATTACATGGGAATCTTATTATATAGGAACTTTGCAATGTTTTTTATGGTATGAAATTTTAAAATAAGTACTTGTCTCTTTCCTTGTTTCCTTATTTTAAATTAGCGTCAAATGCATGCAATGTGTGCAAAACGGAAGTGGTTAATAATTTACTTCATGAAATATATAATTTTCGAATTAGTAAAACAATCAGCATATTTTTTTTTCTTTTGTTCTTTTTTTATTTTTAGTTGTAACATTATTGGTTGTCAAAGGAGTATAAAACCACTTTCTTTTGAAGTAAATTGTCCTTCCAATGATGGAAAACCAGTTTTCCTTCAAAATGAAAGTAAAACTCTTTTCCTTCTCTTTCCTTACCTCCCTTTTGCACTCCTCCCACCACCTCCTTACTTTCCCTTTCATATTCTTTTTTTCCATCATCTTGACATGGTACCAAACAATGAAAGACAAATTTACAATTGTTTTTCCGTTAAAGTTGTTTTCCGTGAAAATCTTTTTACATTGAAAATGTTTTATACTCAACCAAAAGGAACCTAAGTTTCTTTTGTAAGAAATATTACGATGAAAAAGAGCATTGTATACACATCCCTAATCAAAATGAGGATACTTTCTTCCGCATGGCTACTATTGTGAGCATATCGATGCATATATACAGAGAAAACCTATACCCCTCCTCCCATATATAAGTCTCTCTTGCTTGGGAAAGGGCAATTGCACGATACTGGAAAACAAAACAAAAAAAGAAAGTTTAAACTTTAGAGGGGTTTTGCCATAAACACGACAGTTTGCTCCTCTGTAGTCTGTAACCAAGGAGACGTCTACTATAACAGCTGTTGTTTAGAGAGTGTATTTTTCGAATAGCTAATACATTGCAAAGAAATCAAAATGATGAAGGTGTTATAAGCCATTAACCTAGTTTATGACCTATTAATCAGATCTCCAATGATCCTTGCTCACAGAATAACATTGGTGATTCATCTGCTCATACACATACTATATTTTTGAAGTTGCATTTCAAATAATATATGTAAACAAGACAAGGGCGTGATAACTACTAGAAACACAATCAAATGAAAATATGCAACAACATACTGGCACTGACAGACATGCATGGAAGAAATCAAAGTGATTAGGATAAATTTCAGTGATGAATCTGATGATCAACCTCCCTCGACTTGCCTTGTGGCTGTGTCGGTGTGGCGAGGTATAGTGTTCAACTATAATGCGCGTCCTCCATGTTTTTTTTACTCAACAGAAAGAGATACCCCGATATAGTTCACGCAAATAAAATAGGTTAAAAAGATTGAGAACCAAGTAGGACAGGGAGCTTCTCGAGAAAAGAGAGAATGCAGAATGGAGAAACTAGCTCTTTTTCTTCAACATCCAACCAAAACTGTTTACCTTCTTGAGAGCCTCTCTCTTCACTATCCTACTGCAGCTGTGATTGTCCTGATGTGGCCTCTTGGGTTTCACGTGATACTTTTATCGTTGTATGGCTATCATTGGATGTGTTATCAGAATCTACTCTTAATTCAATCTGCAATTTTACTTTTTTTCCGCACTTGGTCGTTTATTTGTTTCAACCTTAATCTCCTTCACAGTCTCCTCAAGGGCTTCCAGCCTCTCTTTGACCTTCAGCAACTCTGGATCAGCAGTTTTTGCTGCCTTTTCCTCCTCTTCAGCTGCTTCCATCGCCTTTGCCTTCTGTTCGTCCTCTGCTTTCTTTTTCAGCTCCAGCTCCTGAGATGAACCCACAACAAACTTGGCCACAATCTATGAGAAAATTGCCAAAACAATAACAAGAATAATATTGTCCACCATGATCTGAATGTATATTTTTGCTCAAGCAAGTGCGAAGTAGAATCCTAGATCAAGCATGTGCATTAATACTAAAAATAAGAGTCGTAAAAAAAATCTGGTCTGGATGGGCATAAAAACCACGAAAACGGGATGAGAATTTATCCCAAGACCTTTTGGAACTGGGAGGGATGCTATAACCAACTGGCATAACCTTCACTCTCACTAAGAGTTGTAAAAATGATTGTGCTAGACCATAGTCACATAATTCGCTATCTAATTCGCCTTTTGAATTCGCAATTCGACTAAAATGGGCCAAAAATAGCCAAAAACCGACCATAATTCGCTTATTCCAATTCGCAGTTCGCAATTTAGAGAATTATGTGACATTGTGCTAGACATACAGTTAACAGTCTCTCTGAATCCAAAAAAGATCATAAATTCTGAAAGAAAACTTTGGTCTCTGTTCATATAGTTATACAAGTGCATCTTTGCACGTTACTTGCCATCTGAAACAATAAAGGATCCCACATCTAATTTGTAGACCAATTAGACAAGAAGTATAAGGACTTGGGAGTTGTATGGCAGAATAAAGTTGTATAGGAAGAGAAGTACTTCTATTCCCTTGGCACTTCGGCATTATGTCATAAATCTTGACCAAGAAAGCAGAGAAGAGTAATGGGAGATAGAAAAAAGAAATGCCAACTGAGCATATAGGGGTATAATGGTGGTGTTGCCGAAGTTTCAAATGTATGTAGCCTCATGCTTCTATTCTAGAGAACCACTTTCTAGAGTTGTAACTTGAATCAATTATCCTAGCTCGAGAAAATGGGTGGCAGTCTTTCCTTTGCAACAAGGGTCTTCCTCGTATAAATAATGCAAATGGAGTAAATAAGAGCAATACAGTATAAACGACAAAAGAACAGTTCATTACCGCCTCCATCTTTCTTATATCATAGCGAGCATATTGAGCCACCAGATAAACAGCTGAAACAAAAACATTTTTGTTTAGAAAGCAATTGCAATTTGCCGCTTGATACAGTAAAAAAAAAGGCAAAAGCTGCAGTACCTAATGGTGGCATGAGGGCAAAGAAAAGCTGAACCAGATGGAAATCGAGCCTGTTCATGAAAAGTAAATAGTGGGATATCTTTTAAGAGCTACATCAGAACTTGGACAGCAGAAAACCAGAAACACAAACATGACTGCAGTTCAAACTGAAGTTTCTATAAGTAACTTAGGCAAGTTGACAACTAGATAGTAAATTGCTTGATTAGTACCACCTGTTAGCTGCACATGGTACATTTTAAATGAAAGAACTATAACCAGTAATACCGTTCATATCATAAACTCTAAGTTACAGGCAAGACAAAAGATATTAGAGTCCAATAAGATGCATTATCTAGATAATGATCTAAAATCTAACTAATTTTACTACGCTCTAAAGCCTAATTAATGCAGTTTGTAAACTTTGCAAACACCACTGAAGCAACACAGAGAAATAATAGTTTGTCTGCATTCTGCTGCTGTCCCAGTCTCATACTATATCTTGTACCATGCCTCAGCAATACTAGGTAGAGATAAGTATAGTCATTCACACAAAAAAACCAAATTAAAATAAAATGAAGCTCAAACAAGAAATAGAACATGCGTAAGTTTCTATTCTTATATGGATAAAAACTATAATGTGTTTTCGTTAGACTAACAATGAGTCAATGACGATACATACACACAAGACAATTGCAATCAACTTAATAGGCGTAAACCACACCAAATTCATGATCCAGTTTAACTTCACTTTTTTCCTAGCTCCATAGTTTCAGATCGGGATAAAGTGTTCCTAAGTTTGTTTTGGAAGGAACTATTTCGGCTGCACAGAAATACTCTGAACCACACCACCATGCACCGTGCACCATCCACAGAGTGATGGTCATACTGAAAATCTTCAACAAGAGCACTAAAACCTATTTGCAACATTTTGTCAATGGCAAGCCCCGTAGTTCAGCCAAGTGGATGGCTTAGGCGGAATTTTATCACAATACTGTCCCTCACCTATCAACCTTGATCTCTCCTTTCAAGGCCCTTTATGGGACCACCTACCCACATCCATCAGAGTGAGTTGAAGTCAACCTACTGTAGACACGCCTTTGAGGAGCAGTTGCAATTGTGGGATGCGATTTTGGATGCACCTTCAGTGTGCCCAGGAAAAAAAGAAGAAATGGACAGACTCAAAGCGTAAAGAGGAACATTTTGAAGTAGGTGAAATATAGCTTTTAAAGTTGCAGCCCCCTATCGTCAGCAATACCTGGCAAAAGGAACTTTTAAACCTTTTGAGAAGCTCGGTTTTATGGGCCTCACAGGGTGCAAGTGAGAGTTGGAAAGGATGCTTAAAACCTGGACTTGCCTCCACATGCTAGAACTCACCCCTGAGTTCCACGTTTCACCACTTATATAGCCAGTTATGATGTCAAACATTGCACGTTAGAGTTTGTTATGATGTCAGGGGTCAAGTGTTCGGTTTGTTGTGGAGATAGAGTAAATGAGAAGAAGAAACGAAGACATTGAGGGGTGTCAAAGCTTACTCTACACCCTGGTCGAAAATAAGGCGGTTTTTCACAGGCACGTGCGTGCCACAATCAAGTCGCGGCTCACTGACTTTTTCCACTCATACCAAGGCTGCAATCTTTCTATTCCTTCCCTGATTAGGTTTTCTTATTCTATTCGGTTTAGGTTTTCTTCTCCCCTATAAATATGTATTCAGCCGTTTATTTATTATGCATCAGAGAAGAGAGAAATCCTAATCTAGAAATGTCTAAGCTCTTACAGAGAGGATTTTGAGCTTAAGGAGATTGAGAAGTCCTTCTATAAAGGTCATCCCATACTGTTGTAAATTGCTAGTGCAAAACGAGTGTTTTTCCCCCGGATCTCGGGTTTTCTTGCTAAATTCTTTCTTGTTCTTTATTGTTTATTCTTATTATTCCATCTCTTGTTTTCTACATATTATACTCTCAATTGCACAATTTGTGAGCGCCTAAAGGGAATATTAGATCCTTCCAAGTGGTATCAAGAGTCGAGGTTGCGATGGGTAACTAAATGGTTGAATATGTATAATGGATGATGGGAAGGTGCAGATTGAAAATTTTCAATTCTAGGAAGATGCATTGAGGATCATCGGTACTAGAAAGATATATTTCAACCTCTTGCACATAAGAAGCCCAAAGCCATGAAAGAGGAATATTGGAAACATTAGATCGGAAGGCACTATGGCGTAGTTCGTTTGATGTTAGCAAAAAGTGTAGCTTTTAATGTCAAAGACGTGAAGATGACGGCGGATTTCCTGTGCGGTATATCCGATGTGTTATTTATTTGAACTTGAGATGACCAATATTTGTGCGGAACTTATTAATGAATTTAATATGATTATTAGTCACCTAGCTTCTACTCCCTCTGTAACGGTTTAATGGCAGCAATTGATTCTACAAGCATTTAAGGAAACGATTTAAGGGTGTAAATGAACAAATTAATCAAAATGATTTTATCACAATCAAGAATGAGATTAGAGGTTACTAATCTTGAAAATATTTTTGATTAATTTATCCATTTACATCCTTATATCTCTTCTTTAAAATGCGTGCAAAACCAATTGTTGTCATTAAACCGTTACGGAAGGAATATAAATATTACTATTGAGGATAAGGTAAAAGCTTTGATTTTGTTGTAATTGTTTATCCAAATAGAAATTCCTAAAAAAATGAGTGGCAATACCGAGCAGGGATAATTATTAATTATTCATTATTCATTATTCATTCCAGTCCTAGGAGAGGTAGCGAAGGAGGCTCTAATAGAAAAATATTAGAAGGAACAGATACTTCGAAAATGAACCTTTTAACAACTACTCCCTCCGTCCCATATTAGACGATACACTTCATGTGTTTGTCCGTCCCACATACACTTCTATAGATAGCATAGCCTTACAATAGAAATATAATTTTTTATTATGAATGGGTTCCACCCACCCATCCCCAACCATGTAGTGTACTTTATGTACTTTTGTCAATACAACCATGGTCCACATATGCCCCACAATGTATTTTATGTACTTAAACACATACCAACAACCAACTACTCATAATAAAATAAACAAGTCAAATAACACTTCTAAAACTATGTGCTAGTCAAATTATACCATCTAATATGGGACAGATGGAGGGATTATTAAGGATCTAGTTTTGAGTGAAAGTATTTGAAGGAGGGATTATGGAGAATCATCCAGCTCAGCATACAATATTGAGAGTGATAGTAGAGGGAGGAGACAACAAAGAGATCTAGGCATGGGAATGGTAGGAAGAGAGCACTTGAAGAATAAATCGAAAGGTCATATTAGGAGACAATGCCAAAATTCAAAAGACAATGATAAAGGGAAGAAAGATAAGAAGGAGGCATCACAAGCCACGAGGAAAGTGATGCTTCCAATAATTCCCTTTTAGAGTATTTGTGTGACGTTTTGGCAGTAAGTGCAAAAAACTTTCACGGATCTTGTATTCGGGTTCTTCTTATCATTCTTCGCCTTGTAGAGAGTTGTTTCAAATTTTGAAGTTTGAGAAACTCGGGGAAGTATATCGTTGGAGGTTCAAGGCAAAGGAGAAGTGAGCATAAGGCTTGCTAATGAGGAAGAGTTAAAGGATGTCAATTTATCCCTAGTTTGAAAAAGAGTTTGAAAAAGAATTTGATATCAGTTAGATAACTTGACAAGACTGGTCACAAGGTAGTGTTCGAGGGCAGTTCGTGAAAAATTGCTTGGGGTGCTATGGTGATAGCTCAAGCGACAACTACTGAAACGATGTACACCATGAGGAAGACGAAAAAGTTGACTAAGGAAGGATGACAGGTATTTCATGAAGGATGAATCCGTACACACTAAGGCTGTGAAGGCGAGAGAACTATGGCATGTGGGAATAAAATCGGTGTCTCTTCGGCGAGTGTGGACCGTGAATCAAACAAGGTGAAGGAGAAGTTACGCAAGAGTGTGGTGAGGAGGAAATTGAGCCTAGAGAAGGATGTTTTGTTCGGGTTAGAGTATAGACGAGATGCTAAGAGAACTACGAAGAATCCTTATGGTTCGTGTTGTGATGGAGACTCAGGGTCGAGTGAGGCCTTGATCTTAATTTCTTTGTGATTAAAAAGGTGCGGTTATACTAGGTGTTAGTATGAAGAGTGACGATGACCGAAGGTGTAATAGGCTACATTTATTTGGGGTGTGTTCTTTACACAAATCAATCTACGGGTGGGAGATGAGATTGTTGGGGTTGGTATAGTGATAGAGTAGAAGAGAATAAGAAACGAAGAAGTTGAGGGGTGTGGCAGCTTACGCACAGGCTAAGGCGGTTTTGCCACAAGCTTGTGACTTTTGCCACGACCTGGCAATGGAAAAGGTGCGATCTTCCTATTCCTCTTCTGAGTAGGTCTTCTTATTCTATTCGGTTTAGGTTTTCTTAACCTATACATGTGTATTCAGCGGTTTATTTTATTATGCATTGGAGAATCGAGAAATTCTAATCTAGAGAGGTCTAAACCAAACTCTTAGAGAGAGGTTTGTGAGTGTAAAGAGATCGAGAATTCCTTCTGTAAAAGTCATCTCAGACTGTTGTAAACTTCTATTGTAAAGCGGGATCCCAGGATCTCGGGCTTTCTTGCTAATTTCTTTCGTGATCTTATTGCTTATTCTTATTATTTCCATCTTTTGATTTCCGCATATTATACCCTCAATTGTACAATTTGTTAGCGCCTAACGTGAGTGATACATTCTTACGGCAAGTGTGTGCATTGTTTCCACTAGTGGAAAGGAAACAATTGATGAGTTGCTTATAGAAAAAGAGTAAGAATACAGCATAAATAAAGAGATAATAGACATTTAGAATTCACTCAAAAATATATTCTCACTGTAAGCTCTTAGGACTGAGTTCTACAGATCTAGTCGAATTCCATACACCTGATTACAGGAGGTTGCTGATTATACCAATATACTAATGTACCAGAACCTTCATCCTCTATCTCCCATCAATTTCTTTTTATTCATCTTTTTTCTTTCTGCAATCTGAATTCTATTACATGAAGACTGCCGCTGAGATATATTCCTAAACAAGCTTATGTATAACATAGTACAGATAGCACTGTCCACAAACGTTATTAATTGGATGAAATAAGAAACGGAAGAAATTAATAAGCCAGTGTCTAACATAACACTAAATTACAGATACAACATCCATCCCTTTCCTCAAAGTGACTAGCTGACTACTACCTCTTAGCAAAACAGAAGTTCCATCTACCCAAAAATGTTTAGCAGCAATGCATATTTTTCGAATACTAGTTTCTCTTTCTACTACCAAGGCTGAGAGCAGATGCCCGAGGAATATAGCTGAACATCGTGCGTATCTGCTAAGAACTCAAGTTTTCCAGTCACTGATAGTTAGTAATTTGGATGAAAAATGAAATTAATCAACCAAAACACTCCTCACTAATTCGAGAGAATGAGGAACTCTCCACTTTCATTCAATACTCAGTATTTTCCTCCTTTGCTCAATGAGCTTACATCTTTATTTATAGCTCTAAATGATTCCCTCCAAGAGAGAAGAGAATTAACTAGCAAGGAAAAAGATTAAAGAAAATATTAAAGCATTAAAAGTCTGCCTTGCCCCTAATTCTGTTAAGAGAGCTAATCAGTTAGGTGCTCTCTCTTAGTTGCCCTTCCTCCTCCTAGTGTATGTGGCTGTGATGGGGGGTCTATCCCAGTTCTTTGCGGTATCCTTCGGAGTGCAAGGCCCAATAAGCTTTTGAATCTTACAACTTTTGAACTATAAAGATGCTACTTGAAATCACCCTTTTGTCACTGCTCCTAGGCCTGATAGAGTTTCTCATTAACAACTATGAACAGCCCTATCATTCACAACGCCTCATACTTCAACAAATGCCTAAAGAGTTCTTCGACGCCACCCATTTGACCACTCAGTCCTCAAAATGTGGACAATGTTCCGACCTCACTTTTGGTTCCTAATCAATATGACACCCTAAAAAAACTTGATACTAAAATGTTAATTAAGCAGGAGCTTAATTTCAACTAGTTCCATGTCGCAACAAAATACGGCAAAACATTCTAATCATGGAACTCCTCACCTCGAAACCTCCAACTCTCGAGGCTTGAATTTCGAGTCCCATGCCCCAATATTATGATTGGTAAGGCTTTTGCCATGTTGCCAAATGAGCCTCCAGTCACCACACTGCTATTGTCTCTAATCGAAGCCCTTGTTTGGAGAAGGCTAGACCACTAGAGCCTTCGAGAGCTACCTAATTAAAGGAAAATCGCTTGCTCTTACAACAGAACGTGAGCACAGGATCTAACAATCACATGTATCAATATTGTCAATGGGAGCCTAAGGTCAACTTCAAAAAAGGTACATATGTTAATAAGCATGGAAATGACCTCTTATCACGCAAACGTAAAGCTCCTAAAAGGCATTGCAGAGTTATAGTAAAATTAGCAGCCATAGTTGTGACACTAGTTACACTATTACTGGCCCACGTCAACAAACAAAATGTACTTGAAACAACCCAAAAAACTACAATGATTTATATTAGGTGCCATATACAATAAACCAGGAATTGTGATCCCATCAGATGGTAACAAAAATAAAATTAGCCAACCAATCGTTTGCTAAGATGCCTGAGAAGAATCATTCAACAAATCAAACAAACAATCACACATAAACCATCTTAAATCAAAGGAGCATATTACAAGAAACGAACAACACATTACCCAAATTTCTTCTTCTTAGGAGGGGCGGAGAAGAGAATCTTTGCGGCCTTCATAAAATCAAGTTTGTCCAAGTCACGGTAACCTTCCAAGTCTCTTAAATCACTCAGCCTACCATTGTTATTGCCACTATTATTGGTGCCACTATGCTCCTTCTTTGTGAGATTGCAAAATCTTCTTCTAGGTTGGGAATTCAAGAGACATTTTGAATAACGGACCCAATTGCTTCTTACGCCAAACATGTCTTGTTTTCTCTTCTTGTTCTTGTGCCTTAGCTCTGAGGGCATCATGTAATATAGCCTATCAGTCTATGTCATAGACTTCATTACCCAAAGGTTGACACTTTGACAACGGAAAACCAAGGGGAATCAGAAAGAGAGGAACACAACAAACAAGTGGAAGTTTGGGGCATTGTCAAATGATGATGAGATCTTTCTTTTTAGTCTTGCAACTCTTTTGTCTATAATAAAGAATGTCTCTTTGACCTCATAACCTTACCGGGGAAAAAATGTTGTAACATACTACCTTATCAACTACTCACATTTTTATCACTTTCTCTTGCTGAATAGCAGGAACTTTTATTTGGCCCAAACCACTGAAAGAGCTTTGGCGGGCAAAACAAGTCCATTGAAAACCGGAAAAAGCTAGCAATATATGTAAAAACGACATAATGAACAAGATGTCAATTAATCAAAAAATGTTTATGTTTCAGTTCTTTTTCAGTTTATCTCGTGGCTCAATATGCTCATAGGCTATGAAATGAAAAAGATGGCGACAACAATGAGCTCTTTCTTAAGACACTTCCTTACACTCCATTCCAAAAAGAGCCCTTGTTGCAAGGGCAAGAGAGTGCAGGACTGCCCACTTTCATGAGTTATGCCAATGGGTTCAAGCTTCAATCTAGAAAGTAGCGCTCTAGAGTGTAGGTATGAAGCTACATACATCTGAAAGTTTCGCGACACAATTCATCAGCATTACAGACCCCTATATGATCAATTAGCGGTACCGGTAACGAGTGGAATATAACCTCACAAAAGAATGATCAAGTTATTGCGAATGCAACGAATATGGACTAAGAACGAGGAAAATCATAAATTTGAAAGAAACAATCTACTTACATCAATCCAAAGCAACCGTCAATTTTCCGAAACAAAAATAACTAATTTTCATACATGAATTTGAAAGAGCAAAATTAAGAATGAGTCCAAATACATAAAATAAACAACAGACCTGCTTAGTTGCTTCTCCTTAAGAAATTAGACCTAAATCGTCGGAATTTGGTGAATAGAAGCGCGGCAGCACCGGATTTTATACATTGGAAGCTTCTGCTGCTTCTCCATTGCGAGCAGTGGCGGATCCAGGATTGCCACCTTACGGGTTCGAAGTCAATCAAAAAATAAGACCAAAATAAAGCAATTAAAAATTCAATATCTTAATTCAAATTCCAAATTAACATCATATACAAATTGCAAAACTTACAAATGTATAAAACTAAATTAATTTGTTTAATCTCCATTAACTAGTTATAAACCATTAAACATTAAACAGGAAATCTAAATTAATCCAAAAAAAAAAGAAACTTTGTTCTTATACTACAATATTTACATAAACATCAATGAAAATACCCAAATTACTAGATTAGCTCACCTAAATTGCAAAATACCAGTACTTACTAAATGAAATTGAGTTTCTAACATACAAAAAAAAAAAGAAAAATTTGGAAAGAAAACAATAAAATTTGAAGTTAGGGACTTAGGGTTTACCTTAGTTGGGTCACTGGTCACTGGCTGTCGTTGCTCCCGAGGACGACTGGTCGCCTGGTCGGCCGTCTCTGGGCCGCCTGTTGCAGGGGTGGCGGTAAGCGGTGCCGCGGCGGTGGTGAATTGGAAAGAAATGGGTGAGTTAGGGTTGGAGCCTTGGAGTATTTAGAGACGAGTTGGAGAATACAGTGATACTGAGTTACTGACTTGAAGTTGTTGTGAATGACTTAATTAAAAATTTTGAAAAAGAAAAAAAAGGGGGGGGTCGATCCCGCGTCTCCTACGACAGAGGCGTTTTGGTAGCGGACCAAAACCAGGCGAGCTCTAGTGCTTGCTTGTAATTTATCTGACTTTACATCTTTTCATAATTTGTTTTTTCGTTTTTTTTCAAAAAATTCGAACTTCCGCTTTTTTTTTAAAATCACCATGTTGACCTGAACCTAGTGAACCCGGTGTGTATCCGCCACTGATTGCAAGGTTGCGCGTTCGATTATTGTATGATTGAGCGAGTGTAGCTGAATTAGAGTGATAGTTAAAGGAATATAGAGGATGAAAGGACCAAAATGGAGGTGTTGTGGGTTCGTCGCCAGAGATGAGTGCAGCCGATGAGCTCAGTTGGCCGGAGAAAGAGAGAGAGAGAAATGGTCGGCTGGGGACTGGGGTAAGTGACTAGAGGGCTGCATAGGGGCTGGACATATGTGATAGTACTATCAACTTTTTTTTGGTAGAAGAAGCGGTTCGGATCTCGCTCGGGTTTTAATGGGCAGATACTTGAGAGTAGGGAGAAAGGGTAAGGGACTAGATCAAGTACTACTTGGTATGAATCTTGCGACCGTACTCCCCAGGCGGAGTGTTTCACGCGTTAGCTGGCCCCTGATCCGTGTAGACCAAGGGCGGAGTCTATTTTTTTTTATAAAGGTAAGGAGAAAGTGGGGGATAGTTAGGAGACCCTCCGCTCGAGGGGAACTCCTAAACTATCGTTACAAAGTAAGACTGAGAGTTCAGAACCACTCCAATCTGAGATACACATAGAATCTACCACTAAGTGACCTGCATTTTTTATCCAATCTACTACACGATTGCCTTCCCTATAGATGTGGTTGGTGTGGACTTCTTGAAAATTTTGGAGCTGGAGCTTGATGTCATCAATGATGTTGCCTATTTGCCATGGAGTATTGCACTTGCCATTGACTGCATTAATAACTAGTAGGTTGTCGCCCTTGATGATAAGAGGAGAGGTTGTGAAGATGGAGGCCTGGAGGAGCTCGCGGTGAAGGGCAGTAGCTTCGGCTACCAAGACATTTGTGTTGCCTAGGTTGTGGGTTTCTGCTTTGATTACAAGACCAGTATGATCTCGAAGGATGTACCTTGCTGCTGCGTTGTTGTTTTTGACAGAGTCGTCGAAGTTTAGCTTAATAGTCCCTGGGGGGGACCAGGCAATGAGAATGGGTGGACGTGTGGTGGCGTTTGTGGGAGTAATTGGGGGACTGGGGGTTGGGGAACTCAGATTGGATGGGTGCAGAGAGAAATCATCGAAGTGGGTACGCATCTTCCATTCATGATGGTACAGTCTAGCACGATGGAAAATTCTATGTATGTTGAGGTGTGAGTCGTTGAAGACTATATCATTTCTTTCTTTCCAAATGCTCCAGAGAATGAAGGAGAGTTTGGATGCAGAACCTTTATCTTTAAGGTGCTGACGAAAAGTACCTAGGATAGAATGTCTACTAAAGGTGCCAGACCATTGTAGGACCTCTGGGAGATCCCAAATTTTTCGAATGTTATGGCAGTGGAGAAATAAGTGATCAATGGTTTCCGGGTCGCCCGTTTCGCGAAGCGGACATGTGTGGAAAGGGATAATTTTCCATTGATGAAGGATCGCACGAACACTGATGGCTTTGTGAAGAAGTTGTCAAAGAAAGATTTGGAGCTTAAGAGGTATTTGAAGCTTCCAAAATTTCCTAAATTCCCATTTAGGGGCGTCAAAGTTCACATTATGGGCTAACCAGTTTGCGGATTTGACTGTGAACTCACCATGAGAGGACAAACCCCATACCAGAGTGTCTTTGAAAGGGCTCTGGGGTAGAGGAATACCTCTAATTAGGTCAAGTATGTTAGTAGGGACTAAAGTTGCCAGCTTTGGGTAGTTCCAAGTTTTGTTACATGTGATGAACTCATTTAAAGTTAGGTGCATATTGATAGAGCTGGGATCGGGCTCTAGGATCTCGTATAGGGAACAGTTCGTGACCCAATTGTCCATCCAAAAGAGGATAGAGGCCCCATCGCCTATTTTCCATCGAATGCCTTTCCTGATGATGTCTCGTTGTTCTAATATCTTGCGCCAAATGGTAGAGTGTGTTGGTTTTGGTGCGTATTCAAAGATGGAGGTGCTTTTGAGGTATTTTTGCCTGACAAGTTTAACCCAGAGGTTATCCGGTTTTGACATCACTTTCCAAGCTAACTTAGCTAGAAATGCCTGATTTAGTGGGAAGGTTTTTCGCAAACCTAAATCTCCTAGACAATTTGGGGTACAAACTTTATCCCAATTGATTGTTGGATAGCTTCCTTTCCAGGAGTCTGGTTCCAGAAGAATTTCCTATGCATTGAGTCGATAGTTGTGGCTGTGGATTTTGAGAGTAAGCTAGCCGCTGA
This sequence comes from Patellifolia procumbens, assembly GCA_947645195.1. Classification (NCBI taxonomy): domain Eukaryota; kingdom Viridiplantae; phylum Streptophyta; class Magnoliopsida; order Caryophyllales; family Amaranthaceae; genus Patellifolia; species Patellifolia procumbens. The sequence continues at coordinate 673,843 of CANSGD010000080.1, forward strand.
GGCGTAGTATGGAATTACTTCGAGGTTGGACTGTATGAGAGTGTGGCGACCAGCTTTGGAGAGGAGGCCTGCTTCCCAAAGGCGTACACGCTTTTCCGTATTGTTTAGTAAAGATATGACGTCGGTTTTTACTGGCTTGAAAGAACTGAAATGGATACCAAGGTAGCGCCCTAGGCATGCTTTGGGGGTCATATTGAAATGGCTAGCAAGGGTATGTTTGCTGGCGTTAGGTACTTGTTTTGAAAAAACAATAGTCGATTTATGGAAGTTCACCAGTTGATCAGAGTCTGCGCAAAACTTGTCAATTATGTCTTTGAGGTTCTTGCAAGCCGATTTTGTAGCTTTGCAGAATAGAAGGTTATCATCTGCAAACAGGAGACAGGGGATCTTAGTGGTTTGTGGAAAAATCTGGAAGCCAATGCCACTTTTCCAGCATTTAGTTTTTTCCGTTAGTTGCCTGATTAGGCCTTCCATACATAGATGAACAGACAGGGGGACAAAGGATCTCCATGCCTGAGCCCACGAGTTGGTCGGAACCAAGATGTGGTTTGACCGTTAACTTTAACAGAGTAAGAGACTGAAGTGACACATTCCTTAATTAGGGCAATCCATTTAGGGGGAAAGCCAAAGTGTGACAAGCACCCCCACAGATAGTTCCATTCAATTTTGTCATAAACTTTTTCCATATCTAGCTTAAGCGCACACCACCCAATTTTGTTTTTTGACTTGTGAAAGGTGTTTAAGACTTCCTGTACAATAAGGACATTGTCATGAATCGACCTGCCCTGTGAAAGCATTTTGGAATAGGGTAATGATTTTATCTAAAATGGGTTGTAGACGAGTGACTAGTATCTTAGAGATGGCCTTATACATAGTATTGACTAAGCTGATTGGTCGAAAATGGTTTGGTCTTTCTGGCTGTTCCACTTTTGGGATTAAGGTAATGATGGTATTGTGGATAGAAGGGGGTAGATGTCCATGTTCAAAAAAGCTAGAAATTGCTAGGCAGATGTCTTGCTTGACAATATTCCAATACTTCTGGAAGAAGCTAGGTCCAAAATCGTCGGAGCCTGGAGCCTTGTGAGGATTCATATCGAAGAAAGCATTCTTAATTTCCTCTTCCGTGACTTTTGCCAGGACAGTTTCGGCATCTTGTAGTGAAACCATAGGGACAAAATTATCAAAGGCTGTTGTGGCGGGGGTCGAATTTGCCGAAGTAAAGTTCTTCAGGAAGGCGTCTCTCAAAAGTGATTGAACGCCCTCCGAGGAATCGACCCAAAAGTCGTCATTATCTCTTAGTTTATGAATGGTTTTGAGCGCAAGTCGTTTTTTCATTTTGTTGTGAAAAAAGCGAGTGTTTATGTCGCCTTGGGAAAACTAATTTTTCCGGCTTTTTAGTCCCTAGTGAGATTGCTTAAAAAGCAAGTTTTTTTCACGTTGTTTTACCAACCTCTTGAGGTGGTTGACAAGAATGGGGTTAAAAGGTTGTGCCCACAATCTTTGTTCCACCTCCTGAATTTTCGCAATGTTTTGGATTAGTTTGCTAGAGGTATGTTGGAACTTTTTCTTTGCCCAAGCTTTAATGGTTGTTTTAATTAGTACAAGTCGCGCTTGTACTCTATGAAAACGTGATCCCTTAGACTTTAGCTGCCATTTCTTTTTGATAATATCGTGTACTTCAGGTTCTAATGCCCAAGCTTGGTGAAAGCGAAAAGGTGGGGGAGGGGATATAGGATTGGTCATTGAGTCTAGAATGAGGGGGGCATGGTCTGAAACCGTGAAAGAGCCATAACTAGCCATGCAATCTGGCAATAGGTCATAAAAAAGATGGTTGCAGATTGCCCTGTCTAATCTCTCATAAACGATGTAAGTAGGATAGTGTTTTTTCCGGGAGAAAGAGTTAGGGTCACTTTGAACTTCCTGACAATTAATTCTAGTCATGAAAGCCGGGAATCGTTGTAATTGAGATAGAGACAAGGGTCGCCCTCCCACCTTATCCGAGGGAGATAGGAGTTCATTAAAATCTCACAATACCACCCAAGGCTTGTTCTGAGTGACCAGGTAGTGGTGACTTGGTATGAGTCTATGAGATAGTATGATAGTATCAACTTGTGTATTATAGAAAGTAGTATATTTATAGATTTAGGTAGTATACTATTTTATAAATAATGTAGTATATTTATATAGAGTTTAAGGTAGTATAGTTTCTGAATAAGGTAGTTTATTTAAGAATTTAATAATACTTACTAGAAAATATAGTATACTATTCTATAAAATATACTTCCTATCATAAGACTTATTCACATCTATCAGATAGGAACTAAGCATTTTCCGTAGTAACATTGGCGTTTTTCACCTTTTTAGGTATTAAGGGTGAGTTTATCCATAAGATTCCCTCACATATTTCAAACTCCGCCACATCAGCTTTCCACTAAACTAATCTACTTTTTAATATTTCAGACGCACATAAGAGTTATTCCAGTTTTGATCTTTATGCCTTAAACTACCGTTCAGACTCTTCAACAGATGTTGAAAATTTTATATTGACACGTGGCACCGCACTATTAGTCCTCTCTTATAAGGCGAGTCTTAGATTTCTAAGACTACACTTAAGATTCCCCAAGTCTTGAAGCATATTTATTGGGAGCTTTGATAAGACCCTACAAAGTCTTATCCTAAGAGTCAAACTTAAGACTCCCAGTAAACACACCCTAAAATTTTAAAAGTTGGGTCAAAACCCGAGTTCGTACCCGAAATGAACCATTCTTTAAAGTCATTCGAAATTGCTTCGCGGATTTCATCCGGGTTCGAGTACATGTCACCACTCAATCTTTAGTACTTAAATTGCGATAAACCACCTTTTAAAACCATGATATTACAAAGAAAACACATTTTAAAACAGTTTTTGCGAAAAGAAACCTAAAACACAAATTTTATTTGTCAAAAAAACCTTAGGCATTAGCCTACCCTTTTTTAGAGGTATAATTTAAAACATCAAAAAGAGGGAGAAGATAATTAGAGTGTGCTAATATCATTTGAAGTTGGTTGACAAGAAAAAGGCTAGGGCAATGCCTGAGAAAATGATTCAACGCCGGATTTTTGTCTCGATGTTTCTTTTTACAAACAAATTTTTGTTTTAAGTTTCTTTTTCGCAAAAAATATTTTGAAAGGTGTTTTTTCGCAAAATCATGGTTTTAAAAGCTGCTTTCTGACAATTTCTCCTGAATTGTATTATGGTTTGTCCTAATTTTAGCAAAAGTATGATAGTACTTGGAGTTATGATCTCCCTGAAGGAGATGGATGATTTAAGCTTTTTGTATCCTCATTTGGGACTGATACGAGAGAAGAGTAAAGCTCTTTAATAGGAGACATTTTTGTTTGAGTTGGAGATTGTTGTTGGCCGGGTCATTTACTAGTTGGGATTGGGTTTTTTCAGTTCTCCGTCAATCAATCGGAGTTGTTGAATAACATTACTAAATCTAGTTTAACCCATTCTTTGCCTTTTTGTTTTCGTAATTTACATTTTTCGTAAGGCAAAACAAGTTGGAGCCTACAAAGCGTGTACACCAAGTTTCTATAATAATGGTATCAAAGTCTTCCCTGGTCCACCAAAAAAATTTCAAATCGAAAAGGAGTCATTTTAGTTGAGAGTGGAGGAAGAAAGGAGAGTGACAACGGACATCAATGATTCGAAGAGGTAAAAACATGATAATGAAGTTGGGCTTGGAAAATTTGGGAAATCCAATTAGAACAAGTAAGTCCTTTATCAAGCCTTTCAAAAACATCATGTAACCCCCCAAGTGAACCGAAGTCCATTGAAAGGGAGTTCAATATTTACATATACAATCTAAATTATTTTGAAGTAATTGCATATAAGTAGACCTAGAAGAGTTTTCCCCCAATTTTATCTTCTTTTAAGGAGATTTCATTGAAGTCTCCTAAATTATGGAATGACCATTGAAGAGTTTTTGCAAAGTTGATAAGTTCATTCCAAATTGTCATTTTGTGTTCACTTCTAGCAGGAGCATAAATGGAAATTGCGATAAAGTTAAAATTACTACTAAGAAGCTTTCATATTACAAGTGATAAATAGATCTAGAAGACTTATTATGAATTACATCAAAAGCAAGGGCGGATGCATGTAGTAAATTGGGTAGACAAGTGTCTACCAAATTTCTATAGAAACAATTGAATGAAGCTACTAAGGGTCTGTTCTCTTAGACATAATTCAGCTGAAGTGAACTGAACTGAACTGATTGGAGCTGAACTGAACTGAACTGAACTGAACTGATTGGAGCTGAACTGAACTGAACTGAACTGAATTGAACTGAACTGAACTGAACTAAACTGAACTGAACTGAATTGAATTGAACTGAACTGAACTGAATTGAATTGAACTGAATTGAATTGAATTGAATTAAATTGAATTGAATTGAATTAAATAAATATATAAATAATGTTTAAACAATAAAAATATGAATATTAAATAAAAATTATAATGATAAGTAATAATAATGAATAATAGTAATAGTATTTTGGATTTTTTAAAATAATAGTTATAAATAAATAATATTAATAATCATAAATTAATAATAATAATAATAATGATTAATAATTATAATGATAATTAATAACAATTATTTTATAGTCTTTGTATTAATATATTAATACTTGATGATGATTTATAATAACAATAATATCTAAGAAGTATATTAATATTACTATTTTAATAATTATATTAATAATATAATAATATTTAGTAATAAAATAATGATTGGGTCGGACCGTGCAAAATTGCATCATAAACCATTTTGACGTGATTTGATTGGTTAATACTTTTGACCTAAACCATGTTCCTCCCTAATGATAATAGTAATAATAATGAGTAAATCTATAATAGACAAAATAATATATAGATATAATAATAATAATACTTAATAATAATGATATAAAATAAATAATAATAATAATAATAAGAGTAATTAGTAAAATAAATTAGACCAACATAATAATAATATTTAACAAAATGGTTATAAGAGAATGGAGCTGAACTGAACTGAACTGATTGGAGCTGAACTGAACTGAACTGAAAATAAGCTGGGGAGAAAAGGCCCTAACTATGTGTAATGCTCCGACTCAATGGTAAAAGTTATGCTCTAAATAATACTACCTCCGTTCCATGTGTATTGCAACATAGGAAGTTTTACGCCTCCCAACGCACTACTTTAGACGCTAATATCTCTAATTTTATTTAAGTAAAAATTATAAAAAGTAAATTTTAATTAAGCATATATCGAGACGAATCTAACAAGATCCCACATGGCTATATTTATCCTTCGTTTATAAATCACAAGAGAGGGTCAAAGGGTAGTGTATGAATAGTGCAAAATGTCAAAGGTTGCAATACCTATGGAACGGAGGTAGTACAATCTTTCCATAACAGCCAAAGGGCACCGGGCCCACCACCAATACCAATGGGTGGGAATGAATCAATTCAATCAAAAGAGAGAAAACTGCATTTGAGACCACAAGTGGGGGAAGGGGATTGCTTCCTTCAATCTCACATATCATCATGATCTTGATATGATTAGTTAAGCAAAAATCCCTAATTTCTTCTAAATAGTTTTTGCCATCTATTCATGCTAATGTATTTTATATCTTCTATCAATTCTTTTGTTGGCTTGTACTAAGGGTCAAACATTTATACAAAATTATTAAAAAGTTCAAAAGTTATTAAAGGAGGCAATCTAACTTTCTATTAGAATTATACTAACTTAATCTCATCACTTTGTTCAAAAAGTCAGTTACTTTATTCAAAAAGATACTTCATTCTTTCTTTCTATTGAGCTTGTGTTGTTGCTTAATTTTAAATTAAAATTAGACGGTCTTTTATAAAACTAACTCTAAAAAATTTCAATATTTTCCGATTTAGCTTTTTATAATATGATTTACATAAAAACATATAATGAGTAATGACATGTTAATGGTGAAGATTCACATCCTATTCAATATAGGGAGAATAAGACAAAGAAAGCAATGTCTTTTCCCTTATTTGATAACACGGTATGGAGGTGAGGGAAATGAAGGAATTGTTTTTCAACAATGACCAATATAACTCTTCAAAATTCGAAAATTTGGAAAAAGAAAAAGAAAAATAATCTTTAATTAACCTCTTGTATCTTTCTCTCTTCAGCCTCCTGTGTGTCCTCTTACCTCCCCAGGCCCGGCCATGGGGGTAGGCCAGGTGGGGCGACCGCTCAGGGCCAAATGTTAAAAAGGGCCCCTAATTAAAATAAGCTATAAAAGTATTATAACTGGGATATGTATGTAGCGTTACATGGCGGTAGCAGAGTTGGCTCAAAGCTTGTTTGATTGACTCCCATGGCAGGAGCTCGAATACCGTAACAACCTATTCCAAATCTTTTTGCAATGATGGGCCTCCTTCACTATCTCTCTTTTTCTTCTTCTCATTTACATCAGTATGTTTTAGTTTCTTAATCTTTTGCTTTACTTTTCAAAGGCATTTTAATTGGTATTTTTTTAAAGATTTTTAAGATATTTATTTCATGGCTTTTTAATAAAAAAAATATTACTTATGATACTTTTAAGTGTAGAGAAATTTATATCAAAATTTTATGTGTGTTATTACCTAATACTTCATAATCAAGGAAACATTAAAGATATGTATAAAGGTATAAGTCTTAATAAGTGCAAACCAAGTTTTTTTCCTTTAATTAATATTGTCAGTACGTATTTGTAAGAAAATTATCAGTAAAAATCGAAACTTTAAAAATACTTCTATAAGACAAATAAATTTGTAAAGAGATTTAGTTCGTTTAACAATAACTTTTGTTGGAGTTGGTCTTATAAGAGGCCATTTAATTTAAACTTAAAATTAGGCAACAAGCAAACTCAATAGAAAGAACATAATGAAGCACCTTTTTGAATAAAATGATGGGTTTACATTCGTCTAATTTTAATATAAACTTAGACTGCCTCTTTTAATTAATAACTTTTGTTTTTCTTGTATAAAACTTATTACTCGAGGCGCCAATTTTTTCTCGTAAAAAAGTTATTATTCAAAGCCCCAATTTTTTCTTCGCCCTAGGGCCTACAAAATCTCAGGACCGGCCCTGTACCTCCCTCGATACTTTTTATTTCTCCTCCCTTCCATTTTTTCTCTTTCCCATCCCTTTCTTGATGACTTCTTTCCAAAAATCATATAACCTATCATGAATTAGGGTTGTATCTTTTGCTTTATAAGTGCAGAATTTATACCATGCATGGTTAGAAATATCATATACTTGTGGAAAAAAATGAATGTCAATTCATTTATAAATTTTCTATCAACGATCAAAACCTAGTGATAGAGAGAGGTGCGTGATAGAATGTAGATTATCTTCAAATTGGACTCCGCATTAGTTAATTAGTTAATTAATAAATCATTTGTGGTTAGCATGTTAATTGGTACGTGCCTTCGTGATTCACCTCTTCCTTGTTGTTTTCCATTAACTTATTAATGAATATCATTTTCTCCAATATGTAAGCTTTAACAATAGACGTAGTAAAATAGACTCTAAAGTAAAGGTTTTGCACTTGAAATGTTGAATTTTCCACATCTTGCTTTCTCGTTTGCAATCCACTTTTAAGATATTGTCCAATATAAAAGTACCTCACCCTCATCACAACTCAAGTCTAATATGGACCCGGTCTACACTAACTTTATTGTAGACCAACACAATAACAAATAACTATTCCTCAGTCCTCACACGCGGCGGCCAATTCCTCCTCAATTGTTTCCCCCTCCGTTGCTCACACAGTCACACCCCCTCCCAACTCTCTCTCTCTCCTCCTCAATCTCTCCTCCCTGCTCATTCCCTTCCACCATCACTTTTCTCCCTTCAATTTTCACCAAAAGACATAATCCACAGAGAAAAGAACCTTATCTTAAATAATGAAGTGGCAATCCCTAGCTTTGTTCTGTTGTATTGAACATAGAGAAACTCACAATCTCCAGATTTGGCCTCCAAAAGCAAAACGCTTGAAATTTTTGTTGTTGTTTCATCCTCTTACTTTTGAAATGATCGTGATTAAAAGTAGGCGAAACAACTCCCGATTTTTGAACGGAAACAAATTTCTTCGAGGTTTGATGTTGTTTGTAGGAAAATGTTTAATGTGTGTTTAATGACGTCGAAGGTAACTGAGTTTGAGATGCCGCCATGGATGGAAGGTACATAGGTTCACTTTCTAAAAGTTAAAGTTTAATAATAAATGTTAAATGTAAATATTAAAAGGGAAGATTTTTTTAGTAAGAGTTAAGATTATGTAATCAAAAGTTAAGGTTTAGTAACCAAAAGTTAAAGTTTTGTATTTAAAAGTTAAGTGTTATGACTGAAAAGTTAACGTTACTTTAGCAAAAGTTAAGATTTTGTAATTAAAAGTTAAGGTTTAGTAACCAAAAGTTAAAGTTTTGTAATTAAAAGTTAAGGTTTTGTCATCAAAAGTTAAGATTTTGTAATTAAAAATTAAGGTTTATCAATCAAAAGTTATGGTTTTGTAATCAAAAGTTATGTATTATGAATGTAAAGTTAAGAATTTTTAATTAAAAGTTAAGATTTTGTAATTAAAAGTTAAGTTTTAGTAATCAAAAGTTATGAATGTGAAGTTAAGATATCTTAGCAAAAAATAAAATTTAGCAATTAAATGTTAAATGTTTTCCAATGTAAAGTCATTCCTCCTTCCTTCCTTTCCTCACCAATGTAAAATTATATTGTTTTAATGTTACAGTATCTGGGATTGAATAACATCAGAAAACATAGAAAGACATCAAAGGGAAGAAAAACCAATCGAAAACCATAAGCCTAAATTTTTTAGCAAAAGAATTAATTGAAATCAAGGAGAAAAGTTAAGAAGTTCAAAGAAATAGTGGTGAAAAACCAAAAGTAAATCTGAAAATAGTTAAATGGTGGTGAAAAACCAAAAGTAAATCTGAAAATAGTTAAATGGTGGTGAAAAACCAATAGCAAACATGAAAATAGTTAGCAAAAGCATTAATTGAAAGTCAAAGTGAAAAAAGGAGTACCGTTTTTCTCTCAAATTGAAATTCAATAGATCTGGCAACAATCTTCAAACACGGCGGTGGTAGCAAACATTCTCCCAAATAGATGCTTAATCGAAATTTTCTGAAATTTCAATTCAAAATTTTTAAAAAAATCAGCAAGAGAGAAAGAAAGTTCCAATTCATAAATTTCCGAAAATTTTCGTTATTAGTCTCATGGATTTTAGTTTGGTGGAGGTGAAGATGTGGCTCAGATGAGGGGGAATAGCCATTTTTATATCGTATGAAGCTTTGAGAGGAGAGAGAAGTTAATTGGAGTTTGAAGTGAGTGGGTCTACACTATTCTTAAGGTGGACCAGGTCCACCCAAGTGTTTCACCTCATCACATTATCGCTTTTATTTGATTTTAAAAGAAAAAATTGTAAAGAGACCAACATGACCATACTTCGATTCTCACAGTTTTAGTAGTTTTATATTTGTATGTCAAACACTTAAAATTAAAGTAGAAAAAAGAAGAAGGTAATGAGATCCTAACCATTAAATACCTTAGCTTCACTTAGCCAAATTTAAATCCACACGGCTAAATCTCTAAAATCTGAAATTACAACCTTTCACATAATGTTTTTAAATGTGTAGTACTGATATTTCTATATCATCACCTTTAGAATGTTTCTATCACATTTGTCATGATATTACCAAAAATTATATACGTAGACGTCATGAAAATGATCTGGAGATAGGAAAAACCATAATTCATAAATTATATCACTTGGTTCCTAGTTAATCTGTTTCGTTAGTCGTTAGCACTACCGACGTAAATACGTGGGGCAATTGCCCCAACTTGACCATATATTGATATATATAGTCCATTTGTATTAAGAGTGAAGAAGAAGAGAGTTTATGAGATGATTAACTTGATATTGAAAGCCAAAAGGCACGGCTAATATACACAAAGCCAAGACCTAACTTTCCTAAAAACTAGCTAACAAGATAAATCAATCAAAGATATTATCCTAATACAAGATATTAACAAATCACAATATTCACAAATATATCTCCTAGGAGCATGTAAATCACGAATGCCCAACTTGCAAAGAAGAAAACCAAACTGTCGTCGACCAAGCGCCTTCGTCAGAATATCTGCTAACTGATGCCCCGTAGGCACATAGGCAGTAGAAAGATTACCAGTCAATAACTCATCTCGAACAAAGTGACAATCTGCCTCGATATGTTTGGTACGATCATGAAAAACTGGATTTTTAGCAATATGAAGGGCTGACTGACTATCACAAAATAGACGCATAGCAGTAGAATGAGTAATACCAAGAGAAGCCAATAAAGATTTCAACCATTTCAACTCACAAGTAGCAACCGCCATGGAACGATACTCGGCCTCAGCAGAGGATCGAAAAACAGTAGGTTGCTTCTTTGTCTTCCAAGACACAAGAGAACAACCCAAAAACACCAGATAACCAGACAAAGAACGACGAGTAGTAGGACAAGCAGCCCAATCACTATCACAAAAAGCCGACAACGACAGAACATTCTGAGAGCGCAATATAATACCTTGCCCGGGGCTGCCTTTAATATATCGTAACACACGAATAGCAGCATCCCAATGAGCAATTTGCGGAGCACTAAGAAACTGTGCTAGAGTATGAACGGCATAACTCAACTCTGGGCGAGTAACCGAGAGATAAATAAGGCGACCAACAAGACGTCGGTAAGCATCAGGATCATCCATAGGCTCACCTTTTACCAGAGCACGACGGTGATTTTGTTCCATAGGAGTGTCAATGGGCTTACAACCCAGCATCCCAGCTTCAGTTAACACATCTAAAGCATACTTCCGTTGTGAAAGAAAAATACCATCCGGGTTTCTAGCAACCTCAATACCCAAAAAATACTTCAATAAACCCAAATCTTTCATGTGAAAGCAAGAGTTCAAATAATTTTTGAAACGAGAAATTACAATAGATGAAGAACCAACAATAATCAAATCATCTACATACACCAATACATGGAAACATCACCCTCAATATAGCTGAACAAGGAATAATCAGCATAAGATTGTGAAAAACATAAGCTTTCAAAGCAGTCGATAACTTGGCAAACCATTGCCGGGGAGCCTGCTTTAAGCCATACAAAGATTTACGTAACCGACAAACCTTCCCTGGTGAAGAACAAGAATAACCAGGGGGAAGGTTCATATAAACCTCCTCAGATAACTCACCGTGAAGAAAGGCATTATGAACATCCATTTGGTGGAGCTCCCAATTCCGAATGGCAGCAACAGCAAGAAGAGTACGAATAGTAGCCATTTTTGCTACCGGAGCAGAAGTCTCATGATAATCAATCCCGAGAACCTGTCGATTCCCATGAACAACAAGACGTCCTTTCAGACGTTCAACTTCACCACTAGATGTATATTTTATTTTATACACCCAACCACTACTAATAGCACGTTTGCCAGGAAGCAAATCTTCTAGCGTCCATGTGCCATTACGCTCCAGTGCATCTATTTCATCCTTCATAGCCTTACGCCATCCAGGATGAGAAATGGCTTCACGAAAGGACTGAGGCTCTTTGCCTTTGGTAACAGCTGCCAGAAAACAACGATGTTTGACAGAAAAATTATTATAATCAACACAACAAGCTATATCAAAAGGCTTACCCGAAGAACTAGACGGAAGCGGAGAAGCAGTCGATGGAGTAGGGTCTATGTTTTGCAGAATAATAGTGTTAGTAACAGAATCATGCCGCTTTGTAGATGGAACTTTAGTAACAAAATCACGCAACTTCACAGACGGAATTTTAGCTCGATGGCCACGACCCAAGAGACCCGAATTATTTTCAACTACCTCGTTCTCATTTCTAGAAGGACTCCCTCGCAACGGTAGAGGAGTCGTAGTATCACAAAGAACATCACCCACACGAACCATAATAGGAGACGAGGGTTCATTAATAACAACATCACCTTGCGGCCCAGACATAGCAGCACCTGCACCATCACACACACCACGCTGCTCAGCAGCCGTGGCTGCGCCATTGCCAGCACTAATATCCATTTCCACATAAACGTCATCATCCCAAACACAAGGTTGAGCCATATATGCATCCCATTGCAAACGTTGAGCATCACTAAGGCAATCAAAATAAGGAAATGACTCTTCAAAAAATTGAACATCACGACTCACAAAATATTCACGAGTCTCTAAGTCAAACAACCGTCATCCCTTTTTTCCAAAAGGGTAACCCACAAAAACACAACGTCTAGACTTAGAGTCAAATTTATCTTTAATGCGGGGACGATTAGTAGCATAACATAGGCAACCAAACACACGAACATGAACATACGAAGGAGGGACACCATACAAGCATTCATAAGGAGTTTTTCCATTCAACACCGGAGTAGGAGTAAGATTAATTAGGTGAGCAGCCGCATAACACATTCACCCCAAAAGGACTTAGGTAAACGAGCTTGGAAACGTAAAGCACGCGCCACATTAAGAAGGTGACGATGTTTACGTTCCACGCGTCCATTTTGTTGGGCCGTATCCACACAACTAGTTTGATGCAAAATACCTTTCTTAGCAAAAAAATGCTTTAAACTCAAAAATTCCTGTCCATTTTCACTACGGACCACCTTTAATTTTTTTATTATATTGAGTTTTAACCATAGCATAGAAATTATGATCAAGACTAGCAACCTCCAATTTGTGCACCATCAAAAATATCCACGTTGAACGGGAAAAATCGTCAACAACAGTGAGAAAATAACGAGCATCACAACTAGACGGAATTTTATTGGGACCCCAAATATCACAATGAATTAAATCAAAAATGTCACTAGCCTTATTAGAACTTATAGGGAAAGAATTACGAGGTTGTTTGCCCATAAAACAAACAGAACAGTCTAAATCACAAAGAGAATGACGACCACCAACTAATCCGGGCAACAAGGGAACAACTTTAAGAGATGGATGACCTAAACGGCGATGCCATAACAAACTCGCATCATCAACTCTGGTCACTTTATTGACTTGAATCGGACGATCACAAACAGGCTTGAAAACATAGACCCCGTTAGACTGCACTCCCGCTCCAATCAGGTTCTTCAAAGTGAGGTCCTGTATGAGACATAACTTATTAGTGAAGAAAATAAAATATTTTTGTCTTTCCAGAAGCTGAGACAGAGACAATAAACTATATTGAAGAGCGGGAACATATAACACGTGGTCTAAAAGTAAACCGTCACATAAAATAAGCCAAACATTAGAACTGATAGCATCTATCCTTGACATGCCCCTGACGCCCACAGTGGCTGCACACTCGTGGCTCATCAGACGCAGCAGCATGAGGCCGAGACACAGCAGCAAAACCCACAGCATCAGGCCGAGTGGTGTCATGACTTTCGGACACTAATTGCTTGCGTTCATCAGAGATTATTTTGGCATATGCAACATTAAGAGATGGAAGAGGATCTTGCATCAATAAACCAGACACTAAAGTCCCAAACTTTTTAGCATCCAAACCAAGACAAAATTGATGCAAGTGTTCAGTCTCCTGTAAAAGCATATATTGGGCAGCAGCGGAACAAGAACAAACAGGCAATTTACAATAGCTCAGAAGTTCGTCTTGTAATTGACGTAATTCACCAAAGAAAACAGCAACAGAACGACCATTTTGACGACAATCACGAATTTTATTTTTTAATTCAAGAATTCGTGGACCATTACCAAGTGAATATCGATCCCTCAAATCATCCCATAAAGACTTAACGTTATCAGGAAAACGCATAGTAGATCGTACAGACACATCTAAAGTATTAAAAATCCAAGCAACAAGCATAGAATTTACAATACCCCATTGTGGAAGATCGGGAGATGTGGAATCAGGAACCGGAATGGTGCCATCAATAAAACCCAACTTATTCTTCGCACGAAGATTATTGCGAAGAGAACGCGACCATGAGTCGTAGTTGTCACCGGTAAGCATGATGGGAATGATTACAGCACCGGTTCCTTCACTTGGGTGAAGATAATATTCAGTGAACGGCTCATAGCGTGGGTGCTGCGGAGGTGCATCCTTTGGATCCACCATTAGGAGAAACGAGCAAGCACAGCAAAAGAAAACAGAGCCACGCGTAGCAGCGAAAGACAAACAGAGCACGTTCAACCCGGGGAAAAAAAAATTCTAAATCAAATTAGAAGGCTTGATACCATATTAAGAGTGAAGAAGAAGAGAGTTTGTGAGATGATTAACTTGATATTGAAAGCCAAAAGGCACGGCTAATATACACAAAGCCAAGACCTAACTTTCCTAAAAACTAGCTAACAAGATAAATCAATCAAAGATATTATCCTAATACAAGATATTAACAAATCACAATATTCACAAATATATCTCCTAATAATTTGCGTTATACTCTTGTAGATTACGTAGGCCTAATTTAGAAGAAAAAAGCCCAAATTCATGAATCACTAGCTGTAGAAGTGTAGCCTATAGGCTATAAGTCCGTGTATTGCATGAGTCAATTAAAACATTTAAAATAAATAACTTTATTTTTTTGAATAATTTACCCATAAATTATGCTAAGTCAGTGGTAGATTTAGAAGATTAATCGGTGGGGAATAAGCATAATTATTAAATTTTATTTTAAAAAAAATAAGATTTTTAAAGGAATATTTTATAACTTAACCCATTCAAGTGGGAATTGGAAAGAGTTGATCAATGATCTATTTTCATTCGCAAATGTCAGATTTTGAACTTCTGACCGATTGGTTAAGAGACAAAGTGAGCGACCACTATTTCAAGACCACTTGGTTGATATAAGTTGGTATCTAATTGTCAAAATTATTTAACAAAAAAATATGAATTTTAAGAGATAAAAATGATATTATCTATCGGATAAGAGAGTGTGCGACACCTTTAACATAGTTACATATAACAATAACATATTATTAAATAAAAAAGATATTATTTATCTTATTTTTTTTATACGTATATTTTTGGGACCTGCGTTAATTGTTTTTTCCCATAGTCTAACCTCTATAGGACTTTCTTCTTTTTTAAGTATGATGTCCTCTATATTCGCAATTAGAATAATAACATTATGAGATCTTCTGTGAATAGATATATATATTAAAGTTACCTAAAGACGTGCTCATAAATTCTTGCAACACTCCCCTCAATGTAAGATTTTGAAACTAGAGTCGAGTTACACATGGATTTTATTTTATAAACGATTGGAAAAAGAGTTATCACCATGCACATTCTAGTACCCGCCAAAGAGAAAATTATTTTAAAAACAAAACCTACATACTAATCAGATAACCATATAAAAATAGGTCAAAATTTAAAGCATATCACAAGGTGATACTAATGGTGTAAATAAATTTTGTTTTTAGTTGTTTGAAATTAAGTATCGACTACTTGATCTGTACAATAGTTTATTGAGAATCAAACTCTATTTTTTCATTTATCTAGAACTCTAATTATCTATTTATGATATATTATGTACTCCTTCCGTTTCTTTTTGTTTGTCCCGTTTACTGTAGCTCCAAATATCAAGAAAGATGATGTCATATGCATGTGGGTGAGGACAACAATTAAGGAGTCCATTTATTTTATAATAAATATGGTGATTAAAGTAGGTGAGAGAAACTTTTAAGGTACATGTGGGACCAAAAAGTGATAAAGTAGGGGTAGATGGGTGATATAATTTTGTCATATAAGGAAAGATGAGAAAATAGGACAAACAAAAAGAAACGGACAAAAACGAAAAGTAGGACAAACAAAAAGAAACGGAGGGAGTATAAAATAAAATTTGTGACATGCGATTCTATATGACACTCCCAATGCCCCCCGAAAAAGGTCTCTTTTATATATACACTAGTCTTATATACAGACGATATGTGCGAAAGCATATTTTTGCAGTGGAAATGCAAAAGGAAGAAATTGTGGTGGAAAGACTGAAAGCTATTCGATTTTGAGTAAGACAATTGTCTGGAGTTTTGTAGGAATTACATTGCAGTTCTATAGGGAAGTATATATATCCCCTTTTTATTATAAAAGATAATTACTAAAGTTAAGTTATTTTTGAATTTATTTAAAGGTCTAGTTTTCATAATGATATATTTTAAAGTGGAAGGTTTTTCAGTGGCTACAATAAATTTGTAGCTATTATAGTTGTTTCAATCTTAGCCCTCTATTTTGATAGATAAATCTTATCCGTCGATTATAATAAGTTCTAAAAGAACTAATATTTTCTTAAAAAATAAAAACCAGGTTCATCTCCTTCCTTTGCTTTCTCCGTTTGCTATGATCCTTCTTCTCCCCTTTCCTTTTTTTTCTTTTTGCGTCCGACATCTTGATAAAATATCCTATTTTTCTTCATTTATTGAATTATTATCTTGTTTCTCAAAACTTGAAAATATTTCAATTCATGGTGACCAAAATGGAGAATTAGAAAAATAAAACATACCTTACATAGTTATATTACTCTAAAGTTGCACGAAATTACCAATACAAGTGATAAAGGAATTTTTTTTCATTGCAAATTAGAGAAACCCATCTAAGGGATTCAACAATCAAAGAAGATCTGATGAAAAAAATGGAGTATACGAAGAAGATGATAATGGCAGTGCACTTACAGTAGTAGTTTCATTTTATTTCCTTTTTTTGTTTAAAAACTTTTTTTGGAGGTTATTAACTATACTAAACGAACGGACAACATAAGCCCAACAAAATAAAAGGCCAAGATTTAACTAATTATGGTGGCTTCAATTTTATTGTAGCCATTGTAGAATTGTCCATTTTAAAGTAATTAGTTTATTTATGTCTTCTTTAACATATATTTTTTGGTGTCGTCTCCTCTTCCCTAGAATAAATATATAAATTAAATTATTTATGATTTATTTTTATATTTATTCATTTATATCTTTGGGGTTACGATTTATAAGAGTATTATATATATTGCCACGTGTCATAACTTTTAATAAGAATTGTAAAAATAAATTATTGGCAACTTGTTCTCTGTCAGATGGTTGGACCAAAGTATTATTGTTTTTCTTAATTATTCCTATATTATTAAAAGGTGGAACTGGTTTGAGAAGACTGGCCAAAGGTGGAATTACTCTCATTAATTTTTCCAATCGAAAACTAACATGCGATTTTGATTTGTTATTTGTTCAATGAAGAGAAAATGAAAAAATAAAGGGAAATTTGGATATTAATCGATAGGTTTTTTTAAAAACTGGTATGGACCTAATTAATAGATCGGACGGGACTGGACATGTTACCAAAGGGACCAGCCTGAGCTAACTAGACCGATCTTCGATTCTCCTAATTCTATTTTCCGGTTTCCGGTCCGATCCATTTGCCGAATCTAGACCGGACCAGAATGTGTTGCCTTTACTAACAAATTATACTATATCTTATGCCACGAAAATTTATTTTCTTTCCTAATATGTTCGAATACCTAATAATGATTAGGCAAAATAACCACTAATTAATGTTTATTGGGTACAAAATGATATTTTTGTAATATCCGAGAAATTAATCGTTCTTAATTAAGCAAAATTCGTAATTAATTAAAATTTTCTTATATATATAGGATTATTTATAATGCGACTTATTAAATTAATTAACGTTAAATAAGCTCAAGTTATTAAAATCGATTTCATAATTTCTAAAATTAAGTTGTTTAGCTAAGTAGGTAAATTCATGCTACCAAGTTGCCCAACCAACTACCTGAAGCCCAATCTTATACCCAAAACCCAAAAACCCAAAACCCATCTATATTAAAATGCCCAATTTAGAAACCCACCTTCCCTCCATCTTTCTTTTACTGATTTTCTTTTCCTTGTTCACCAAGGCCATTGAAGCTTCTCCTCCAAGCTCACTTGCTCCCCAAGTATACTTGCTCCCCAAGTATACTTGCTCCCCAAGTATACTTGCTCCCCAAGTACTTCATTTACCAATCTACATTAATCTGATTTCCACCCTAAAGTTTTCTATAAATAGATGTACAAACTTGGCCAAAACTCCACTTTTCTACTCACCTTCCTCCTTCTCTACTTCCTCCATTAACACCACCACCAACCACCAGCACCTGAACCACCACAACACACTCTGCCACCGTCGACCACCCACCACACGCCACCAGAAACCGCCGGCGATCCCACGTCGCCACCAGCAGCGCCCCTCGCTGCTTCTCTTCCTCTCGTAGCCCCTGTTCCCCCCTCCCCTTCCGTTTTGCTGTTGCCCAACGCAGCACCACCAGACGCCGTCTGCCGCCGCCTCTCCCTGACTGCCGCCGCCGGAACGCAGCTCGTCCTGCCGGAGACCGGAGCCCAGCTCCCCCTTTGCTTCTTCGCTGCTCTGTTGAGCAGAGGTAACTCTTGTTACCTCCTAATTTATATTAACCTTGTTTATTTTAAATTAGTTTATTAGTTAAATATCTTATGATAATATTAGTTAATTAATTAGCCTAAATCTGAATCTTATTTAAGTAAAACCACCTTGTTTAATTTACATTTATATGTACTAAATTATGAACTTTAATTAAACTAATCTAAACTTTATGAACAAATTATCTTATTTTGTTTATATTAAGCTATTTTAGACCCCTTTATTAGTTAAATACCTTATGTTAATTAGTCTAAATATGTTTTTAGCTTAACTCAAGCTACTTTAACTTATGTCTATATATATGTATGCTAGATAGTAAACTTTAATCAAAATTAGCTAAACCTTATGGATTAATTATCTTAGTTGTTTATTTTAAATTAATTAGTTTATTTTAAATCCATTATTAATTACATATACTATATTAGTATTGGACTTAAATTTGATTTTTAATTTAAGTATAACTACTTTGTTAAAATTATGTATATATGTACTATATTATTATTAACCTTAGTTAATCTAGCTAAAGTTAATGGATTAATTATTGGGAATTGTTCGTTATTCTCTTAAAACAATTATTTAGTTTTGGTTATAATATTAAGTTAAAGTTTTTCAATAATAGTTATTTAAAGAGTTTTAAATCAAAAGAAGCATATATGTATATTTATATAGTTTATGCCTTCAAGTCATTAAACATGAATTCTATATGAATTATAAAGTAGTAATGGTTTACTTAAATATAGCTTACTTATGCCGTATTTATAACCAAGTTATAAAGCCCCTAAATCCTACTTTATAATATTAAGTTATAAACGTGTAACTATTATGTTACTATTTATTAAACGAGCCTTAATATAAAACCTCTTTGGAACTTAATAAGTTTAAATAAAGTATATAGTTAAAAGGATTCACATGAAGGAAATGGTTCGTAAAATTTAGAATAAATATTAACGATTACTTATTAATTCATGAATAGATTAGAAAGGAAAAGGATATTACAAGCCTCCCCCGGCTAACAAGGTTTACTAAGCAGGACTTGAGGTAACGTCTACTGCTAACACCCGCAATCCCCTTCCAACTATGTTTTATGATAATGTTTTGTTTTTAATGATGTTGTTTATGGATTGCGGGATATAAAATGTTATTATGCAAATGAAGTTATAAATGCTTTCTGTAAATGGTTTGATGAAATATGATTATAATAAGACATGAAACATGATAAAGAAAAGTGAAAGATGGTTCTTGGCAGTATTATGTTATGTTGGTCGTGCACGTTCCATTATGGCGGCTCTGTCACCTTCTGTTGGGGGATAATAATCTCCTGTGACATCCGTATTATGTTATTATATATATGCCACCTTCTGTTGGGGGAAAATAATCTCCTGTGGCACGCCACCTATGTGGAGGACTTCTGTTCTCTGTGGCTATGTTATGTTGTACTTGCCAAGTTACCAATATGAGCGCCATTTTAACTCTGTTAATGAAGATGATACGAAATGATATTTCTGGATGAACTATTTCTGTATATGTTATCTGTTTTCAAATGGGTTTACGCCATTTCTCTTCCCTCTGTTTTACAAATAAAATGAATTGAAATGAATTTACGATGTTAGGGTAGTATGTTACTGAGCCTCGGCTCATGACGTTTTGTTTTCCTGTTTTAGGTACTGATGGGGATGACGGCATGAAGTAGAAGTGAGGATTAACGTAGTACTAAGTTTTGGAAGTCTCACAGTTTTTATTATTATAATTTACCTTTTTGTAAGACTAAGACTCGTTAGCTAATTAAAACTCCTTTTAATATATTATTGTTGCCCATCACTTAACTTGTTAATCTATTAGTAATGCTATGTTTTATGTCGCCTTGTATTTTCCTAACGGTAAGTACGGCGGTAACGCACCGACTACCTAGGTCTTCCGCTGCTAATGCCTGGTTAATTAACCTAATAATAATGATTAGAAGTCGGGGCGTTACAATTTTTCCTTGAAAATGTCCCTTATTTAAACATCATAAACCATTATAGTACTTGGTTTATATTTTTTGTTTTATCGGTCCGGTCCGGTCCGATCCTGATCCAAGTTGTAATCACTCCGATCTTCGGTTTTCAAATTTAAACATCATGAACAGTATGAACACCCCCCACTCATCGATACGCCTTGCGTCAATATATAGTTCCATAGTTAGATTTGGCAAAGCTAACCTGATTTGAGACGCAAAATTGACAATCTGAGACCCGAAAGGACCCCACCTGATCCAGACCCCACCGAAGCATCTTGACCCAGAACAGATCCGATCCGAGATTGACCTGACTCGATACTGACCGGAATGATATTTATCATAAAATCTATATTTTAATTGATGATTTTATGACTATACTCTTTTATTTTTCAATATTATTGTCATTTTTTATAGTAAATCGTACATGTAATATTCTTTGTGTACTAGAACATTCAGAGCAATCTCCTATTTTGTTTATCTCGGGAAAAATGGTAGATTAAAAGTTCTGTTTTTAGGCGACAAGACCCGATTCACATGATATACGAAGAAAACGATAGACATTAGAAAATAAACTGCAAATAAACAGAGTTACGTCAAAGAAAATAACATAATTGGAACGAATTTGGGAATAAGAACAGACCGATATAACAATATTTTGTTTTTTATATACCTTCGTCCCTAATGTGCTGACCCGATCACGATCCCGATCGAAACAAACTTGACATGATGTTGGCACGACCTAGCACCCTAGCTGAAATAGATGCGAATATGAATAGACCCACCCGACCCAGACTCGACTCATACGACCCAATTGCCACCTCTTGTTCCGGTATACTAACCACAAATAAATCCGAGTGGGAAGCCTTTACAATGAATTTGGGCCACAAACTTGAAACAAATACTGTACTTCCTTTTTTTTGTTTGAGGTGAACCTGGAGCAAGTATCTTTCCTCTCACCAGGAACCACAGGTCGTCCAGGTGGATACAGTCTCAGGGTCTACTAAATCCAGGCATACCTATTTCAAGGCCTTCATTTGTCCATCCAGAGTCTCCAGGATTCTTGTTCGGTCCCACTCTTCCATACCTTTTCTTATAGGGTACTGACCCGCACCTTCTAATTCTTTCACTTTTGCTCTTAAGTCAATTAGTTATCATCATTATGATCATTAAATATAATGAATTAGGTGGGTATTACCTCATAGTCATTAAAAAAATTACAATAGTTTTGCATGCATGACAAGGAACTAGATTGTTCTCTACTAAACGACATTTATATTTACTTCATCTGTTTCTCTTTGTTTGTCCTACTTTGATCAATTATGTGAGAGTTTTATGGTCAATATAGAACAAACAAAAAGAAATAGAGGTAGTATATAATTACTTAGAATATGTACCTTACATCGGCATTGATGACTAAGGCTTTTGACACATGTTAATGAGTTACTTCCTCCTTTTCTTTTTATTGACTATATTTCTTTTTTCACGTTTATCAAGGAAGTGATTTGAGGTTCTAAACGAGGAAATTTTTCAATGAAATTTTAATACAAACAAGAATAAGACTCTATATTACTTGTATTAAAATTTTCTCGAAAAATTTATTCGTTTACACCCTTAAAATCGTTTCCTTGATAAGTGTGAAAAAAGAAGTATAGTCAATAAAAAAACGGAGGAAGTAGTTATTTTACAAAAACCATAAATCATTTGAAAAGGTAAGCAAGTACTACATATTGTTCTAATTTTCTTCAATGATTAAGATTATGGATTTTTCCTTTGAATTTTCATACATTTATACCCTCCTTATAGAGTAAAAGAATGAAGAAAGTATCTTCACGTAGTCGTTCATCTACGAACGATGAAAAGTATTCCCTCCATTTTCTAAAAGCTCTACCACTTTCCAATAATATCCGGCTATTTAAGTTCTATCTACTTTTACTTTATTCCTTAATTATAAAACCTTTTTTCCTTTTTTAACCTCCAATGACAACACGATATGGGACCCAATTCTTTTCTTTGTCCTTAAAAGTAACTAAAAGATACATGGGTTATCCCTTTTTTTTTCCTATTTTCCTTGGTTATTGAAGGTATAGTAAAGGTATGTTCTCTTTCATTTATCTGAACTTATTATCTTAACTTACCAATATATGAACTTAATCAAACCTTATTTGTGAAAGGGTCAATCGTACTAATCTAAATATTTTCTGAGGTCTTTGAAAGACTAGCTCTTCAAGGGACAACTGATCTCTAGGCCTCTCGTTACGAATTGATTTCAAACCGACCCTATATTTTTTATCAATGAATTTCTGAACAAGCCTCTTATTTAGTAGGTAACATTGATAAAGCTGTCGAGAAAGCTATGAACTTAGAAATGGAGAGCAAATTAAATAAATGGGCCTTGAATCTTTGTTATTAGTACTTATTAGTTTTTATTAGTACATAATTTTAACTTATCTGAATTTTTATTTTCAGAGAAAGATTGAAAATAAGTTGAATTGGACAAGCCCTAAGTGAATTGAACTTAAAATTCGAGGGGTAATCAATTAGGTGTATGACCTAGTGAACATTACTTTTCATTTTTATTTTTATTATTTTTATTTCTAATATTAATATCATTTTGGCGATTGTTTATTATTACTACATACTATTAATTATATAATAAAAAATTGATGAGAATAATCGTATCGATGGTCGATTCATCTAAAATAATCTCAACTAGATTTCTATGCATGCGGCAATAATTTTATTATGAAATTTTATAATCTACAGTAGATAATTTTATGGGTAGTCGCATCTTGGCACTTAAACTTTTCATGTTTTTAGAAGCTCCCACCTTAATGATTTTTTTTAAAATTCCACCTACCATTTACAATTTTATTAAAAACTCCCACCACTTAACGGTTTTTGTCAAATTTGATTAACATAAAACCGTTAAGTGGGTCCTACATATACATTTTGTTAACAAAATGAAACTTGAAATAGTTGCAATTCTTTCCAAATAGTTGTAATTTATTCCAAATTTGCTCTAAATTTGTTGAGGATTTGCCCTTAAATTGATGAAATTGACTTTAATTTTAGCGTAAACTAATAATACAATGCATATGTGGGGCCCACTTCACGGTTTTGTTAACGAAATTTAACAAAAATCATTAAGTGGTGGGAGTTTCTAATAAAATTGGAAATGATAGGTGGAAACTTAAAAGAAAATTTCATTAAGGTGGGAGTTTCTAAAAACGTGAAAAATTTAGGTGGTTTTGAACAAAAAAATCCTAATTTTATTTGCATACGATGAGTGTTTTGGCTACTGTAACATGATAAAATATGAAGGTACACAACATATTTTTATTTTCAAGCTAAATTTATTTTGGCTCATTTTTCTTTGAAAACATCCCTTACTCCCCACCATCGACTACAAATTTTGTTATATAGCACCCAGTAAGGTGCTTTTTGCTCATTGTCCAAATGAGAAAAAATTCAAAAGTACTTGAAAATACTTTATCATATTTCTCACTCATGCTGAAATACTCTATCAGGATCAATTTGATCAAATGTGCCTTCACTCATGAACAACCAATTACTCATGTATTTAAAATATATATATTCAAAAGTATATAAAAGTATAGCAAAGTGGGTGTCTATCTGTGGATCTCAAGAAAATATAATCGTTGATATTTTTTTAATTGTTTTTACTTTTTAGGTTTTTAGATATTTTATTTAGAAGTTTGAACATATTTTATTAAAAATATGATGGCTAAATTTGGAAATAAAACTTAATTACTTAAAAAAACTCATTGATTTATTTTATTTATTTTTCCTTTTTTTCTTTTTGGTGTCTACCCCCACCTCTTCACTTATATAATAGAGATCCAAACTCTAGGGGGTTTCTCTAAATGATTCAAAGACCTAAAATAACAATTTTTGGTAGTGTAAGAGAGTTTAATTTAATGCTTGAATCGTTCTTAATAGAGCTCGATTGATATATAGAGATAAATGAGATGAACTCATCCCTCGTTTTCTTTTAGACATTGATGAACAAAAATTTATTCAAACATTTAGGAAATTTATCAAAATGACTTTATATAGGTTATAAAATTTGTGAAAAAACACTAATTATACAATTTATTTTGTGAGTACGCACCTTATATAATATAATATATCAAATAACGCGCCGTGATGTCATATTTCGGTAAAAAAAGGTCAACTTTTGGACCATTTTGACTCTTTTTTCCTTTTCATTTTGTGCATTGAAATTTGGTCTAAATATTTGGGTGATATGCTTGACTTCCACACACAAAAGGAAAAAATGGACCAAAATGCTAATTGGCCTAAATATGAAATATAAGTGTGTAATATGATAAATAATAACATATAAGATGTTTTCTCAAAAAAAAAAAAATTTAAAAGGTTTTTTTCACCAAACTCATAACAAAAACGTAGATAAACAGAAGTTCATCTATGAATCAAAGCTTGTTGATGCACTCGACACAATAGACAAGCAGCCATGCTCAAACACAATATTTCTTTAATGACCGGAATAAATTAACCTTAAAACTCAATAATAAGTTTGAGCTCAAGCTCATAATAATCTAAGCTAAACGAGTCTGAAAATAAACAAGTTACTACTTATTTAAACTTGCCTAACAAAACAACCCCCTCAATATTTTAACCCAACCCCGCCGACCACTTCTCCTTACCAAAACGTGAAATCGGACCATATACTATTATAACTTTTCAATCAATTTCCTATAGAACAAGTTACCATTAATAAAATGCAAAAGATGTCACATAAAATAACCATGACAACCCCCTCCTCAGTCCTCACTCCTCCCTTCTAGCTTCTTCCAAAACATCCATGAGAGTTGGACCCATTCCAGAACCTTCCAATACCTCTCATTTCAACCGTCAGATTTCACCCAACCTCTACGTGTCACCCACTCATCTCATCACATACTCAACCCTCATTTCCTCCATAACTTCTATATAAACAAACTCATTCTCCTCCCATTTTACCACCTTCATAAACTAACAATTACATACAAAAAAACTCCATTTTTCTCTCTTTTCAAAGCTCAGTGAAAAAAACCATCATCATCAATGGCACCAGAGCTAGTGAAAACAGTGGTTGACTCAGTAGCGAGTTACACAACAAAACAACTGAGTCGACCCAGTAGAGCATACGTGACGTTTTTAGCAGGAAATGGGGATTATGTGAAAGGTGTTGTAGGGTTAATAAAAGGGTTAAGGAAAGTTAAATCTGTATACCCTTTGATTGTTGCGGTTCTACCTGATGTACCTGAGGATCACCGTAGGATATTAGTGTCTCAGGGTTGTATTGTTCGTGAGATTGAACCCGTTTACCCGCCTGAAAATAATACCCAGTTTGCTCATGCTTATTACGTTATTAACTACTCTAAGCTCCGTATTTGGGAGGTACGTTTTACGTTCCTTTGTTTTCTTTTCTTCCATTTTTAGATTGTACTATTGTGTTTATGTATGTCGGTTGACTTTGTTATAGTACACGTGTGTTTTGGTGGAAGTCTGTGTTAGCACACCTGGCATTTTGGGAACTCTACACACTACGTAGCTTAGTAAGGGTGTTTATCTTTTGGCGTTGGATTTGGTTTGTAGTTGTGGACGGTTATATATGATGATTCATGTTAGTCGATCCGAAATATTCTAAGAATAAGGTTTAGCTTTGTTGTATATGGTTTGCTGATAATCTTTAGGTTTAGGATAATCGGATTTTCTTCTTATGTTTCTCTCAATTTGTAAGTTGTCCAATTTCAATGGTTATAGATTTCCTTATGTTATGATTGGCCATGATACTAGTAGTTTAGCCGCTAGTCTCTGGTAAGACCTTCCAGCACTTAAAAAGTGTTAGATCGTGACGTTATAACTTTTGAAATTCAATAAACATAACTATGAGAAAATAGTAATCTTGAAAAACCCAACAATTAATTGGAATACTATTAACTTTTATCTTTTAACAGTGCCGTTCCTGACATTTTTGGGGCCCTAGGCGCAAAATAAAAAATGGGCCCCAAATGTATAGAATTTTTTTTCCATATATCTGATTTTAGATATTACTTTTTGAAGTCGTGTCTCGAAACTATGCAAAAACAAATATAGCATTTATTTTTAGAAATATAGTTTTTTTTTTTGGGTTTGCACCCGGTTCACCCTTTGGGCTATATCCGGATCGAGGCTAAGTTCGGGGTGGTTAGGTTTCATTCCTCTCCCAAGGGTGTTGCGGGGATTCGAACACGGGTTCGTCCTACCAAAGCCAGTCCCCATCACCACTGCACCAACACTTACTTGGTTCTTTAGAAATATAGTAGTATTATATTAGTACGCTTTAGTTCATTTCTTCAATAACTTCTTTTTCTTAAAAGAATTGCATAAGTATTGAACTCCATCATCATTGCCGATAATCTAAAAGTCTTTCCCATGGTAAGATCACCATTTATCACCAAAAAGAGAAAATTATATATATCCATGAAAAATACCCAAACACCCATATGAAAAATAAGAATTTGGAAAGGAAAAAATGTTCACAAGAGTAAAAATTTTGGGAAAAAAATTAATAGAATGTGTAAAGATATTACGAAACAACGACATTTAAAAATAAAATCAAGAAGAAATCAAATATCAAAATTAATATAGAGACTTATGTTTCACAGTCCATCCATAAGTACATGGTTAGACAGTATGATGTTTAAGTTAAAAGTGTTGAATCCAAAGGTTCGAAAGTTATAAAATTCTAACACTGATGCTTTTAAGTAAAAATATCAACGGTTATAAGATTATGATCAAGTTAAAACCCTTTTACTTTAAATTAATACCTTTTGGTCTTAATAGTCTATCTCAAGGCTTACTCTATGTAGATAATAGTTTTTCAGAATTATTGAGAATATACGAAGAAGTTCATGAGATTCGCAAAATATTAGAATTAAGAAGTTAAAGTTTAGGAAAAAGAAAGTAATAAAGGTCCCTAAACATTTTCTTCTTTTTTTCTTTGGTATTCTCGAAGTATCCCGCGCGAAGTAATTTTTGTTTTACTATATGACATATTTTTCTAATTTGGGCCCCTTGAAGAGTTGGGCTCTAGGCGGTCGCACTCGAGGCCTACCCTCAGAACCGGCCCTGTCTTTTAACTCTTGTCTAAAGAAAAACAAATTTTACCATCAGGACCATTATTATTGGGTAAAACAATTGAGAAAAAAATTCAAACTTTAGATCATATAGTGACACCGTACCCTCAAACCATGAATTTATCATGTTAAAGTATTCTTTTTATGTAAAATATTTTTCTAGTAAAGCATAATTTAAATTTATATTTCTAGTAAAGCATAATTTAAATTTTTGTCTCAGTGCATTTTCTTGATGTATGACTTAAATAACGACATTTTTGGAGATTGATGTTACTTGTAGGAGATAATATGTACCCAAATTCTGTCAAATTATGCCAAAATTTCTAAATTATACTCTTAAAATTACTAGATCATACTCTTAATTTTAGTATAATATATACAACCGAGAGTAGCTAATTGTTATGTTACGATTGATGATGATAGTGTATATGTAGCGTCTTTCAGATCATTGGCACGTTAAGGGAATTATAATCATTATATTAACAAAAAGACACTTCTTGACAACAAATAGACTAATTCTTGGTGTGTATGTGAATATTGGCAGTTTGTGGAGTACGAGAAGTTGATATACCTAGATGGAGACATCCAAGTGTACAAAAACATAGATCATCTATTTGATCTGCCAAATGGGTATTTCTATGCTGTGATGGACTGTTTTTGTGAGGCCTCCTGGAGCAAAACTCCTCAATACAAGATCGGATACTGCCAGCAGTGCCCTGAGAAGGTCCAGTGGCCGACTGCCGAGCTCGGCCCACCTCCTTCCATCTACTTCAATGCCGGATTCTTTGTGTATGAGCCTAGTATCCCTACTTACCATGATATCCTCAAGACCCTCAAAGAAGTTCCTCCTACCTCCTTTGCTGAGCAGGTATTAATTCATCACTTCTTTTTTCTCTTAAAAAAATTCATATGGTTAGTATTTACTATTTGATTGGTATTATGCTTTGACCTCAAATAACTCTTTAGACAAAAAGTCTTTGAAGGTCTTTCTTTATAAAATACCTCTTTTGTTAAGTTTATATGACGAAAAACATATAACTGTACTCTGCAAAGCTGTATCGGGTTAACTTTTGAAATAGGTCGGTTTAATAGGCTCTGTCTCTTTATACAATATACAAAGTAGTTAAAACAAAATATTACTCTAGTTGAATCCTTCTCCTATTAATATCAAAAATAATTATGAATTTTGAGTAGTTAAGGTAATTTAAGGTCTAAGGGTTACATTGTTAACAAGTGAACATAAAATAATAATGTTAATGTTAATGTTGAATGTTATTATAGGACTTCTTAAACATGTATTTCAAGGACAAATTCAAGCCACTACCAATTGACTACAACTTAGTCTTGGCATTCCTATGGAGGCATCCAGACAAGGTGGACTTGAACAAGGTGAAGGTGGTTCACTACTGCGCGGCTGGTTCGAAGCCATGGAGGTACACTGGTGAAGAAGAGAATATGGACAGAGAAGATATAAAGATGTTGGTGAAAAAATGGTGGGATATTTACAATGATCCTAGTTTGGACTACAACCCAGCTGCTGATCTTCTTCCTGCCATTGAAGCAGCTGCAGCTGTTGATATGAAGCCCTTCAGGGAAGCTTTGTCTCAAGCTAGTGCACTCAACTATGTAACTGCCCCTTCTGCTGCTTAGAGTAAAAAAAGTAATGAGGGATTATATGTGATTTTGTTGTATATTTTTATGTTTTTTAGGTTTCCCTTTCAGGATCACTTACCTGATTGAGAGAGAACAAATTGAGAATTGGGGAAAGTCCCATTTTTCGGAAAACAATAGTAGTAGTAATTTGTGTGTGTGTTGTTAAATATGCTTGGAATTAAATATATTGTGGAGATTTTCTTTTTATGTAATATTTATGGAAGAGCATTTTGGAGTGAAAAATTTAGGCCAGTTGTTCATAAATAATGGTTTTCTCCTCTAGACTCATTTCTCTTTTTTGTTGATGTCATTTACAATAGTCTTTCCATCTCTTTTTATTTAGCATAAAATTAAAGTGACATAGATGAATTCCTCAATAACTTATTAGATTAAGTTTTGAAGTTATTGTGGTGTTCGATTGACTACTGACAAAGTAAAGTATATATAGCCTAAATCAATAGTTAGGGTTGGTTTTTTAATACAGAAAATACCAATATAGAGTGCAAGCAAATACTGAGATAGAGAGCAAACACCAATTAGTATTTTTTACTTTTAAGATCTTAGAGTATATATGTTATGATCGCATTGTGACTTGAGTTGCACATTGGGGAGGCCAATGAGAGTGTGAGATCTATAGTATGTTGAATATGGTGCATGTGGTGAAATCGGAGTTTATTCGGGGATGTCACACCGATGCTCGTCCGAGATTAGTGGTCTTACTTTCTTCTTTTCTATCCTAAATACTGCCCGAAAAAAACTAGTTAAATTGGAAATCTAGTTTTGAGAGAAGGAAAGCGTGGTTAACAAAGCAGTCATTAGAGGCGACAAGAGTGCTTTCATCAAATGATGCACATGGGCTAATTCATCAGGTTGATGCCCTGCAAATTGAAGGTTCGAATTGCACATCCCGGGAGGAGCGGAGAAGGGTACACCGCAACTATACGGTTTTTTAAAGAGAGAACCTCTTCTTTAACCTTGGGATGTGATGAGTCGACATCGAGGTGTCTGATCTATATGTTCTTATTATATGATATTCTAATTTGAGCTTGTAGGAATAAGAGAAAAAAGCATGAAATGCCGAGTTTTGTCGCATCATTGTTCTAGAATCAACTCCTTTTGCATAGGATTTATATTGGACTCTAGCTTGTGAGAAAGAGTAATATGTGTTCTGTTGTATTGCTTAGGACTCAACTTTTATATCGGTCATACGGAGGCTAATGTGGAATTATAGGACTACACTATTTAAGAAGAATAGGCTTAAAGTCTAAGGAAATGTATGTACAAAGTTTACCTAAATCATTTTTTCATGAAAATTACGTTTAGTGTAAATAATTTCTAATTAAATGAATAATACTCATTTGGGACTTTCTACTATGAATATAGTTGGACAAGTGTCTTGTATATTAGACAAGTCTTTCAGCTATAACAAGTCCATACAATTTGACTTGATGTATATAGTACGTGCAAGTTAACCTTAACCTCTCATTATCAATTAGTAGGGACAGTGTCATCTGACTTTTCTCATGTCTTCATTACTCGCTCTTTAGAGGTTGAGCGTGTCTTACTAACTGCCAATCAACCCCTCACTAACTCACTTTGTCCTTTAAACCAAAAACCAAATTTCACATCATGACACAAATCAAAGATTAATTAACCAATTAAACCAAATTGACGGTGACATACATCTTTTTTTAAAATATTGTAGGGACTTTTTACGTTTAGCAGCCGTTGTAGTATTAGGCTTTCTTTTTTTTCCCCTTTTTAATTAACAAGAAAATTATGTAAAAAGGCAAAAAAAAAAAAAAGAATAAAAAAAATCCGCATGATATTGTAATATTGAATGCGACTAATTTATGTATTATTAATTTTGTTTTGTTGTCTGAAGCACCAAATATTACAAAAAAAGAGAGAAAGGAAGACAAAAAATCTCCGTAACACATTTGGGTATATTTAATTATCCACTCACTTGAGAGATAGTCGGAGCAAAATATTTGAAACCATTCGACTCTATTTCTTTTATACTTATCTCTTGTTTAGTACTTTCTATGTTCTTTATTATTGCAACATAGGGACAATGTTGTTAAAATCGCGATTTAAATCGCAAAATCGACCGATTTTACGATTCTAACTAGCCAAACGATCTAAATCGCTACTAAAATCGTACATGGATAAAATCGCTGTTAAAATCGGTTAGAATCGTTAAAATCGCGATTTATTAAGGATTCTAACGATTCTAAAAACAGCCTCTAAATTGCCTATAAAGTGGGCATTTTATTTTATGTTGGGCCAAGCCCATTATTCAAATGCTAGTATACTACCCTAATAGTAGTAGTTTAGTAGTCAGACCGCCTCAGACCGCCTCAAACCTTTCTTCTTCTAGATTCTTCCTTCATTTCACATTTTCACTTGTTATTCAACGTGATTTTATTCTTCAGATTCAATCTCAAATTATCAAGGCTCAAGCTGCTAATTTAAAAGGTTAGTTTGCTGATTTATTTTGCATTTTTGTGTGAGTTTTTCTCAATTCAATTCAATGACTACAATCTGATTTGTTGATTTTTTTTTCGCTTTTTTTTTTAATCAATTCATGAAAACTATAGTAGTAATGTAGTATAGTACTGCAATATTCAATCTTTATATTAATTTTCTTATTAACGTGATGATTTAAATTGAATTTCATGTTGATTTGCTAGAATGAATTTCGTGCTTAATTTTTTGTTTTTATCTCGATTTTTTCTCATGAATTTCTAATTTCTTTGCTAAAAACTGAAATAATTGAACTGCTGATTCGTGCTCAAAACTTGGACTATTTTATTTCGTGAATTGATGATTTTTTGCTGAATTTCCTTGCTAAATATTTCTAATTGAATTGCTGAATAAGAACACAAAAGGGTTTAGGAATCAGTAAGCTAAGAAGTAATGATTTAGGATTAGGAATTTATGTGTTTTTCTTGTTTTGTAGAGTAGTGAGGATTGTGATGATATGATAGGGACTACTACAGGAACTACTACTACAAGTGATGATGTTCAAGATGAAACCTTTGGATATGATGATTGAGTATAGTAGTGAATTATCGACTTCCCACGTTTAAGGTGGTGTAAATTTGTAACTCGTGGTTGACTTTAATGTCTTTGTTTTTGTAATATATGTTGAATGTTGTAGTTGGACTACTAATTTAACTTGTTTTTCAAACATAAAGCATGTGTATTAGTCATTTAACTATAGTCTACGTAGGTATATTATCATACATCGAACATATTAGTACGTTAATTAATCAAATAGTTTAATTTATAGTGCTTTTTTATAGGCAAAAATGGCTAAACAAGTTGCACAGTTAATTGTAGAACCTTAATTTTGCAAAATCTTAGAATCTTACGATTTTACGATTCGATTTTAACAGGCCCGTCCGATTTAAGTTAGAATCCCGATTTTAACAACCTTGCATAGGGAGTTTTTACACTATTCATAAAATCTCCTTTGATGCTCAATTATGATTTATATACATAAAGATAAACATAGTCATGTGGGATCTTGTGATTCGCTTCGATATATAGTTATTAATATCTATTTTTTATAATTTTTTATTAAATACAATTAAAGATATAAACGATTAAAGTTGTGCATTGGTAAACATAAAAGTTGTGTATGTTGCAATTAATAGGGAACAGAGGAAGTACTTCGCTAATTAGTGGGACAAAAGCCTTCAATATGTCATATCAGAATAAGCGAAAGAGCGTTTAAGATACAATGACACCAAAAGTTAATATACATATACAATTACTTTAGTTAGATAGAAGTGAACTTGCTAAGTTCCTATACCTAAAAGATTGGATATGGATGGCGTTTGATGCATTTTTTGAAATAATGTGCTCATATAAGTTGAGTTTATTCTGATATGTGTTGGAGTTAAGGCTTGCAAAGCCTATTTGGGTTTTTCCCAAACATCCCACATCTCCTATGGAAGGGAGTTTGCCTTTGTTTATTAACTCCCTTCCTCTTCATGTTTATTGAGTTGAGTACTTGGTTGGCTTTTGTGGTTGGAGGTCAAGTTTGGGCTTGGGCTTGCTATCACACAAACACACGCGCGTGCCGCCAGCCCGGACCGGGCCTGGGATCTGGGTTCTGGGTTCTGGGAAGAGCTGGAGCTTATCTTTTTGGACCCGAGCCCAACTGTGTGTAACGGTAACATGTAACACTGAAACGTTTTTAAACGTTACAGTGTTAATGGCCTTTATTGTCGCCCTTGATTTTCTCCCTCTGATTATTACATTCCTTATTTGGCCTGATTCTTTTGCTATAAAATCAGTCCACTGCTGCCTTAGTTTGGATCCAAAAATCACTTCTCTTCTCTTCTTCTTTCTCTCTTCTAAACACTGGCTACGTGCATCTGTCTCCAAGACTTTTCTCTGTTAGTGGTGACTTAGAAAGGTCGTTGTGTTAACCTTGGGGAGCTTTCCGGCCAGTTGCGATTACCACCATAGTCGGGCCGTAATTGCTTTCAAGTCAGTGGTCTTCTACCGCGACACAACCTTGAATTTCTTCTTTGTTCAGTCATTGTAAACAGTCAGTTTCTAACAATTTGAAAGCAATTATTTTATTTGCAATGGCTGAGTTTTCAAGCAAATCCGTATCACATCTGTCCAAGCTTGAATCTCTTGACGGAAACAACTACAAACGTTGGTATTCCAAACTGCTGATGTTCTTTGAGCAATTGGACATTGACTACGTCCTTTTCAAGGACTGTCCCACTGCGCTTACTGCTACAGGTGATTCATCCTCTTCTCCTTCTGCTACTGAAATTAAGAAGAGAGAGGACAAAATTGAAAAATATGTAAAAGATAATAAAATTGTCCGTTTTCACCTCCTTAATCTGATGATCAATAATCTGTATGATTTGTTTATGGTTCATAAGAGTTCAAAACTGATTTGGGAGGCCCTTGAGAAAAAATATGGGGCTGATGACGCTGGAAAACAGAAATATGTTGTTGGCAAGTGGCTGGCTTTCCATATGGTTGATGATAAGCCAGTCATGGATCAAGTTCATGAGTTCGAAAATCTCTGTGCTGATGTTCTTAATGAGGACATGAAAATATGTGAAGTATTTCAAGCTAATGTTTTACTAGAAAAATTTCCCCCTTCTTGGAGAGATTTTAGAAATAATCTGAAACACAGAAAAGAATTCCTGTCTCTTCAGGAATTAATTAGTCATATGAGGATTGAAGAGGCAAATCGCCTTAAGGACAATCTAGATTCAGTTTCTGTTAATACCACTAAAGCTAACCTGGTGGAATCTGCTGCTCCATCAGGCTCTGATAAGTTTAAGGGTAAAGGGAAAAAGGGTAATAACAAGGGAAAGAAGCAAGGCAAGTTTAACAAACCGGATAGCAAGATTCAGAAGAAGTCTGTCCTCTGTTATGTCTGTGGCAAGCCAAATCATAAGGCTTACCAATGCCCTCAACGCCAAGGTTCTGTGCAAAAACAAGGACCTCAGGCCAACCTTGCTGAATCCAACGACATTGTCGCTGCTGTGGTTGTTGAAGCAAATCTGATCGAGAACAATACTGATTGGATTCTGGAGACTGGGGCTTCAAGACATTTCTGTGCAAACAAGGAGCTGCTCCATGATTTTCAGGATGCTTCTGAAGGCGAGTGTGTCTACATGGGCAATGCTGCAACTGCTGGAGTACTTGGACGAGGAAAGGTCACTCTTAAACTTACCTCTGGAAAAACCCTCTCCCTTTCAAATGTGTTGTATGTTCCTACTATGCGTCGCAACTTAGTGTCTGGTGCCTTGTTAAACAAAGCTGGTTTGAAAATTTTTTTTGAGGCTGACAAAGTTGTAATGACTCGTGGTGGGGAATTTGTTGGGAAGGGGTATTTAAGTGGAGGTTTATTTATTTTGAATGTTGCTTCTTCTGTTTCTGCTGATTTTAATAAAACTGTTTCTGGTTCTGCTTATATTGCTGAGTCTTTAAATTTGTGGCATGGTAGATTAGGACATGTGAATGTTGCTTCCATTAAGAGACTAAGGACCTTAGCTTTAATTCCTAATACTACTGAGTTTTCTAAGTGTCCAGTTTGTGTTGAAGCAAAATTCACTAAGAAACCTTGCAAAACTGTGACTCAAAGGACCACACAACTTCTAGAGTTGATTCATACGGACTTAGCTGATTTCCAGAACACTAGAAGTAGAGGAGGAAAATTCTGGTATATTTCCTTTATTTATGATTATTCGAGGTACACTAAGATTTACCTTCTCAAAGCAAAAAGTGAGGCAGGGGAAGCTTTCATTAAATATAAGGCCGAAGTAGAAAACCAACTTGATAGGAAAATCAAGAGGGTTAGATCTGACAGAGGTAGAGAGTATGAAAACTTCTCTTTGAATGACCATTGTGAGAAATTGGGTATTATTCATGAACTTAGTGCACCTTATGTACCTCAACAGAATGGTATAGCTGAACGGAAAAATAGGTCTTTGAAAAACATGATGAATGCTATGCTTGTGAGTTCTGGGTTGCCTGATGAAATGTGGGGGGAAGCAGTCCTTTCAGCCTGTCATGTTCTTAATCGAGTACCTCACAAAAAGTTAGATAAGACTCCTTATGAATTGTGGAAGGGGTTTACTCCAAACTTGAGCTTCTTGAGAGTGTGGGGGTGTCTAGGTAAAGTTGGGCTACCTGACTATAAAAGGTCAAACATTGGACCCAAGACCTTTGATGCAGTATTTATTGGTTATGCTCATGCTGCCTATAGGTTCATGACTTTGAGTGATAGGTCTATTTGTGAGTACAGAGACGCTGAGTTCTTTGAACATGTTTTTCCCGTGAAAAAGGGTGATGTTGCTTCCATGCCTTCATGTTCTTCTCCTACGGTTGTTTTACCTACTTGTTCTACGCACGACGTTCCCTTACCTACTAGTGATGTTACTGCTGATTTGACATTAAGTAGTACTTCAGTTGATTTGCATGTTAGTAGTTCTGGTGCTGTAGATGAACCTAGGAGAAGTAAAAGACCTAGAGTAGCAAAAGGCTTTGGTTCTGATTTTGTCACTGCTTTTCTGTCTGAGAGCTCTTGCATTGACTTGTTGAGTGATGAATTGGTCTATACTTTCATGATAGAAGAGGACCCTAAGACTTTTGAGGAAGCAATGAGATCTGTGGATGCTAGCTTTTGGAAAGAGGCCATTAAGAGCGAGTTAGATTCCATAGTGTCTAACTCCACTTGGTAGTTAACTGACTTAACTAAGGGATCAAAGACCATAGATAGCAAATGGATCTTTAAAAAGAAGTTGAGACCTGATGGGACTATTGAAAGGTTTAAAGCCAGACTTGTGATTAGGGGCTTCACTCAAAGGAAAGGACTAGATTACTTTGACACTTATTCTCCTGTGACTAAGATAGCCACCATTAGGACCCTGTTAGCTCTTGCTGCTATTCATGACTTAGTCACATCAGATGGATGTTAAGACTGCTTTCTTGAATGGTGACTTAGAGGAGGAGATTTATATGTCTCAACCTGAGGGGTTCGTGGTGCAAGGTCAAGAAGATAAAGTGTGTAAGTTGAGGAAATCCTTATATGGTCTCAAACAAGCACCAAAACAGTGGTATGAAAAATTTGACAGTACTGTTGTGTCAAATGGCTTCATTGTCAACAACTCTGACTCTTTCGTTTACTCAAAGCTAATAGGATCAGATTGTGTAATCATATGTCTTTATGTGGATGACATGTTGATCTTTGGTAACAATTTAAAGGTGGTCAATGATACTAAACTTTTCTTGGCATCGAAGTTTGAGATGAAGGATTTGGGAGAAGCTGATGTGATCTTAGGAGTAAGACTTAAGAAAACCTCCGGTCGCATCTCCCTTAGTCAGTCTTATTATGTGGAAAAGGTGCTTAAAAAGTTTAACTCCTTTGATGTTGCTCCAGTGAGTACACCCTATGACTCTAGTATTCATTTGACTAAGAATTTAGGAGAAACTGTTTCTCAAAGTGAATATGCTAAAGTCATAGGTAGTTTGATGTACCTCATGAACTGTACTCGACCTGACATAGCTTATGCAGTGAGTCGACTGAGTCGGTATACTCATAACCCTAGTAATGAACATTGGAATGCTCTTCATCGTCTTCTTAGATACCTGAAAGGAACAGTTGATCTATGTTTGCACTATTCTAAATTTCCTGCTGTACTTGAAGGATTTTGTGATGCAAACTGGGTTTCAGGTAATGATGAGATTAGTTCAACTAGTGGTTACGTGTTTACTCTTGGTGGTGGTGCTATTTCGTGGAAGTCTTCGAAACAGACTTGTATAGCACGCTCAACCATGGAATTTGAGTTTATTGCACTCGAGTTGGCAGGGCAAGAAGCTGAGTGGTTGAGAAACCTTTTGTCTGATGTTCCATTATGGGGAGGGCAGGGTGCTCCTGTCTCCCTTCATTGTGATTCTCAAGCAGCCATTGGCGTTG
This sequence comes from Patellifolia procumbens, assembly GCA_947645195.1. Taxonomy (NCBI): domain Eukaryota; kingdom Viridiplantae; phylum Streptophyta; class Magnoliopsida; order Caryophyllales; family Amaranthaceae; genus Patellifolia; species Patellifolia procumbens. The sequence goes on from CANSGD010000080.1 coordinate 711,573, forward strand.
CTAAGAACAGTGTCTACAATGGTAAGAAAAGACACATACAGATCAGACATTGAGTCGTGAAACAACTCCTGAAAAATGGGGTGATTTCTTTGGACTATGTGAGGTCCGAAAGAAATCTTGCTGATCCCCTTACTAAGGGATTATCTAAGAGAGTTGTCCTAGAGTCGTCGAGGGGGATGGGGCTTAGGCCCATTAGTTGAGAGTTTATGGTGGATACCCGTTTGTGGTCAAACGAAGCCATAGAATCTTAACTTGCACTACATTTCTCATCCCTATGGCGTGTTGGTAGTACTTTCTAAATCCATAGCCTGTTTGGTGGTGCTATTGAGACGCACTTGATGGATTTATATTGTGAGGTTGAGCTTTTGCTCTTAATAGTTCCATATCCCCTCGGGGTGGTGTTATTGAGGAACACTTGATGGACTACCTACGTAAGTGTGGAGGTTAAGACGCCTTCTATGAAAGACTGGATTGTCTTTCTAGAGCACTTATGAGACCCAAGGTGTGCGCATGGCTATAAAGCGCTTGTGTTGTATGGCGGAGACTGCACGTTATTAAGGTAGGTATGTGTTGTGGGGGTCTGAACGGAACTCTGGTGAGTTCAAGAGAAATTCACTCACTAGAAAGTAAGTTGTTGCCTCACTTCACTATGTATCAATTCAAATCGAAAGATATTGATGCTTACGTACTTCCCTTTCCTTACCCAGAAATTTCTTTTGCTTTTCAGAGCCTTTGTGGGGGATTGTTGGAGTTAAGGCTTGCAAAGCCTATTTGGGTTTTTCCCAAACATCCCACATCTCCTATGGAAGGGAGTTTGCCTTTGTTTATTAACTCCCTTCCTCTTCATGTTTATTGAGTTGAGTACTTGGTTGGCTTTTGTGGTTGGAGGTCAAGTTTGGGCTTGGGCTTGCTATCACACACACACACGCGTGCGCGCGCCGCCCGCCCGGACGGGGCTGGGCCTGGTATCTGGGTTCTGGGAAGAGCTGAGCTGGAGCTTATCTTTTTGGACCCGAGTCCAACTGTGTGTAACGGTAACATGTAACACTGAAAGTTTTTAAACGTTACAGTGTTAATGGCCTTTATTGTCGCCCTTGATTTTCTCCCTCTGATTATTACATTCCTTATTTGGCCTGATTCTTTTGCTATAAAATCAGTCCACTGCTGCCTTAGTTTGGATCCAAAAATCACTTCTCTTTTCTTCTTCTTTCTCTCTTCTAAACACTGGGTACGTGCATCTGTCTCCAAGACTTTTCTCTGTTAGTGGTGACTTAGAAAGGTCGTTGTGTTAACCTTGGGGAGCTTTCCGGCCAGTTGCGATTACCACCATAGTCGGGCCGTAATTGCTTTCAAGTCAGTGGTCTTCTACCGCGACACAACCTTGAATTTCTTCTTTGTTCAGTCATTGTAAACATTCAGTTTCTAACAATATGCAAGTAGGAAATTGATGTACGCTAAAAGCACCGGAAAGGATCAAGATGGCTTGGCTCAAGTCAGATGAAGCAGTATGGTAAGCTGTGAAAGGGAAATCCGAGAAAGGAGTCCCAGAATAGCATCATGGTTAAGCATTGCTGAGAGTCGTCTGAGAAATCATCTGCTCATCACGTTCCATACAACCGCGCATAAGGCTGCATTCTAAGAGGTCTAAAAGGATGTTACTGAACAAAGATGTTGCTTAGTGGTTGCACATTCAAGAGATTTTCACTTCTGCTAGAATCAGAAAGAGGCGAAATGGAGAACAAGTCACCCATCAAAGAAAAAGGATAGATATTGGTATGAAGTTCCTCGTGATTGGAATCGGGGGAGAAGAACAATTTTCCAAACAGCTTGACTCTTAACATTATAATCCAAATAATAGAGTTCTACATATAGGATTTAATACATGAAGCAAATGACATAACCTGTTACTCAACAAGATACGCTATGAACAAAAAATGAAAAAAATATAGTCTCATAAATGCCGGAGTGAATTACATTATTCACGTTCTAAATGTGAGCTGGGTAAGTATTCATCTCCCCTGCCAGTACAATAAGACAAAAAAAAGTTAGATGTAAGCCTTAATTGATCACTAACGAGATCACTTGCATGTATTGCAGTTTACCTTGCTTGCTATGTTGTTTGACAGCCAGTCGAGGCCTTCATACAGCCCTTCACCTGATGTAGCACACGTACTCTGAATATACCTGCAGCAGTAGTTGGATCTTGCTCAGAGGATGAAAAGAAATTATCGACATCCGATAATGAAAGAGTATGACTAAATAGCAAACTGTTTGCTACAAAAATGACAAGGAAAGGGAGGTAACAAACAATTTGTTAAGAACCTTTTTCCATAATGGATTAGTCATTAGTGATATGATAGGGCTGAATGGGAAACAATCTATGCATTTACCAATGTCGTTGGCGGAGGGAGTGAAGGCCAAGCTTATCAGTAATTTCTGCAGCATTCATTGCATTAGGGAGATCCTGCTTGTTAGCAAACACTAGCAGAACAGCATTCCTTAATTCATCCTGCAAAGTGACATCAAAATCATTTAAATCCTCACTTTGCAAACTGTTAACGGTTACTAAAAGTTAAAGAACTAATCATTACACCATGTCAATTATCCGTGGTTGGTAATCACCTCATTCAACATTCTCTGTAGCTCATCCCTCGCTTCAACTACACGGTCTCTGTCATTACTGTCAACAACAAAGATGAGTCCTTGTGTGTTCTGAAAGTAGTGTCTCCACAAGGGGCGAATCTGAAATCGAGTAATTATAGTTGGTAATTGGTATGATGAAAAAGAAATATCATCCCTAATACTTTTTCAGAATGCCAAAAATAGTGTTCTATCAATTTTTAGATTTGCAAACAAGCGCAAATGAGATACTATCAAGGATGAAATTGTATCTTATGTACGGACGCATTTCTTGCTAGTATCTATCATTGCATCCTCGGCATTCATGCACACCCAAGCCGCGAAACCATAGCAAAATACAGGAAGTCCTCTTCTCTTTCTTTAGCCAAAAAGAGTCAGATGTTGCATGTGTTACAAACGATTGAAATTGATAACAAGTAATCAAGAGTTGCATATATATACCTTGTCTTGACCTCCAACATCCCAAACAGTGAAGCTGATGTTCTTGTACTCCACAGTCTCTACATTGAATCCTGTTTAACAAAGAAGGGAGAAAATCAACGGCAACCCTATGGAAAATCCACATCACTAGCTTTGAATATGGCAAAGATGTACCTACCAATGGTTGGGATGGTGGTGACAATTTCTCCCAACTTGAGCTTGTACAAGATGGTAGTCTTACCAGCCGCATCGAGACCTACCATAAGTATACGCATCTCTTTCTTACAGCAAAGTCTGCTGAATAGCTTAGTGAAAGAAAGGCCCATTTATGCTCCCTCTTAATTCCAACAATCTGAAATTAGCCCTATGTCATTTTGTAATTGGAAAAAGTTATCAACTTTTATGTTGCTTACTAAAGATTAAACCTCAATATTAGCTTATATAGAAGCTGAATATTTTAAGCTCAAATGTGAATCATAATTACTTTTCCTGGAGCACTTAATCATAATGATGGCCCATTACACATTTAGCAAAATGTGATGGAACATTATGTTAGAACGGAATGTTACAATGGCTAAGAACAATAAGGATTTCATCGTAGGAGACCACTGACAAATTACGGCCCGAGGAACGCTCCCCAAAGTTAACACGGCAACACCGAATGTCACCACTAACCACCAGTGCTTTGTGAGTATAGCACACAATTACCCAGAAAATAGAATCAATGGAAAGTGGATCAACTAAGAAAAATACTACACATGCAAATTGCAATTGCATGAAACAATTTTCTGCATTCAAATCTTAGCTGCATCCTCATAGAATATAAATAACAAAGCAGATCATCAAAGAGCAAAAAGAATAAAAAGAAAAACTGATAAAATTCTCTCCTTTATGACTTGGATCAATATGTTAAAAAAAAGAACTTTATTCAATTTTCGGATATTACAATCACCTTTTCTATACCCTTGACAGCAATCATATACACAAACATTAATCTGAAAATCAAATGTGAATCCATAGAAGTATATGAAATTATGAGACAATGAGATCACAGAAATAACAAATTAAGAAGAATGTAATCGAAATATGCATCTAATGATTGGCATGCAGGTCAAGCATCAAAAAGTCAAATGAGGCATTGTTGCAAAAACATGAAGAAAGATATAAGAGAAAGAGGAAATGAACCTGTGCGTGGAAGGAAACTGAGAAATCTGATAGAGTTTCTATTTGGTTTGTAATGGATAGAGAAAGATTATGATGCGTGGAAAAAGTCCCAATTCCCAATTGCATGCATGGGAGATTATTTTTGTTTACTAAAATTCCTATTGACTTATATGTATCCCGGAGCGCAATATAATAATTATCTTTGTAGTTTTTTATGTGTTACTCCTTTCGATGGTTGATATGATACGTCAATGAGAACCTTTCTTATTTATCAGTTATTTTGAGATTGGAGATTTATCTTTAGAAGTACAATTGTGATTTTCCAATAACATTTTTTATGACTAAACGAGAATTTTATTGATTAAGTGACCCTAATCATAAAATCGGGAAAAAAATTCTCAAACCACACTAATTCACTTACAATGTCGAACATAAACTTAATAATAGAATGGGCTAAAACTTTGTCTTAACTCAAAGCCCCGAGTAAGCTTCAATATATCCTTTTTAATGGAACTACGTACGGTGAGGATTTGTGGAGTAACATTTGAAATTAGTAGATCGTGAAGATTATGATATTTGGTATTGATCACGAATCATGTATTCTAATGACGTTTTATACATACGGTTTTTTAATGATGGTTCTTCTTTAGCTCTAAATTGTACCTCAAACAATATATGAGGCTTCTTATGAGAAGCTACGAAAAGGAACCTTGGTTCTTTTCACTTCAAAAATCCGTATTTAAACTTATTAGCCCTAATTCAGATTAGTTCGACTTATCGGCTATAAAATGCCCTGACTGACCCTCATTCGAATCTATTACCCGATTTACCCCGAAAAAGGACTCATCTGTCATAAAACTGTGTTCAAGGTCCAAAAATGATAGCCTGCCCTTCTCTATTTTTTGGACCAAATTTACCAATTCTTACCCAACTTATGGGACATGGACTACATGAAGAAAATATTAACCACCCCCATTGGAAATTGCATTTGTGAACTACAAGATCTAAAGAACTAAAGAGATTCAACATAATCAATCAAGAGAGAAATGGATTTCACAATTCCTTCATTGCAAACTTAGGTCATTCAAATGCCATGGAAGTCAGAAGAATTAGACACAGAGCTACAAAACCGAGCTGAGGCTCCTTAATGCTTTGCTTTAGCTAAAAGCTCTAAACTTTCTAGGCATTGCTCTTGTTAGACATATCATGACGTCCTCCGGACATCCTCTCTGCTTGTTCACCCCGCTCACCTACATCAATCACCAAGATGAAGCAATCTCTATTAGAATGCACATGAGGAGGAGCCCTTGTTAATCGAAAAAGGCTAAATGAAGAGCATGCTCTCCACCAAACTGAGAAGAGGAGTTGGTGGGGGGTCCACAATAAGTCGACCAAAATGTCCCCTCCTCTCCTCACAGACTCGGTAATGAACAACTCTCCAACTAACCCGACTCTTAATCTACAGGCACTAATCAACAGAATCATTTACCTGTACGCACTCTTATGATGTCAGAAACTGGCAGCACTGCACAAATCATTCCATCAGAAATTTATGTCAGTCAAAATCTTCAACAAACTTTACCAAATGAAGTTAACTCTTAACATTATTCAAGTGTCATCAAAAGATTTCAGCAAGAATCTAAAACTTGAATATCCTAGAGTGATTATCACTTTCAAGAAACTACTGCTTAAATGGATTCATAAGTATATTTAGGTGTTTTTTGGTAGAATGTTTCTAGGAAGTTGAATTTCCTTGAACTTTTATTTCCTAGGAAGTGGGAATAGTTGTTTAGTTGACATGGAAAGAAAAACTTCAAGTCGGAAGTACGACTAACTAGGTCCCCTAACTTCCCCGTTTTATAGCTTCCTATTCTTTGGACCAACCAAACAACATCACTGTATATTATTTCCTGAAGTCCCATGTTTTTCATAGACCAAAAATTTCTCAAAGACCTCTTACCGAAAATCTTTCCATCACCAATTTCACCAGTCCTTGCTTCCTGGATAATTAAGTCAATCACAGCATCAACCTGAAATGGAGTCCAATGACCTTTACTAAATCAGAATGGGCCTTGGAATGGGATACCAGTCAGGAAAAGTTTGCATTTATAATTACATAGACATGAGGGAAGAGAAAGCAATTGGATTGAGGTTGACATTAAGCACCTGATCCTTGCTGATCACAATTTCCATCTTAACCTTGCTCACAAAGTTATCCTCCATAAATTCAGATCCTGCAGAAGGAAAAGTAATTTGAACCATCAACCTAATGCCTAACTGCAAAACAGAGGAAGCACTCGATGAGAATTAAAAAGTTTAAGGAAAAAAATCCCGTTGGGGAAAATGGGAGCTAATTCACATGAAAATTAGCTAAGCATGTTTGTCCTGAAATACCTGTAAAAAGCAATTGAATTTTCATCAAGTAAATCAGATAGAAACTAGAAACCGTCGCGCTTCACATAAAAGATTCTCATGCTAAGCCCAATAAGCTCAGAGGGAGCATTTCTGGAGGGAAGGCGTACAAATGGAGCCAAAGTGGGAAATTCAAGCGACACTTGCAAAAACATGGCATTGAGCTTCAAAAAAGACGGTCTAGTGGCGAGGGATTTAGGTGTGGATGACAATATGGCACGGCCACACAGATCAGATCATAATTCTTTCGTATGAGACATCACATAAAATATTCAATAGTTTAGCCATATCGCACAAGTATTGACCTAGTTGAATATTCATAGTAAGAACATATGTGGGAACTAAAACTTGTGACTAGTGAGCCAGGTTAGTGTTGGCAAGCTATGATATAATGAAGTCTCCATGCCATATGGTCCGCTTTGACTGATACAAACAGCAAGAGCATCAATCTCTATTTATATATAATTGGGATACGATATATAGAAGTTAAGTCAATGACAGGAAACCAACCAGCATGCCTTTCTGCAGCTCCACCTTGAGCACCAAAACCTCGAACATCAGAAACCGTGACACCACGAACGCCCATCTTCAGCAAAGCCTTTATTTCAACCAAACAACCACCGTTCAGGGAAACAAAGAAGAAAATGTGAAGTATCACAATTAAGAACCAAAAAAGGCAATTAGTTTCCCAGCAGCACTAACTTAGTCCTCAATTGGAGCATTAAATCACATCAGGCACCCTCATTTAGAAAAAATGTGATGCTTCTGAGTTGTTTCAGGACAGACCAATCCATTACACAAGATACGTTTGTACTTATGCTTTACATACACCGGCACAGCAGGATTAAACGAGCAGATGATATGATCCAATGATCTTCAACCAAAAAATTTAACCATAACAATAGTCATGATAGGAGGATGACATACTAGAAAATGCCAAAGAGACGACATCTCTGATCTAAGACCATGGTGCGCAAAATAAGAAAAGGAATATGTGACCAATATTATCGGGATCTTACATTGGATAGAAGAGGCAAGTATGATCAAATCGGGAGGATCAGATCGTAAAATTGTAAGATAGTAAAATCCTATAGAATGTGGTAGAAGAGTGATAACTAAGCTACAATATGGTAAAAGACTCGTGTAGAAGTTTTATAAATACTAATAATGACTTTTATCATTCATATATGGTGATAGTAGTTCAATACTCTAAAACTTAGTACAATATGAGTGAGATCTAATAGGGGAAACAATATGTCTGAAATTACTTTAGATTTCATTAAAATAGAATTGAATCTTAGGATCGTAGAATTTTACTAAAACCATACCATGTGAAATTTTTTAAGATGAGTTGGATCGGAGACCCTACAAATTAAGTAAACATGGATGAGCATGGTGTGTAGAATTTTTAAGTGGGATTAGGCGGATCATAGAATTGTAAGATTCGGATCGGGATTTTAATAAAAAATGTATGTGACTAAAGTAAATAGTGGTAAATATGATAATTAGTAGTTCAATTCAGTACGACACATCTTACTATGCACATACGACGATCCTACCTGAACTAAGGAGCATGTAATACTTAACAGGGATCATGACTATAACATTCAGCTCGTGAGCAGAAACTCAAAAAAAGACACCAGTAATCAATAACAGATTATATGTAAGGCCACAATAGATCCTATTAAAGATCATATAGATCAACATATGTGCACAGAGATTACTTAAAAAGAAGGTGGTATAGGAGAGAAGGTCAAATGACAAACTACACTATATTACATGACTACCCCTCTAATTGAAGAATATAGGGATTTCAAGTAAAAGTGGATAAATTTACATGCGTGATTTATACTCAGGAGCTAGGACAGTCTATAACTGAAACTCTTGCCTTAAGCATAATGTAACGAAACCAATCATTTGAACATTGTAAGTTGTAACATCTGCATGTTTGATCTATAAATGGAAGGGGATAAGTACCGGCATCAGCTACCAAAAACATACTTCAATTTGCCTTACTTTTGCACTTTTTGAGGTAGTGTTTGGATATAGTAGCATCATATACTTGCACGATAGAGATAAGTATGCACCATTAGGTCCGTGCTCAATCATTACTTTGGTTTTAAAACACACGATTAGCTCACATTTTGATATTCTTAATAGTAAGACAAATGGTGCAACCTCGATATCTCTTCCAAATATGGCACTAGAAAATAGAACTTCTGCTCAAACATTTCATTATCTTGAGGAACACTAATATGCATTGCAACCCTCCCACACCCAAGAAAAGTTACAGCTTCCTATTGAGAAATTGTTTATACTTTGAGTGTCCAAATGACTGAGGTTAATTAAGATGTGTCAAAGCAAGAGCAAACACAACTACGCAAGCATATAAGAGCAAGTGAAGCACCACAAATCTTAAGCTGCAAAGTGCAACGAGCAGAAGAAACAGTGTTACCTAATTCGCAGTACAAGTATGGGTATGGGAACGCAATTCGCTACCTAGTTTCACTAAATAGGCCCGAACATATACTACTTGCATCAGTGAACGATGTACCAACTCGGCTTTTTCAGGATCGCAATTCATCGGGTTTTAGTAAATAAGGTAACAGGAGAGAAACAAAATACTAGAAGTATATAAAAAGCAGTGCACAATGAGTACTCACCGCAGAAACCTTTTGGATTCTCCAAGGTCTTTCACCATAAAGATTCACCAAGCACCAAACAAAGAAGGCCAAAAACAAGAGAGCACATGAGGAATCTCAGAGATAAACACAATCTGATGGCCCCTTGATATATACATAAAGCAGTTAAATGAGAATTAATTTGTTGGTTATAGATACACAAGATTTTTCACATTAGCAAGTCAAGATTTTTAATGTATATATAGAGTTTAATATAGTATAATATCACTAAATAAACTTGCCTAAGTTGGTATTTAATCACAAATAGAGTAAACAACTCATGAAATCCGGGTTCAAATCTCCATACCAACGTTTTTTCCCAATTTTATTTTTCAAATTGTTAATTCTAGCCCCCTAGTCCGAATTTTTCTAGCTCCGCCATAGCAGTCAACCCACTGTTACCTACTTCACTATCTAATTAGCCTTTTTAATTCGCAATTCGCCCAAAATGGCCTATAATCCGCTTGTCTCAACTCACAATTCACAGGGGATTAGGGAATTAGGTGACACTGAGTCAACCAAATGCTAGCAGCAAAACCCATAACATTTAATCAATGCTTGATCATATTATATAGATAAACACATAGTGAATTAAAATGCACCTTAGAATGGCCTCCACTTTGTAAAACTGGGTGTCTGGGACGTACTCTAATCACCAAAAAAAGCACAAGAACAAAGAAAAACACAAGATTAGAAACAAGCCATTTTCAATTTTCAACATAAAAGAGAAAACCCAAAACCCAGGAATTTACCTGGAGTTGTCTGAGCTTTAATTTGAGGTAAAGTACGAAACTTTACAGGAAATTTGAATCTGACATTGAGATGAAATGGTTGAAAGTAGCCAAATTTGGGTGGAATTCCACAAATATGATTGTGGGTCTGATGTAATGGTTCAAGTCCAAGGTTGATGGACATAGGGCTTACACCAAGAATAGAAGATTTTGATGTCATATAAACAGAAACAGCCATTGTTGTTGTTGTTGTTGTGTAGTCTTGATGAAAGCCCAGAAGCAGCAGCAAGCAGTTTTTTTTGTGCTTGGGATTAAAGAAATGGCTAGTAGATTAGACTATCAATTGTCAATTGCGAAAGCTTGGTATACTTGCTAGCAAATTGCAATGGTGCATGGACCCCGCGTGGTACTAACACACAGCATCACTAGTCAACAAACACAGATTGATACCAGGGTTAATCAACTTCTTTTTTAAGGAAACAAGTATGGAGCATTTTAGGAGAAATGGCAATTACGTATCCGATATGAACAATGTATGCTGGATATGGAGAATGTATCTATTGGATATGAACTTGATAATTTCTTTAGTATTAGGCCAATTTATGTAAGAGGAAAGGAAAGTAGAATTGACCACTGATTTGGAGGTCGGTCTAAAACATTATTACAGAAGAAAAAGATTAACATTAAAAAGGGGGAAAACAAAAAACATTAATGAAACTCTCATGCCCTTTGTTTGTCATGTAGTTTGTTATTCGAGTTTGCCTCCCTGAAGTAATGATTTTTTTATATATAAAGGTAAGGAGAAAGAGTGGATAGTTAGGAGACCCTCCGCTCGAGGGGAACTCCTAAACTATCATTATAAAGTAAGACCGAGAGTTCTGAACCACTCCAGTCTGAGATACACATAGAATCTACCACTAAGTGACACGCATTTGCGATCCAATCTGCAATCCTGTTGCCCTCCCTGTAGATATGGTTGATCTGGACTTGTTGAAAAGTATGAAGTTGGAGTTTGATGTCGTCGACGATGTTGCCTATTTGTCATGGTGTGTTGCACTTGCTATTGACTGCATTGATAACTAGCAGGTTGTCTCCCTCAACGAGAAGAGAGGAAGTAGTGAACTTGGCAGCTTGCAGGAGACCACGATGAAGGGTTGTGGCTTCTGCTATCAAGACATTTGTGTTCCCTAGGTTGTGGGTTTCTGCTTTGATAACATTCCTAGTGTGGTCTCTGATGATGTATCCAGCTGTTGCATTGTTGTTTCTGACAGAGCCATCAAATTTTAACTTGAGGGTCCCTGGAGGAGGGGGGGACCAGGAAATGAGGAGGGGTTGTTGGTTAATTGTGGACGTCATGGGGGGTAATGGGGGAAGGGGAACTCAAGTTGGAAGGTTTCAAAGCGAAATCATCGTAATGGCTGCGCATCTCCCAATCATGGTAGTACAGTCTAGCTCGATGGTAAACTCTATGGAGATTAAGACGAGAGTTGTTGAAAAGTATGTCATTCCTTTCTTTCCAAATGCTCCAAAGAATGAAGGAGAGTCTGGATGCAGATCCCTTGTCTTTCAGATGATGGCGAAACAACTCTGGGATAGAAAGTCTGCTAATGGTGCCAGTCCATTGTATGATCTCTGGAAGTGTCCAAATTTTTCTAAGGCTTTGGCAATGGAGAAATAAATGATCAATGGTTTCTGGCTCATCTGTTTCGCAGATAGGGCAGGAGTGAGAGTGATGATTTTCCGTTGATGAAGGGTCGCACGCACGCTAATGGCATTGTGTAGTAGTTGCCAGAGGAAGATTTGTAGCTTAGGGGGTATTTGAAGCTTCCAAATCTTCCTAAACTCCCATTTGAGGGTATCGAAGTTCACATTATGGGCTAGCCAGTTTGCTGATTCGACTGTGAAGTCTCCATGGGAGGACAAACCCCAGACCGGAGTGTCTGAGGTAGAGGAATACCTCTAATTAGGTCTAGGATGTGCGAGGGGACTAACGGTACCAGTTTTGGGTAGTTCCACACTTTCTCGGAGGTGATGAACTCATTAAGAGTAAGGTGCAGATTAATGGAGTTGGGGTCGGGATGAAGGAGTTCGTACAGGGAACAGTTAGTTACCCAGTTGTCTAGCCAAAAGAGAATTGAAGTCCCATTGCCTATTTTCCAGCGAAGACCTTTCCTAATAATGTCTTGTTGTTCCATAATCTTGCGCCAAATGTTAGAGTGTGTTGGTTTTGGCGTATACTCAAAGATGGAGGTATTTTTGAGGTATTTCTGCTTGACCAATTTAACCCAGAGGTTATCTGGTTCGGACATTACTTTCCAAGCTGACTTAGCTAGGAATGCCTGGTTTAGAGGGAAAGTTTTCCGCAAGCCTAACCCCCCGAGGGATTTCGGGATACAGAATTTATCCCATGCTATTAATGGGATACCTTCCTTTCCATGGGAGTGGTTCCAGAAGAATTTTCTATGGACTGCGTCAATAGTTGAGGCTGTTGACTTTGTTAATAAGGTGGCAGCCGAAGCATAGTTAGGAATTGCTTCGAGGTTGGACTGTATTAGAGTATGACGACCAGCTTTGGAGAGAAGGCCTGCCTCCCAAAGCTTACTCTTTTTTCCGTATTGTTTAGTAGAGATATGACATCGGTCTTTACGGGCTTGAAAGAACTGAAGTGAATACTTAGGTAGCGGCCTTGACATGCTTTGGGTGCCATATTGAAATGACTAGCCAGTGTATGCTTTTTAGCATTTGGCACTTGTTTTGAGAAGACTATGGCCGACTTATGGAAGTTTACAAGTTGGCCGGAGTCTGCGCAAAACTTGTCAATTATGTCTTTGAAGTTTCTGCAAGCTGTTTTTGAAGCTTTGCAGAATAGAAGACTATCATCTGCAAATAGGAGACAAGGGATCTTGGTCGTTTGCGGACAGATCTGGAACCCAATGCTGCTGTTCCTACATTTTGTTTTTTCCATTAGTTGTCGGACTAGACCTTCCATACATAAGATAAAAAGGTAGGGGGACAAAGGGTCTCCTTGCCGCAGCCCACGAGTTGGTCGGAACCAACTTGTGGTTTGGCCGTTTACTTTGACGGAGTAAGAGACAGAGGTGACACATTCCTTTATTAAGGCTATCCATTTGGGGGGAAAACCAAAATGTGATAAGCAACCCCATAAGTAGTTCCATTCAATTCTGTCATAAGCTTTTTCCATATCCAGCTTAAGTGCACACCAACCAGTTTTGTTTTTGGACTTATGGAAGGTGTTTAGGACTTCCTGTACAATAAGGACGTTATCATGGATTGACCTGCCTTTTGTAAAAGCATTTTGGAATGGGCTAATAATTTTGTCTAAATGGGCTGTAGTCGAGAGACTAAAATCTTAGAAATGGCCTTATATAGAGTGTTAACTAAGCTGATTGGTGGGAAGTGGCTTGGTCTCTCTGACTGTACTACTTTTGGGATTAGGGTAATGATGGTATGGTTGATAGAAGGGGGTAAGTGGCCATGTTCAAAGAAGCTTATGAAAAGAACATCTTGATATCTACACACATCCACAAGGAAGGTATAAGTAATCAAAGACTTAATCTCCCAAGAGATAGTCTTGTTGAAATTTATAGAGTCTTAGTAAGAAACTCTTTGTATTGTGTTTAAAAGAATGTGAAAGGTCATAAGTCCCACATAGGATGTAACACCCCGACAATTCTCTCTTTGTAAAACATATATTTTTCCAACTAAAATAGAGAATCATCAAGGCATTATCGCCCGTATGAAAACGTATCGGCTTACTCAGAGTAATGCAGCGGAAAACATTAAAATACTTTATTAAATACTTAAATAATATAATTGTCAAACTTAAACTTCAAACCTCTAAAGTAATTCAAACCAAAACAAAACATTTAAATAAATAATTCATAAACAACGTAATTAAAAATAATGTAAGAGTAGGAGACAAAAGATAATAAAATGATCTCCCAACAACGCTCCAAAGTCCCAAATGAATATTGAGATGATGCATCATGCCTTCAAACCTGTAGGCAAATACTCAATTGAAGACTGCTCGCCAATAAAGGATCGTCACAAGATCAATAGGCACAGCCATGATCGACACACAGAAAAGCACGTAATCAGCAAGGCTGAGTACATACATAAATAAATAAAACACGAAACCTAACATGATACTAATGAACAACCATACATGAATAATAAAATACCATCACACTTCAACTCTTAAAATAAGGCTTGAATACAAGACACACAACATAAATAAATATTTAAATAAATTGAATAGACAATGGATCGAGTTGTCCAAACGAAAAACTAGTCTTCATACATGAAAGACCGAGTTACGGGCGCGACTCCGTAACCCCTTGACCAACGATATCGAGGAACCTTTAGAAATAAAAATAGGGTACGGTGATCAATCCGACCCCAAGAAAAGTCATGGGCTACTACCATGTACTCCAACTCATACTAGTCCAGAACTTCAGACGTGCACTAGTCTAAAGCTATTGCTATTCACTTTCACTTTAAGTATTAGTAAGTTATTCGATGTTGGACTCTAAACAGACAACCAACACATAACATGAATACAACAAATATTCCTCTTTTTATCTTAGGATTAAATAAGTGATCAAACAATTCCAATTGACCAAGAATTAATCCTCCAAATTTATTTGTTGACTTAAATCAACAATCAAAAGTCCAATAAATATACATACCCTACAAAGCCATCGATCTTTGCAAAGTAGTAAAATAACCATATCCAATACTAGTCCAACTTACTCATAAAATCCTCGGCCTTTGAGAGTAATAAAATATCCACTAAGGGAAACAATACCAAAATCCATAATCCAATAATAAAATAATATTAATCCATATCACACGGTGAATTAATATATAAACATTCCATAACAACATGCTTAAATCAAACATCATTCAATCATGTTATAAATCATAACATCATTTAACATGCTCAACAACACGATTCTCCAATTCAATAGTCACGTATGAACCATAAAAGGGTTCCCTATACATGATACTATGAATAATCCTAATCCTTAGGACATGATAATAATCTAACACATAAGGACATGTACGTACCTTGTGTAGACAAAGTGAGAGGCCACTTTAGAAATCTAGAAGTCGCCTAAAGTAAATTCTCCGCCTATCAAAATAATAATACAACAACGAAATAATATACTAATTAATTCACAGCAATATAACTTACTTTAAAACGTCTCAAAACTCGTTTTAAAATACTTTAGATATATTAAAGTTCCAACCTTTAACGGTCTTTTATATAATACTCATAAATCTATACTTTAAAACCTCAAAAATCACTAATTTAATACTTAAAACTCACTTTAAATTAATAATTATAAATCTGAAATTATAATTTATTATTCATAATAAATAAAAATCAGATTTTTAATAATCGAATAATAAAGTTTTCAACTTTATAATAAAAACATATAAAAATTATAAAAACTATGACTTTAACAGTAAATTATAATTTAAACATTAAAGTAGATGATAAGGGTTAAGAAATAACCGAAGGAAATCACGAAACCGGAAAACAACGAAGAAAAACGCGCAAGTGGCGCGTGGAACAACAGCAGTGGTGGCGCGTGTGGCTCACGCGCTGCTCGTTGCTGCGGCTGGGCTCGGCAGACGAGCGAAGGGGTGGCTTGTGGTGTTGCTGCTGTGGCAGCAAGGAGAGCAAAGAAGGGGTGGTGGCGTATGGCTGCGGTGGCCGGACGGAGGAGTGAGGGCGGCGGTGTGTGTGGCCGGCGCCGGATAAATGGGAGAGAGCGAGAGAGTGAGGGATGATTGAAGGAGAGGAAAAACAAAAGTGTTCAATTGAGGGTTTGGGGGGGTATTTATAGGTTTTGCCTAAAACCTAAGGTGAAGAGGTTTAGGCTTTAGGTTTGGGCTTAGGTTGATCATGAAACTTAATTAAATTGGTTGGGCTCTTCAACCCAACATTTAAAATCATTTTAAAAACGACCCAAAACCTTTAAATAAAATATATGATATTTAAATCCAACCCAATAGATATTTATTTAAAACGTTTAAATAACCATTTGACTTTCAAAATAGTCAATACTTAAATAATTAAATTAAATAAGAATGAAAATGATTATAAATATATTTTAAATATATTTATAAAATTCATAAAATTACGGGGGATTACATAGGATGACTAAAAAAGGGAAGACTAGAGTTCATAACTATTATTTTTCCTCCTACCTGTTGAATTGCTACTATGAGAAACTTTTGTGCTTGAGCTCTTGCTTGGGTTTGGGCTTGTTAGCCCACATGCATGCTGCCGCCGCTTAGACCAGACTGGTAGTTGGGCTTTGGCCTTTT
This sequence comes from Patellifolia procumbens, assembly GCA_947645195.1. Classification (NCBI taxonomy): domain Eukaryota; kingdom Viridiplantae; phylum Streptophyta; class Magnoliopsida; order Caryophyllales; family Amaranthaceae; genus Patellifolia; species Patellifolia procumbens. Next base: position 727,981 of record CANSGD010000080.1, read on the forward strand.
GGGAAAAAACTTAACTAATTTATTAGGGAAAAAACCTTTGACCAATTTTTATAACTGCTAAAGAAAAGAGTCAGTTAGTTTCCTGATTTTACTCCTGACTTTTTCCATTTTCCGTGAGTGGTCATTTTCTGGTACTGTTTTGGTACACAGAAAATCATCTTCCTCATCTCTTCTAAACTCTCTATTCAAGGTAATATTAAGATCGTTCTCAAACCATTTATACTTCACCAGCGAGACAATTTCGTGTTAACCATAGAAGTTGGTTTGCCACGGTCTATGTGTTTGTAGCGGGGCAGTTTTAACTTTATGGCAGTGATCACATCACTCCGGTAATTCTATAGATAAGTTAATTGTTTTACCAGTCATATAGTTCTTATAAGTCCAAGACTTATTAGCCCCATCGGTGACCACAAGGTTATCTCATTCGATAATAAGATTTTGAGCATCACAATTGGGTGTAGTCAGTATACCTTCCCTTAAGCCCGAAGCTTCAGCTTAAAGGATGGTGCAGCTAGAGCTAAGTTTTTTGGCTACAACAATTTGACTTTTGCTAGATGGTCTTTGATGATAAAGCGACAAGTTATATTTCCATTCTTGAGTTTGGAGCCATTAAATTTTAATTTTTAGATATCCTTGAGGGGGACCAGCAAATCACTTGGCCAATAGCTAACATTGAGTCTTGCTTTCTTGAAAGGCTCCATACTCTCAAATAATTTTTGATAAAAAAAACTTGTCTTGCGAGGTGAGGCACTTTTATCGCTAAAATTAGGTGATTGCAAAAAAACCACACAAACCACCAAGTTAGAAAAAGATGAGATTGTTCTCATCCCTAGAATCTGTATGTAAATGATACTATAATAATATTTATCAATGTTGAATCCGTACTTAACTCACTCGAAAAGCAACCTTTTATAAGCGATGATATAAGGTAGCTTTTTAAAATGACCCATTTTGCTAATTACACCCCTTTAGACGGGAAAATGAAAGAAAGGATAACCAGTCAAATGCAAGCATTTAAAGTGCTAACTAGTTATTGGCCTCGGCAATGCCTCGGGTCATGATATATTATTTGTCTTTCAAATTTCAATTGAAATAATAAAGATGTATAATTATTTTATACAATCTCATATTAAATTATTTGTTGTTTATGATCACAAATGTTTTATAGTATGCCGTTAAAACATTTAGTAATTAGATGAAGCATAAAAATTGTGTTTGGCAATAATTAAGTAAATTGAGTTTTAAAATAATATAATTTATTAGTTCAAAACTATAATTTAAAATAGATACCTTTAAGAAGTTCATTAAAATATAAATTATAAATAAAATTAGAAGTTAATACTTATATTGATTAAGTTTTTTTTATGAAAGATTGTTTGTTAACTACAAATATAATGTAATATTTTAAATCTTCATTGTTTGTTATCTTTCTTAAAAGGTTTTGTATGTTAGAAAATAAAGAGAATTGAGATATAATTGAAATGATGCTTACTACTATTATGGGCTAGACAATATATCAAAGATATATACCCAAACAACATCTTCTACCTTTGGATTTGAATTTCTTTTCTCTAAAATTCTAATTGGTGGGAAGCCCATTAGTTAGATTGGGAATTTGTTTACAAATAAAAGATGTTGCTTGGTGGTAGAATACAAACACTTTTGATAAGAGGTAAACGGTTAGAATTTTAAAATTAAAATCAATAATATTAGATATCATGTAACTATGTAAGAGAAAGAATACTTTAATTGTATTATTATAATCACTAGTCATTAAGTTTTAGTAATTAAGTGGCTTTTGATACCCACAAAAGGGCTTGGGCAATTGGCATGGTGGTAGTATCATGACTTTTCAAATTGAAGGTCATGCGTTCAAATCCTCTTGCCATCTATTTTTAACTAGTATCAAATACACGCAATGCGTGCGAAAGCATATAAAATAAAAAGTAGAAAGGAAAATTCGATAATTTGTTAAAGATGCATTTTTCAAAATGGAGAAGTAAATTATATAGAGAAATTTGTTCTATTTAATTAGAAATTAAAAAAAAAAGAATAATATTGATTTTTGGTGTTCTCCACTTCTACCCTTATAGAATAGAGATACATTGTGTTATTTACAACCCAAACATATCAAAATTCAGAAACTTGTTAAATGACAACTTATCCCAATTTCTAGCCAAATAAGCTTGAAAACAAGCCATAATTCACAACAATTTTAAATAGATTTTTGGATGCAGTTTAATGGAATCTTTAACATGACATTTGTACGAGCTTTTAATTCAAATCATGACGTAATTTTGAGGTTGTTGGTGCGGAAATTGCCTTCAATGTGAATTAAGTCAAAAGGTAGATGGTGCACTTGAAAGTACAATTCGTATGATACTCTCGAATGTATATTAGAAGCAGTTAAATGTACATTAATTCAAATTCAAAAAACAACTGCCACCACCAATATTTAAGATGTTCATTTATTTGATGTTATTGTTCATTCACAAACTTAATATGTTCATTTACGGATATCAAATGTACATGACAAAACTAATTTAACTTTTCTCAAAAATCATTTATACTCACCATTTTCATTCAAATTTAAAATTTTGCCAAAAAGGCGGGAATGTACATTAGATGCATTTAAATGTACATTGAACTGATATACATTTAAATGCTTTCAATTTATATTCCCGCCTTTTGGCAAAATTTTGAATTTGAAATTTTTGAATATAAATGGTGACTATAAGTAATTTTTGAGCGGGGATGTACATTAGAAGCATTTAAATGTAATTCATTTGAATTTGAAATTTTTTGAATGAAAATGGTGAGTACAAGTGATTTTTGAGAAAAATTAAGTTGGTTTGTAATGTATATTTGATGTCCGTAAATGAACCTATTAAGTTTGTAAATGAACAATAACATCAAATAAATGAACATCTTAAATAATGATGAGGGCAGTTATTTTTCGAATTTGAAGTGATATACATTAAAATGGTTCTAATGTACATTCGAGAGTAGTATGCAATCTAATTTGCGGAATTAAGTTGGTATTTTACAACCATTTTTTTTTTAACGTAAGGGCTTAATTGACAAAGTTTCAGGAAAAAGTCTTGTGAAATTTGATGATCAGAAAATTGTATGATTACTTCATTCTAACAGAGAGAGCAAGTAAGGAATGGCGAGGGAGGGCGAAGGAACGCAGGAGGAGTACGTATACAGGATCAGCACTGCCAAAGAATGGCAACATCTCCAGTCAAATGGTTTCACTTTTGGTGGCGAACTTGACAATTCCACTGCTTGCTTTCATCTCAGCACTTTTCTTCAGGTTCTTCCCTTTTATTCTTTTTCTCTTTTTTTTCTTTAATTGTCTGCGAATTTGTGCATTCTTCTCTTAGGGTTTTGATTATGGCTCATTGATTGAATTGATCACTTTTTTATCAGTCAGATTAGTTAGCAGTTTGATCTTAAGTTTTTAAGATGAAATAAGCTAATAGGACATGGTATTTAATTCACAGGTACAACCAACTTTGCAAAGATTTTTCACAGATACTGATCAGGAGTTGTTTTTGCTTCAAGTTGATTCTAACAAGGTATAAATTATTTCTGCTTTTTCAATTACTTCTTGATTTAAATTGATGTTGATCAATCAGTTTTGATGTGGAAATTGTGAAGATGACTCCCTATTATTGTTGAATTATCATGATTTTTTTTATTTTTTTTTTTCTGTTTGTGTAAATGAGATGGGATTGTGGATGCTGTAATCTCTGACTATCAATTTCAAGCAATGATTTAAAATCCTAGTCGAATATTCGAACTGCTCTTTTTTACCAATGTGCTCTTGGGTTGGCATTGAAATGGGAAAGCAATGGCCTTTACTGTTTTGTTGCTGTTTTTGCAATTTTGATGAGTAGAAATTGTGGTCACATATCCTACCAAATTACCAACCATTAAACCATAGCATTTAGGGGTCGTTTGGTTCACTATTTTTGGACGCCGAGAAACGGAATCAATTACCAATTCTCTTTCTTTTTGTTTGGTTTGGCCTTTCTTCAATCCATTATCATTACTTTGTGGTAATGGACTCCTTCAATTTGTTACTTTCCCCTCCCCCTCAAGTAACAAAATCCTTTTACTTGTTGGTAATGGTTACCATTCCATTTTTATTACATGGCTTGAAGCAAACACTTAATAAAAGTGACCATTGTTGTTACTATTCCCCTCCTTTATTTGTTTCCTATCCCTTTCCGTTCTAAAGCTCGAACCAAACGACCCCTTTGTGTGATGAAGCTTTACCCTAATGCCTCTTGAGATGTTCTCTCCTGGAGTGTGCTTGGGGAAGTGTGCGTGCCGAGGAGGGGGGGGAGGGTTCACCCCTACTAATACATTTTTAACAACGCTCATTCAGATGTACATATAATATGCGCAGTGGTTGTTTCCATCAAACCTTTGATCAGAATGGGTACGCTAGCAAAAGTAATTGAATGACAATTAAGGAGATATCATTGGATTTTGTCCATTGTAATCAAGTTTGAAAACGGCCTTTGAAAATTGTTATCGGATATTTGACCTCATTGATCCTGCTTTCTTTAATTTCCTTCTGGGCTCTGTTATCCTTGTCACAAAGGATTAGGGAGTGAGGGTGGGTGGTTTAGGGTGCATAACTGCTTCCTTCTTTGTTGTTTTGTTATTCTAAGTAGCTGAAGTTTGGTTACTAAGAAATCTTAGGTTACTGTAAAGATCTGGAGAATTAAATCTGCGACCGCTAGGATGATTGACCAAATAGGACCCATACATTTTTTTTGTGTTGGTTGTATGCCTTTTGAGTCTTACATAACAGTCTTAACATCTTGTTTGCAGCTTGGGGATGGATTAATATATGAGCTTGTGGAAGGAACCCATTGGTTCCCACATTTCTATGGGCCATCGCGTAGTTTTGCACCTCTTCTTCTAGATGCAGTCACAAGAGCAGAGAAGATCATTTATTCAAATGGCAAGTTCAATTGCAGTTTGCTTAATTAAGATGTTCTGTTGAGATAGTGATTCAAAGGTTTTGGTCATTTCAGCTGCTTGCAATCAGAACCTCTGTTCATTTGCAAATCATTTGATTTAGTTACTAGTGTGGAGTTAATGTAGTCTATTTCTCAAATCACACTTTGCACTTTCTAGTATTACTTTTGTATTGAACTGTTTTTTATAGAAATATTGCTGTAAATATCATAAACTTGCAAACTGTATTTGTCGTAGATTTTTTTATAATACCTTTTTGTTTTAGCAAACTTGAATGCAATCAATAAGCAAGTATTTTACTCATTCCAGTTCTTAAGTTCCCAAAAGTAATTGTGGTTTGACAGTTGACTGACTTGAATATTAATAACTTGCGGGGATAGCTCAGTTGGGAGAGCGTCAGACTGAAGATCTGAAGGTCGCGTGTTCGATCCACGCTCACCGCATTTTTAATTTCTTTTTATCCCATTAAGATGAGACATGTTTAAACAAACAGTTACACATACCCATACCACTACCTCATGTATGTTTCAATAGAATGATGTTTGAGATTAATTAATTCTAACACTCAAACCCTTTAAAGTTTCTTCACACAAATTAGTCCACTACAAAATGCTGCCAGCTGATCAGAACTGATCCTTATTATCATGCAGATTAATGATTAAAATGCTCAATTCTCAGCATCAGATTATGTATAAAAAGATTCAAGTATCATCTACAAGCCTTTCAGAAGATCACTTTTTCAACAAATTAACTTAGCTTTCCAGGTGACTCATCTGTAGATTTTATCCCATATCATCATGCACTCTCCATAAGTAGCTGCTGCATTGTCCAAATTGATCATACATTATTCTACTTATATATCCTTGTGATAAATGTAATACTACCACTTTAGGAAATGTGACAACTTTCTCCAAATATCTTACGCTAGTTTATGTGACTATTATTTCGGGATGGAGACTCTGAGGGGGGTTTCGACAATGTGGAGATTATTGGCTAGGAATTCAAATCCACACGAAACAAGGTTATTAGGTTGTGACCCACAGAAATCACGTTCATAAACATGACTATTGCGTGGCTACTAGGAAAGTGTTTGGTTGGAGCAAAACATGGTTTTAGTATCCAGCAACGGTAAATTCAATTCTTCACCTCTTCTATACCAAACCAAACACCCCCTAGTGCTGGTATAAGTTCTAAGCTCATGGTATAAAACAAGTTCTTGCCTAATTGTTGAAAGGGAAGCCAGTCCCGGCCCTGAGGCGGGGCAGGCGGGGCGCCCGCCCAGGGCCCAAGAAAGGAAGCTGATTCGTATTTTTCAGGTTAAATTTCTATAAGTAAGTTTGCTTGCATTTATTAAACATAAGTCAGTTAGAGTTCAGTGGTAGGCATTTCCGTGCAATTTCATCTTAAGGTTTTAGAGGGCAGAGGTTCGACTCCTACTAACCACCACAAGTCCCCATTGTAGGAAGTATGACTGGTAGATTATAAAACTTATCTGTGAAATTGATGTGCCGTGATATGATCACTGCCCTAAAGTTGAAATTGCCCCGCTACGAACACACGGACTCGTGGCAAACAACCTCCAGGGTTAACACAACACTGACTCGCTGGTGAAGTACAGAGAGACAGTTTGAGAACGCTCTTAATATTGCCCAGTGTTTGAGAGAGATTAACAGAGAGAATAATTTTTTGTGTGTTAAAAACTGTGCCAGGAAGGGGGTATATATAGGGACAGAAGAAGGGAAAACTGACCCATAAAACCGTGTTAAAACGGTAATTAATGGGCAAAAGAAACTGCCCACTAACGGCTAGTGGAAGCAGTCAATAAGGAGTGGATTCAGGAATTGACTGATTCCATAACAGTCATATAAGGATGACAGAATTTTCCAGTAAAAATTTAGTTAAGTTAAGTTATTTCCCAAAGCCCAAAGCCCAAAGCCCAAGGCCCAAAGCCCAAGGCCCAAGGCCCAAGGCCCAAGGCCCAAGGCCCACGGCCCGGTCCGGGCGGGCGGCGGCGGCGCGCGCGCGCGCGCGTGTGTGGACTAGCCCAATCAAGAGCCCAACCACAAAAGCCTACCAAGTCACCAACTCAATAGATACTAGGAACATAACTATTAATAAACTCACCACTCACCTCTTATTCTTCCTATATGGGATCCCCAACTCTTCATATTCTTTTGAAGCAACTCAAGAGTTTTTGTATTACTCTTCTCACAAACTCCAACAATCCCCCACATGATTCAAAAGAAGAGACAGAAAGAAACGGGGCTGAAAAAGAAGATTTGGGCAATAGATACTCAGTTTTGTAAGCATCAATGTCTTAGAGACTTGAATTGATACCCAGTGCATACAAGTATGTCATATTGTCGTATTAGGTAGATTTCTCTTTGAACCTTCTACGGAGTTCATAATCAATACTTGCGCACTAAACCTTTTTCAAAATAAGAAACGTTCTCGCGATATATATATAAGTGCCCCACAATACCTGGATTTTCATGAATGCTCTAGAGATCCTAAGCCTTAGGGATCTCATAGGGGATTGGGCGTAACCCCCACATTCACATAGGTAAGTTCATCAAGTTTGTACTGTTTCAAACCACCTTCTCAAGGCTATGAACTTATTAAGAGTATTTTACTCATCCTTACACATTTTACAGTAAAAAACAAATACTACATCACTTTTATTAATATAGGAATGGTAGTAGTATCTACTACTTGAGTTCTTTTATGACTTAGTTTGACCCTTGAACTTAGAAACTTTCTAAGAAGGGTATCCATCATAATTCACTCCACAATAGGCTTTAAACCCATTCCTTGTGCCGACTCTAGCACCATTTTTCTACAAAGGCCTTTGGTGAGAGGATCTGCAATATTCCTCTCTGACTTTACAAACTCGAGTGAAATTACATTATTTCTAATTAGATTTCTAACTATAGCATGCCTCAAGCGAATATGCCTCCTCTTTCCATTATAGGCTTGATTATTCGCGACCCCAATTGCAGCTTGTGAGTCACACCGCATTGAAACTGATGGAGCTGGCTTCCCCCACAATGGAATATCAGCTAGCAAACTCCTTAACCATTCAGCTTCCTGTCCTGCCAATTCTAAAGCAATAAATTCAGATTCCATAGTAGATTTGGCAATACAAGTTTGCTTTGATGATTTCCATGATATAGCTCCACCAGCAAGAGTAAATACAAAGCCACTAGTAGATTGAATCTCATCATTATCAGACACCCAATTAGCATCACAATATCCTTCTAGAACACAAGGTGTTCTTTGATAATGCAAACCCCAATTGATAGTGCCTTTTAAATACTTCAACAATCTAATCAAAGCACCCCAATGCTCCTGATTAGGATTGTGAGTATACCTACTCAATCTACTAACAGCATAAGCTATATCCGGTCTAGTATAGTTCATCAAGAACATTACACTACCAATAATTTTAGCATATTGTTCTTGTGATATACTATCTCCTTTATTCTTTTTCAAATGAATACTAGAATCATATGGAGTTTTCATAGGAACACAATCATATTGATCAAACTTCTTTAAAATTTTCTCAATATAATGAGATTGATTTAAAGATATGCCATATGACGTTCTAGTAATCTTTATCCCAAGAATAACATCAGCCTCTCCTAAATCCTTCATTTCAAAACACGAATTTAGGAAACTTTTAGTTGCATTCACTATGTCTATATTGGTCCCAAAAATCAACATATCATCCACATATAGACATATGAAAACACAACCAATACCATCTGTTTTGGAATAAACACAAGCATCAGAATCATTTACTAAAAAACCATTTGAAGTAATAGTTTGATGAAATTTATCATACCATTGTTTTGGTGCTTGTTTTAAACCATACAAGGATCTAATGAGCTTGCATACCTTATCCTCTTGACCAAGAACAACACATCCTTCAGGTTGCTTCATATAGATCTCTTCATTTAGCTCACCATTCAAAAAAGCAGTTTTCACATCCATTTGATGCACAACAAGATCATGAATGGATGCAAGTGCAATTAATGCTCTAATAGTGGCTACCTTGGTTACTGGTGAATAAGTGTCAAAAAAGTCTAGACCTTTCTTTTGGTGATGTCCTCCAACTACAAGTCTAGCTTTATACTTGTCTAATGTCCCATCAGGCTTGCACTTCTTAGTAAAAATCCACTTACTACTCAAAGCCTTACAACCCCTAGGAAGGTCAGTCAAAATCCATGTGTTGTTACTCATAATAGACTCTATTTCACTGTTAATAGCCTCCATCCAAAAACTAGAGTCAACAGATCTCATGGCCTCCCCAAAAGTTCTAGGGTTCTCTTCCAATATAAAAGCACTTACTCTTTGCTCATCTAGAAATCCTTTTTCAGCTAGGAAAGAAGTAATGAAGTCGGGTCCATAACTAGTCTCAGTTCTAGTTCTTTTACTCCTTCTAGGTTCTAAAGTCTCACTAGATGATGCAATGTTATGATGCAAAGTAGAAGAAGATGCAACAGGCAAGCATGCTTGTACACTAACTTTCATAGGAAATATATGCTCAAAGAATTCTACATCCCTTGACTCTCTAATAGGACCAAAGCCAGAAGCATCCTTAAGAATAAGTCTATATGCAGCACTGTTAGAAGCATACCCAATAAAGATTCCATCAACAGTCTTAGGTCCAATCTTACTCCTTTGAAAGTCAGGAAGTCCTAATTTTCCCAAGCACCCCCACACTTTAAGGTAACCCAAATTAGGTTTAAAACCTTTCCACAATTCATATGGAGTCTTATCTAACTTCTTATGGGGAACTCGGTTAAGCACATAGCAAGCAGAAAGAATTGCCTCCCCCCACATGTTAGTAGGCATCCCTGAACTTATAAGCATAGCATTCATTATATCCTTAAGAGTCCTGTTTTTTCGCTCAGCTATTCCATTTTGTTCAGGTGTATAGGGAGCTGTAACCTCATGTATAATTCCATTAGATTCACAAAATTTCTTAAGTGGAAGTCCATCATATTCTCCACCCCTATCTGATCTCACTCTCTTTATCTTAAGGTCTAACTGGTTTTCTACTTCGGCTTTATAAATAAGAAATTTCTCTTCAGCCTCATCTTTCGTACTTAACAAGTAGACCTTAGTATAACGTGAGAAGTCATCAACAAAAGTAATATAATATCTCTTCCCTCCCCTACTCATAGGGTTCTTAAAGTCACCTAAGTCACTATGGACTAGTTCTAATAGGGTCGAGGAACGAGAAACACTCTTGTTGAATGCTTTCTTAGGGTGTTTGGCCTCTACACATACTTCACATTTGTCAAAAGAGGTATTGCTAAAGTCAGAAATAAGACTAAGTCGTTTTAGCCTTTTAATGGATGCAACATTCACATGACCTAGTCTAGAATGCCATAAAGAAACAGACTCAGCAATATAAACGGAAGCAGTAGAAATTTTATTATCAGAAATTACATCCAAAACAAAGAGTCCAGCATTACAAAATCCTTTACCCACAAAATCACCATTTCTGGTTAATACAAGTCTGTCAGATTCAAAAGTTAATTTAATTCCAGCCTTGTTTAAAAGTGCACCAGATATGAGGTTTCTGCGGATATCAGGAACATGCAAGACATTTTGCAAAGCAATGGTTTTTCCAGAGGTTAACTTTAGAAAAACCTTTCCTTTGCCTAACACACTCACAGTGCTTGAGTTGCCCATGAAGACACATTCTCCTTCTGAAACTTTATCATAAGTCTGGAACATTTCCTTGCTTGAGCAGATGTGGCGGGTAGCTCCAGTGTCCACAACCCATTCAGAAATGTTGCTAATCAGGTTCACCTCGGACACCACAGCAGCAATAATGTCATCTTCAGCAAGGTTGACTTGTGCTTTGTTGTCTTTTGGTTTGGTGACAGCAGCATTTGAAGAAGCCTGTTTGTTTCTACAATCCCTAGCAGCATGTCCAAATTTACCACAGACATAGCAGTTACCCTGAAATTGCTTCTTACCCTTAAACCCATTACCATTCTGCCTAGTTCCGTGAACATGGTTCTGACTTTTACCCTTTTTCCCTTTTCCAGAATTTTTAGACTCAATAAGGTTGGCTAAAGTGGAAGAATGGTCAGTCTTTCCTTTAGTCTGAATTCGGTTTTGCTCCTCAACCTTAATGTGGGAAACTAATTCTTTTGAAGCAACTCAAGAGTTTTTGTATTACTCTTCTCACAAACTCCAACACCCATTTCCTCTTATTTTTTCTTTTTTGCCCATGTATAATACAATTTTGAGGGCAAAATCATATTAGATTATTATAATTAATTGATTCATTCAATATTACATTAGGTTAGTATCATTTCATATAAAAATGATATATTAATATCATTGAAAAAAAAAAAATTTTATCATTAGAATAATTATCATCATCTACTATTTTTCTTATTTCGATCACAAAATTTATTTTAATATTAATTAATTAATATTTTTCTTTTACTACGTCAGCCTAAGTGAACTTAACCCGTAATTTTTAAAATATTTATATAAGAGCTCTTATTGTATGTTGACTTTATAAGAGCTCTTATTGTTTGTCTTCAGGCCTCCAAAACATCATAAACGATCTTCATAGAAGTCACCATATACCCTATATATGTATGATGACTTAGGGGCCCATTTTTTTAGCTCTGCCCCGGGCCCTAAAAAGGTCAGGAACGGCCCTGAGGGAAGCTAGAACTCGAAAAGTTCAGAAGGCAAAATTTGGAGCTCAGTGAGGGGCATGATAGATAAACTTCACCTAATTATGATACATATGACTGTTTCCCTTTTTCTTTTCCTTTAATTTTTTCAAATGATTTGGGCTCAGATAGTCCAAGAGCAAAGAAACCAGACAACATTATTGCAATGGCAATTCTCAACAGGAAAACAAAAAGGGCTGATGGACAACAGAACAAAAGGCATTTCCATGAACTTAATATGGGTGAGGCTGGAATTCAATATCAAAGCTTTAACTCACTATCTGTAGTCTATCAGGTGGATTTTCCTCGCAATAGCGCTTGTTTATCCTAGTTGCAGGATAAGTTGTGTACATCATACTGTGCAAAACATTGCATTTGATAGAAGACAGTTCCGCTACGTTGTTTTCAGCTTCCTAATGGGTAGTAATGATGTACTCATGTCGAACTCTTAACATTCGATTATGTGAGTTATTTCCTATTGGAAGGATACGGCTTGTAAATCTTCATCTTAAGTTCACGAGGGCGAATAATTCGAAATAAGAGCTAAAAAGTTCAATCCACGACTTCTAGATAATTAGAATGATACCTAAGTCTTGTTAGCCTAACTTATCAACTGGAAACTGGTAGAACATGGAATGTTTCTTTAGACTTATGGCAAGCTCTGCTTGTACATTTCATACTTGAGGATGCAATATCGGCATATGTTATTTTTAGCATACGGCGAGGGCCATTATGAGTAGTTAGGGGAATCAATAATGCCTAGCCAACATAATGCAAGCTCTTGAAAGTGATGACTCAATTAAAGGCTAAAGTATCCAACAATTTGTTAGTTACATATACATAATAGAGTAGTCTCTTTTCATCATTGATATTACTTATCATGAAAAACTCAGAATGTGACAAAAGCCGAATTAATAAACTAAACACTATAACTAACGAATAAAGTTTGTATTATTCCTCTATTTTAGAATGGCAGGACCAAGTTTTGTTTCCCTCTTTATCAGTATGATTGCTGCACCTCTGTGGGTCATTCCTCTATTGTCTCATATGCAAGTCTTTTGATCAGTCTTATTCAACATTACAAACTCTGTTTGTGGGATCAAATTGCTTGTTTACTTACTTTTACATGAGATGCCAATCTATGTTACTCGCGCTATCTGGCTTTTATATACCTTTGATACCCGTGTTGGATATTTGACACTCAGACATATATGTGTATGCTTTAACAAGTATTCATGTCCGAGTACCGTAGATTCAAACGTCTCATTGTCTACTGAATTATGAAGTTTACTAGAGATTTCTCCACAATGTTTACCCAGAAATGCTGAAGAACCGTATTAATATATTAGCGGGGTAATGAAGGCTTTTTCACACAATGAGTACATAATAATCAATTACAAACAATAATATAATGAATTATATTTTGTGACTGACGATGAATTACAGGTTGCGGGGATAGCTCAGTTGGGAGAGCGTCAGACTGAAGATCTGAAGGTCGCGTGTTCGATCCACGCTCACCGCAGTTTTTTTTGTCTTCTTAGAAGTGTATAAAATATAAAACATGTAATTTCTTGGCTGACATGATTCAAAACTTGCGGGGATAGCTCAGTTGGGAGAGCGTCAGACTGAAGATCTGAAGGTCGCGTGTTCGATCCACGCTCACCGCAAAAGCTTTTTTAAAAAAAATTGAAAACTTCACCCCCTTATTTAAATCTTTTTAAACCTTTTAAATTTTAAAAAGAAAATTATAAATAAATAAATAAAAGGATAACTGATAATTAAATCTATCTTTCCCATACTCTAGTCTCTAGATGCAATCTGCAAATCTAATTTTATCATGACGATTAAATGATAGAATAACTATTCTTCTATATAAATTATAAACATCAAATGTCAATGACTAACGTAAAAGAGTAAGCTTAAAATAAGATCTCATTTCTGCATACATGTGCCTGTCCACATCTAACGCAATGTAGTAGCATTTCTATTAGATTTTCAAAGTTGACCATCCACAGTTGATACTTCTGTTAGTTCTGTATTGTTAACTTGTTAAGTACACTTTTCCAATAGCAAAGGGTATTACAAGGTTCGCGAACATGTAACTTTGATCATTAATATCTATAATAATATACCTCTATTTGTTACATGACATAAGGTTGACATTTTGACATATATACTGAGGTAACTCCGATATCTTACATATGAATGATTCAAAAGTCAAGTATTGTGATTAAGAAGAAACGGACTATTTTGGGATATGAGATGCAAAGTCCTCTGATTGACCCAAATTTAATTTTAATAGTTATGATTTCTATTCTTTTATCCTTCCAAATGGTGTCTCATACTAAAAAAAAAAACAATTTCTACTTGCCAAATTGCTGTTTTTTATTTTTCTTAAGAAACGAATTAAATGGGCAAGATTATGCATAAGCATAACATAATGATAATCAGCTTCATTAGTGACTTTCTTACATGATAATGGAGGTTAGGATGGGTAGGATATGGTGTTGCATAAGCATGCTGATACTAATGCTAACAGAAGCATCAAATGGACTAAATTATGATGTAGGAAGAAATGAGAAGAGGCCCCTTATTATCAATTTCGGAGACTCAAATTCTGATACTGGAGGGGTGTTAGCTGGTACTGGACTACCCATTGGCTTGCCTCATGGCATCACATTCTTCCACAAAGGCACTGGCCGATTAGGTGATGGCCGCCTCATCATCGATTTCTTCAGTAAGTAAAGCTTAGTTCATAGTCCTTGTGATTTTTGTTTACAAGCTTTGAGAATTCAGTTTTCGTATCTGATAGGTGAACACCTGAAGCTGAGCTATCTGAGCCCGTACTTGGATTCACTATCACCAAATTTTACGAGTGGAGTTAACTTTGCAGTCTCGGGTGCAACCCTTCTTCCCAAGTTTGTGCCTTTTGCGTTGAGTGTCCAAGTTCGCCAGTTCATTCACTTCAAAAACCGGTCACTTGAGCTTGTGTCACTTGGTAAAACCTGCTTGCTTAGTGAAGTTTTCTACATAAGTAACAGAACAAGTCTGTAATTTTTGAATGTGTCATATGCTCTAGTGACTGATGAGGCTTGCATTTTATGTAGGATCTAGGGACTTGATCAATGACAAAGGGTTTCGGAGTGCAGTTTATATGATTGACATCGGACAAAATGATCTTCTAATGGCCCTCTACGCGTCAAATTTAACATACGATCCAGTTGCTCAGCAGATCCCGTTCTTTCTTGAAGAAATTAAAATAGCTGTGCAGGTAAGTTCTTAACTTGTGAATTCAGGGTGCATTCTCCCCGTCTAAACTTTCTTTGAGTAGAATGCACCTTTACTTTCTGGGGCTGTGCTTAACTTCAGTGCAACAAATTTCAATACAGACAATCTACCAATATGGTGGAAGAAGATTTTGGATCCACAACACAGGGCCCTTAGGCTGCCAACCTAAAGAATTCGCCCTACACCCCACGAAAAGGGGGGATCTTGATCGAGCTGGATGTCTTCGTGTACATAACCAAGTTGCAAAAACCTTCAATAAGGGGCTTCGCTTGCTTTCTGAAGATCTAAGATTGATCTACAAAGATGCTGTTTTCGTGTATGTTGATGTATATTCTATCAAGTACAGCCTCTCTGCTAACCCTGAAACATATGGTAATAATCCTGAGATCTTGCCCTCTAATCTAAGTTGTTATAAGTAACATCATCCTGGTTTAAAATGCGTTGCATTATTGTTTTAGGATTCAAGAACCCGTTTGTAGCTTGCTGTGGTCACGGAGCTCCATACAACTATGACAGAAATGCAACATGTGGCCAGCCGGGGTCTAGCATCTGCAGCAATGTGTCACAGTCAATAGTTTGGGACGGAGTTCATTATACCGAAGCTGCTAATCGTGTAGTAGCAATGAAGGTACTGTCAGGACAGTATTCTACCCCGCGACTGAAGCTTGAACAGTTCTGGGACTCTTGATTTACATCAAGTTAAGCAAATCACTATTACTAGAGAGAATCAAATTTTAACTTATGTACTTCCTTTGATATAAAGCTTGTCTCCTGTCTCTAACCCGAATCAGATTATGAACTAGATTTTTCATTCCAATTTGCTACCTATTTCTGAACTTCTCCACACGGATGACTTATCTTAATTGTCAAAAGATTTGCATCAAGCTGAGAAATTGGTTCATCACAAATTCTTGTATTAGACGGTTTGATCAAGTAAGACCACTATCAATTAGTAGAAGTTACAAATAAATAGAGATTAAACTGTCTATGAAGAAGTATACAAAGGATCATACGAAGTCACCGAAGTAAAATACATTAAAGAGAAATTCAATGGTCTAACTGAGCCAGATGGGCCGGCATGAAGCAAGCTAGTTGTTTAGTTAGAATGAAGTATCAATGGAACCTGATTACCCACGACACGTGGTATTAAGGTTCATCTGCTTTTTAATTTGTGAATGATTAAGGTTGATTCAGAGCATTATTAACCATGAAAAGAACATTCATGGGAGTTTCTGGAGGGAGTATATGTGTGGATCATAAGAGATGAGGAGAAAGATAGAGAGAGAATGCGATGACTAGAGCGAGAAAGAGATGATCCTCCCATGAACTATTTTTTTCAGGTTGATGGTTAATGAAGCAATTAGTCCCAAAGCAAAAGTACCAGACAGTATCATTGCATCCCAACTATCAGTGGATGAAATTTACAAATGAAAGAAACTTTTTTTTTTGTTTTCTTTAACTGAAGCAAAACACATATTCATGAAATTCAAAGGAATAGAACCAACTTAAAGCTTAATGCACAAGCCTAAGATATCAACAATCAACTGTCTTATCAAGCCCCACTCCAGACAATCAGTAAAGGGAGTATAAACACCACAAAATCATGCATGCTTATTACATATACTTCCTATTCATCTAAGTATTATGATAACGTCCATTCAAGTTTGAACATAAGCTGAAAACTGGGGTGTTCAGGTCCAATCAGGTCTAATAAGTTAGTTAAGCTATACTCAGGTGAAGGGCGTTGAGCCACACCTAAGTTTGTCATGAGAATTAGAGGCTAATCATCTCCAATCAGAAAACTTAATAAATGCTAATAACGTACTGGCCGAATATATAAATTGGACCATTCCCATCTCTTCATGAAGATATCATACTATAATTCAAGCTGACTAATTACTAAATTATGGATGCATTAATTCATAAACAAAGATGCAAGTTTCTATCTTCATGAAGAAAAATAAGATACCGTACGAGGATTCTATTACTTTCTGGTTTTGCAGTGGTGCTGCATGATTCAGGTCTATGTTTTGGTTACTTTCCATCTTTAGTACTAGTTTAATACTATTATGCAGTTGGTAAGTAAAGAAACTTTGTAATAGCTAATTATATTCAGTTTTACTCACTTTTGCAAGATCATGCAATAGAAAATTGCTGCACTCCTCTCATCTTTTGAATTAAAATGAACATTGTTTAAAGACAATGGAGAAAAGGTGACACAAAAATGAAAAGGATTTCTGCAAGTGGGTGTTCGAGAATCTGCTGGAAGATGCTGGGATTTGAGTTATGACAACCAAATATTTCAAGAACTTCAACTATAGTTTTTGGAGTTTCTTGTTTCTCTACTGTAGATCTTGTAGAAAGATAAAGTGGTGCTGAAGCCACTTTTTGTGCTCCTGTTTTATCCTCACATGGAACAAGAAAGTTTTTGAGGTTTCCTTTAAATCTGAGTTTGTTAATCAATGGAAAATCATGTTTTATGGTATATATTTTCCGAAGAGAAATACAGTTGTAAATTAGTCTATATTCGGTTCCTCAAAAGCAAAGCAAAACGGATGGGAGAAAACAAAGCCGAGTGCATGGAAAATGGGGAGGAAAATGTGACATTCATTCTATTGAAAATTAAATGGTTTTCCTATCCTTGTGAGAACTATATTTTTGTACGTGTATTAAAATATTTTCTTCCCGATCAATCACTCTCTTGACGAAAACATGTTCTTCGTAGTATCAATTTGACACATTTTTCTCTTTATTTCTATACTTCTATTATTAGCGAAAGAAAAAGAAAGTATTGTGGCTCACGATAACTAATTCACAAGTTCATGCAGTGAACCTGTAAGTAGTACCCATGGAAGATAACATAAAAATATTTTTATTTTTTTTGGAAGATACATGGAGAGCAGATAACATAAAAATATAATATGAAGTACATGTTTCCTAATTTCTTGACTTTAAGAGCCTATTGTGAGTTTGTGACAAGAACAATTTGCTGAGATGATAATGAAGTAGTGATATTACTATAGTATATCAACCTAACCGACCTTTTCATGAAAGCTATGTGTACGCAAGAAAAGATTTCTTTTTCATTTTTTAGTAGTACACATTCCATTGCCAAGAAGATTGAGAAATTGATTTAATTTGCTAGAGCATGGAGATATTAAGTTCATTAAGCAACGTCATAAGTATTAATGCTAGCTTTGTCATAGGAGAAGGGGATTTAAATTTTAGATGGATCGGGATCCAATTTATCTAGCTTATTTTTGCTCATGAATTCAACGGGGACATTTTTATAACTTGACTTCGTATGAGGTCCATAAACCTTTCTATATCTCGTTAAGCTAACAAATATTTGGTCAAATAAAGTTTACCGAAAAAGATACAATTAAAAGTTCGTATAGTCTGCACCGGAAAAAAAAACGATTAATCAATCATCACATAAGAAGCTGTCTTGAACTGGCAAGGGACAAAGCCACCAGATTCTTCCTTCCATCTTAGCTAATTAATGTCCAACCTTTTTCTTCATTTATTTGGAGTGTTTATTAAGATCTTCAGCTACACTTATCTGACAGTAGACAAGCCCATACTTATTTACTATGTTCTTGCATTAAGGAAGAGGAGAGGTGATGTATGATAGACCTTCTTCAAAGTTTACTACAAAATTATCCATCTCTCTTATTCTCTATAGAATTTAATTAGTCCGATTCTATCGAAATATAAATTAATAATACTCCTGATATAGATGTGATTTGATTCCCGACTTTTGAGTATAACTCCTAAAATATTTAGTTAATGTTATTGTTCACAAAAAAACGGTCAAGGTTTAATCTGAAACCCCCAAATAATCGATTAGAAGTCGTGTGGGATAGAGAGCGAGCGAGTACTAACTAATCTTTTTCTTGCTGCAAAACAAAGAGAATCTACTGATCAAGTTATGAGTACAACGATCCAAAATATCCCTTGTTTGTAACCCAGGTCCATTTTTCTTTTTTTCCAGTCTGAAGATAGAATGGTTCACTTGGTCTAACGTTTTCGATGGAAACAAGTGTGAACAAATTTCTGAGAGACAAAAGATAGAGACACTAATGGGCTATAGGCTACATGACAATAATGCAAGCCATCTTGTAATTAAGTTGTAATACTATTTGTTAAAAGGATTCTGTTCAGAAACAATATACTGCAATGCAGGGCAACTATGTGTTGAATTTAGCAAGCTCTGAGTTATCATTGACCAAATTGTCTGTTTTATTTACAATACTGCAATGTACTTCTATAAGCATAATATTATGCCTAGAGATGGGCTAAAAGGATGGATTTTCCGTATCCTGACGGCCCAGTCTGACTATCAGCTCGACCAGGCTAGGCCCGCCCAACTGGCCTAAACTAGTCCGGACTGACGCTGGGTCGAACTCCCAACCAACACGTGGTAATCTAGTATAACCGACTCAAAGTGGTTATGTTATTAATTTAGTCAATTGGAAAAAACAAAAGAACAAATCATCTTCTAGTCTGAAATCAATATCTTGAATGACACGTCTGGTTTACATGTCAACCAAACAAGTACTAATACTTCATGTGTATGGGTATCTTACTATGTTAGAAGATATTCAAGTCATTGGCAAAATAATACTAATAATTTGTACAAGTGTGTTGGTTTTTCCTAAGAGTTGGCATCACCCACCGAATTTTTATGCATATCATGTGTTCGTAAAATAGCCTCTTTCCAATGCATCAGCATCACCTCTCTGGCTCACTCCCTCACTCTTGCCTGTTTCTTATAATACGTACCCTTGCCTAACAAAATAATGCATGTGTATTGTATACCGTAACAGCATCTTTAGATGTCAGAAATATTATCAAGTAGTATCTGGTCTAGTGGTAAAGTTTGTATGTCACAACCTCGAATACTTTGGAGGTGCGGGTTGCTTAATACTCTCCCCCCCTTCCAAGAGGTCTTGCCAACTAAACTAGACTGGTTTGACTTACGCGGGATTCTAGACCAGTAAGACACTTTTCCTTACCAATCTTTTAAAATGTGCTAGAAGTATTATATCTTTATATTTATATGTTAGTCGCTTTTGACCCGCTTTTTGCTTGTTTTATTCATCAACATCTTTGTCACCTTTTAAGTTTCCCACACCCACCCTTTTCTTTCTTTTGAAGCTGTATATATTTGGAGCTTTCCTTCCTACTTCCCTTCACACAGGTAAGCATAATAAGCTCTGAAACTCACCTCTTAACCTTATGCTAAAAAGGTTATTGTAGGAGTTTCTCTTTGGTGGCACCTGCATTCATTACTATTACATTTTAACAATAATATCATCAAGTCCAGCTAGTCTTTGTAGCCTTTCTAAGTCAGTTGAATCTCTACTCATTTGTTTTTTCTTCATATTATAAGCCATTCCTCTCAATCCCAGCTGAATTAACCTCTCTGAGTTTCTTGCATTATATCTCATTTTTGCATTCTACATTCAAGAGCTCGTGAATGCCTTATTGAGGTCGGTGAAGTCTACGCACAAATCAAATCTCGGAAAATAATGTAATTTATAGGCATTTGAGTTTAAGTCCATTTTACTCTTCCAGTGAGCCAAAGTTGTTTTTAGATCTTCAACAATGGAAGAGACTTTTATACCATTTCAAGGGATTAAAAATGATCTAAAAGGAAGATTGATGTGTTACAAGCAAGATTGGACTAGTGGAATAAAAGCAGGATACAGGTACACAAGTGTTGCAAGATTCTTACTGTTGCATTTTATTGATTCAGAATTTTGACTCATAAAAAGATCAAACCTTTTTTTTTCCAGAATTTTAGCACCTACAACATATATATTCTTCGCTTCTGCAATTCCTGTCATTTCCTTTGGGGAACAGCTTGACAGAGAGACAGGTATGCATATGTGTTCATTCATGATTTCCTGCAACAAAAATTATAAGTAGCATATTAAAACTCTAGTATGAACTTGCAGATGGAGTTCTAACAGCAGTACAAACATTAGCATCCACTGCAATTTGTGGCATTATACACTCTATCATTGGTGGTCAACCCTTACTGATCCTAGGAGTTGCTGAACCCACTGTGATAATGTACACATTCATGTTTAGTTTCGCAAAAGACCGCCCTGAATTGGGTCGAAAACTGTTCTTAGCTTGGGCTGGATGGTAAGCTATTGTAAAACCATTTTCTTCATATATCTCAGGGAAAGTTAGTTCATTGGTTGGAATAATTGTGTTGATTGATGGGTTTCATTTTATCAGGGTTTGTGTGTGGACATCAGTCTTGCTGTTCTTTATGGCAATCTTAGGGGCTTGCTCCATAATCAATCGGTTTACTCGTTTGGCCGGAGAATTGTTTGGCCTTCTCATAGCCATGCTCTTCATGCAGCAAGCTATAAAGGTGAGAATAATTGTATACAACACTCTCTATTAGGCTAATTGGAAGACTAGGGAGATGCAAAAAAAGTGTCTATTTTCAAGCTTTTGGGGTTCACTCTCTTTACCCTAAAGAGATAAGTTGATGGGTGTAGAAATAATGTAGTTTCAAGGTCGAACAGGTGTAAATATAAGGTAGTTTTAGGGTTGATCAGATCCAATCAAGTATAGTAAGTCCAGTTCAGCAAAATTCAATTCAAAAGAAGACACATTTTATATAATATATTCACTCAAGTGTATGCTAGTTAACTCAATTGGAAAAGAAGTGTATGCTAGTTAACTCAATTGGAAAAGTCTTACAGGTTAGTAGTTTTAGTACCTATGACCAGGAATTAATTCCAGTCTACAACATTTCCCTTTGTCGCTCGCCATAAACCAAAAAAAGAAAAGGCATACACAACAGCAACAGCACGGTGTAAGTCTACTTGAAGTGGGCTTGTAAAGAATTGGATAGTTTAAGTGTACCACTAATTGTTGTTTCTGATGAAGGCTCTTCATTGTTTAGGGACTAGTGGATGAGTTCTACATACCAAAGCGGGAAAATCCGAAGTTGACAGAATTCCTGCCTTCATGGAGATTTGCAAATGGGATGTTTGCTTTAGTCCTATCATTCGGACTTGTGCTGACGGCATTAAGAAGCAGAAAAGCAAGATCCTGGCGTTATGGCGCAGGTTGGCTCCGAAGCTTAATAGCAGACTATGGAGTTCCACTAATGGTTGTAGTATGGACAGGTCTTTCCTACGTACCATCTACAAGTGTTCCTCATGGTATACCAAGACGCCTCTTCAGTCCAAACCCATGGTCCCCTGGGGCGTATGAGAATTGGACTGTTATCAAGGCTAGTTCACATTTTAATTAAGCTCCTTTTCATAGTATAATTAGTTTGTAATTATTAAAATTTTCATGGAGCAAACATTATATTAACATATGCTTTGTCTAATTAACAGGACATGCTCGATGTTCCTGTTTTATACATAATCGGAGCTTTCGTACCAGCAACGATGATAGCAGTACTCTATTATTTTGATCACAGTGTCGCATCTCAACTTGCTCAGCAGAAAGAGTTTAATTTGAGGAAGCCCCCTTCCTTCCATTATGATTTGCTCCTTTTGGGATTCATGGTAATCACTTAATCACAGTGTTTAGCATCACAATAAGATTTGTCAAGTTATTACAAGTTACGAAATTCACTTGGTTTTCTAATTCCCTCTTAATTTCTTGCAGACTCTATTGTGTGGTCTTCTAGGGATTCCTCCCGCAAATGGGGTCATCCCTCAGTCTCCTATGCATACAAAAAGTCTGGCTACACTTAAACACCAACTTCTTCGTAATCGACTTGTTGCAGCAGCTAAGAAAAGCATGGGAATGAATGCAAGTTTAGGGCAGTTGTATGGCAATATGCAAGAAGCTTACCAACAAATGCAGACCCCTCTCATCTATCAGGGCCCTTCAGACAGAGTATATATAGCTTCTTAACTCTTTAGTAACAATTTCCGCAAATCCTTGTGTCAGACCATTTGACACAGTCAGACCACCTATTACTTCCTCAAAGTAAATCTAGAAAGTTAGCAAAGCACGTAAAAGAGTTACCACATAATAAAAGAAAGGGAAACATTTTTCGTATATTGCCTAACTTCGATGTTCTATTTTCAACTAATACTTGGTCCCCCTAGATGTTTATGCCAGACAATCTAACAGAAGACCTGATGAGCTATTTTCTAGTTAAAAAAGCTTTCCATACTGGAGCATACTAAAGTGAAGTGATTTTTATCAGGGACTCAAGGAGCTGAAAGATTCAACTATTCAAGCAGCTGCTAGCATGGGACACATTGATGCCCCAGTAGATGAAAGTATCTTTGATGTTGAGAAGGAGATCGATGAGTTGTTGCCTGTAGAGGTTAAAGAGCAACGCGTTAGCAACCTGCTTCAATCCACTATGGTTGGTGGCTGTATTGCGGCCATGCCTATTCTTAAAATGATCCCAACTTCAGTACTTTGGGGTTACTTTGCTTTCATGGCCATTGAAAGCTTACCAGGCAACCAATTCTGGGAAAGGATCTTGCTGCTCTTCACAGCACCATCCAGAAGATACAAGTAACATTTCCTTTCTTTACCAAAGGTTTTATTTGAAGTGAATAATGTTCGGAACTATTCCTAATCGATGTCTATAAACATATATTTGCAGAGTACTTGAAGATAACCATGCAACCTTTGTGGAAACAGTTCCTTTCACGACCATTGCCATTTTCACTATTTTCCAGACATTGTATTTGCTTGTGTGCTTTGGAATTACATGGATTCCAATTGCAGGGGTGTTATTCCCTCTTATGATTATGCTCTTAGTTCCTGTCAGGCAATACATTCTTCCTAAGTTTTTTAAGGGAGTACACCTTCAAGACTTGGATGCTGCCGAATTTGAAGAATCACCACCTTTGGCATTTGATCTTACAACAGTATAATTACTCAGAACACTGACCTTTTGTTTAGCAAGAATCATACCCTTATTTTCACAGAATCATATTCAACTCTGATGTGATATAAAATTTGGGTGAAACAGGAAATGGAGCTGGCATCAGGAGCAACCCTTGCTGGGGACGGTGAGATATTGGATGAAATGGTGACTAGAAGCCGAGGTGAGGTTAAGCATATTTGCAGTCCCAAGATTACAAGCTCAACAACAACAACACCAAGTAGAGAAATGAGAGGCATTCATAGCCCTCATATCTCGACATGCAGTCCTCGAATGAATGTTTTAAGAGCAGAGATAAGTCCACGATCTGGTAGGAATGGACCTTATAGTCCGAGATCAGTTGAAACTCGATCCTCTAATCTAGGAAGAAGTCCTGGACCTTTGAAAGACTCACCTTTAAACTAATAGCTTGAAGTTAATTCTTATTTTTATCTATCATTATAATTAGTATTATTAACCTTACCTCTTTTTGTCTAAGATTTTAGGAGGGCTGTTTGTTGCATTAGTGCTATTAAACTTGGATGTATCATTAATCAAAATGTATAATCTTCTATGTACTCCTTTCACCAAGCTTGTAGCTTGTATTTTTTCTCCATTGATAATACCAGCATATACTACTGGCAATAATATAGTTGTGGACTTGTATAATATGAATGAATGATGACTTTGTTTTGTTCTAGTAAACAAAGCACGATATAGAAATTTACTCCTACGTCCGATCTTATAATACTTCCTCTCTTCTCTATTAGTTGCAGTAATATAACTTTTTCATTATTTATATGCTCTACTTTTCTCATATTTGGTGACATACACATGAGGAAAAATATAGTCAAATCAAATATGAAGTTATTTTCAAGACATGAAACAATAAAATATATTGACTGTTAGAGTGTTGCATTTGGTAATGATAAACAACGTCGGATGTACATAATAAAAAATAAAAAATTATCATCTTTAGTTACATTGAACTTTACTCTATAAACACAAATGAAAATTTTCATGACATCAGAAAGAGGTATATATTCCACAGTTGCGGCATTCTTTCTGCCCATGTCATGAGTCCATATTAAGACATGTCTCCAGGCTGTCAATCCTATTATTCATACCAAAAGTAGTAAGAAACTACCAAAGATACTCATTGCATACATGCCTACAGACTGAAGATAAACCCAATGTCTTCAATCCTATCCGTTCGTCAGGTGTACCACATAAGAATGAGATTATGCATTATATAATCGGGTGTACCTATAATACCTATAATCATAGTACACACAAATCTATTTTTAGATGTAGCATGTTCATAATACACCCGGATTTATAATAAAAATTGTAACATAAGAATCGTACGTCACCAGACGCCCCTACTATATTTCTGTAAACATGGAGAGAAAGGCTAAGCATCAAGTTTATCCTGAATAAAAACTGTGATTTGTAAATAGTAACAAATCACAAAGTTATTTTGTATAATTGTGGGGGGAAATTGGGTATATTGGTTGATTTATGATAAATAAGGGTGCATTGGTAGTCCTTTTCTTTTTTCCCTCAAATTACAAACTTATCATTAATTCATTATGGTATTCACTATTCACATATTACTGTAAATTTTGTATAAAACCAAGAAATATAGGCCTGCCTGCCATCCACACCAGAATAAATAGAGTTTTCCGCGCCCTCTAATTGTTTAAGAGGTTTATCTAAAAAATTCGCGATATAACTAGGAAGACATTTCTCCTAAATTACTCTCTCAATCCCTTGTTATATGTTTTGTATTCTTTTTTTTGGATATATGGCTTTGTGAATTGGTGACAATGAGAAAATATAAGACCACGTGTCGTTTACGTGAGAGTAAAGTAATAAATCTATGACCACAATAGAAAGGAGCATTATTTTGAGGGCAACCCATAAGTGAAAAAGGTACATATTATAAGGAGCGGATGGAATAACCGTTAAACATCTAAATATGAGAAAGAAATGAAAAAAAGTAGGTATGGCCGGACTAGGGCCAAAGGTGTGGGCCCGTACACAATATAAAGTTGATCAGTTGAGCTTCCGGTCAGCAAAGGGAAAAGCCCAAAATTTCAACTTTCAGGCAAGAACTGCAAACAAGCCAGGCCAATTATCATTGGCTCTAGTTCCACATACAGAAGTGCATAAACTCATATTTCAAAGATATCTATCAATTAGCTATTTAACCCTTCTCTATAAACTTAAGATGACAAATAGAAGCACAAAATTTGAGCAATTTTGCTTTACACACAACCTGTTTTGACTGAGAGCTACCTACCTACATCAGGCTGAAAAAAACATGCAGATAACCAACCAGTAATTCCTATCTGGTGTTCATTGCAGCTTATCCCCACTATCCACTGTCTGTGGCTTTCTATTTGTCACAATGATATCCTTTGACTTTACACAAAGTGACACCTGAGCGTATCAATTGAATCATTAGCCTACTTTACAAATCTATGGTTGTCAAACTCTTTCTTACCCTTTCTCACCCTCTTCTGATTATAGCTAATTATTCTGATCTCAAGGCCTCAATTCTCTGATTTCTATGGTGTTTCTTGAACCTACTCTTCATTTCACCTCAAATTATATACCGCGTCAGATCCTCGACACTAAACACTTTATGTTAAAACACAACAATAAAGCTCTTTACTAGAAAATAACCGATATAACTATACGAGTCTAAATAATATCGACATTTTAAGAACAAACACAAATGCCGATCCTTGCGCAGTTGCACCTAAGATCTACTACCTGAAAAGCTATGTTTTCATGTAAAATTAAAACGTTCATGATTGTATCTTAAGACCATACTCAGCAAAGTTAATCAGTTGATTAAACTGGAATATATCGAGCTTCAAGTTAACTATTATTCCCTTAAAGTCCCTTCAATAGCTATCCTACTCTACCAAAAGTAAAGGAAATATATCAGTCATCATTCTGAAAACTACAATTCATGAAACATGTAAATAAAAACAATGAGTTTCTACAATTAAAGGTGACATACTAATAAAAAGAAAAAAAGAGGCTTTAATGTTTCAAATAGTTATATGAGAGAAAAGCAATGGCTAGAAATTGTTAGTATGCAGAGATGTTACAAGTCATTTTATTTGTTGGGTCCTACATTCTCAATTGCAGCCAAGAATGTAAGCTATTAAGAAATTTGGAATTATGTTTGGAAAAATACAATTCACATAGCATTTGACCTATTGATGGATGAAGTTTGGTTTTGATGGGTTTGGTGGATATCAATCATATTCTCTTTGCCTCTTTCATTCATGAAACTTAAAGTCCTTTGCTAATAATTTCGTGATCTTTGTCGGAGTGCTTATTCTAGAGCAAGTACCTACAAAAGATGCAGTAAGTGTGTATTTATACATTCATCATGAATTGCTAGGAAAAATTGAGTGCATTGATGGGATTTGAAATACAAGTTGACTGTTTCTATACCATCTTAGGCCATAGTAAGAGGAATGGGAGGAGAGGATGAACTTGCTTCTTAGGAGAAAAGAACATCACACAATAATGGTAAGCGCCAGATCATTATGATGGAGGGCTTCTCAATTACTAACCGTGATAAACATTTATTATCTATAATCGGGGTTTTTGGGATCAAACAAAAAAGAAAGAGGTTTCTGGAGTGTGAAAAATAGCATAGTTCGAAAAAAAACTTTAGAAATCTTTATTCCTAAAAGTGCACAACAGTTGAGAATTTTTTGTTTTGGAATGCCAATGTCATCCATGGGACGGATGGGCAATACTTTAATTGTAAGGTACACATTATATTTGCTTTAAAATTGTCCAAGATTTTAGTATTTCCGCTTGATTTTATACTTTGACTCACTCTCTACGGACAAACCTTACAGAGAAACCCTTAGGTTTCAAAGGCCTAATATTCTCACCATTGTTTGTGTTAGTATTCTCACTTCCATGGTTCCACTTCTTCTAGTGACAATACTCTTTTTATATCTATATACTGTTTCGAAAATTATGTGAAGTTTCCTAAGATAAGCTAATCACCCTTTCTTTTTAGGGGATACTTTCCACATTTTCTTCTATTTCAATATTTTTCAATGATATATATTGCATATTAATTGTATCATATCTATAATTGTGTCAACCCACATGATGCAATAGAATAACAATATAGAATGTATGCGAAACAACAAACTACGCCATAAATCTTCTACAAAATCATAAATGCAATAACCAATCTGGACACGAAATAGAAATCAAGTATGTAATTGAATGGATGTAGGGGCTCGGATGAGTAACCAAGAAGTGATCAGAGACCACGACGACGTTAGATGGCAAAAGATTCAAAGTCACCCACAAGTGGCCATTTCAAAAGATTCATAAACTAATTGATCTTTATCTCAAGTGCATTTGACGATAAGGATCACTGATAAATAATATACTTAAGGGAAAAATTGTTTCTAATAATGCAACCTTTTGGCCATTCACAAATAATAATGCAACCTTTCGATTATTCTGGAATAATGCAACCTTTATACCCCATTTATTTTAAATAGGACAAATGACTGGTTACCTGAATAAGTAGTAATTTTTAAACCAAAACTCTTAATTCTAATTAATAATATTATAATTTTTTTAAAAAAAAAGCACATTAACCCTCCCCTCCCCACCCCACCCCACCATCCCCTCCCCTCCCCTGTACACTGCCACCCCCACCCCCCACCTCCCCTGTACTCTGTCACCCCTCTCCTCTTCCCCATACATTGCCACCCCCACCCAATCAAGCTCTCAATTTTGCTAGCCAAACAATCAAACTTAGCAAGCATCTTCTCGTACGCCTCCAAATTTTTCAGATCTTTAGCAACTCTCTTCATCTTTTTCAAATTCATACTCTCCCTCTCCTTCTCATCCTCCATCATCGGCGATCCACCATGAACGTCATACGACAAGCATGGAAGCTCAGAGGTAAGGCAAAACGCACTATAATGACCTCGAAACGCCGGTCCAATGTACACCACGTCCAACGCCATAGGTTCAAACGAACTACTCATCCTCACAAACTGATAAACTCTATAATCATGAGTGTGAATTAGGTTTTTCGAATCCTGAAACGGCGTCGTATCAGAAGAAATACAGTGGGTGAAGGTGACTTTTCCGGCGAGCTGAAGGAAGGGGAGGTTGTTACAGTCACTCCTCAAGCTCCTATCGATCACGTACCTGATTTGAGTAAGTTATAGTTTTTTATGCCGGATTGTTTGTGGGGGGTGGCTTTTATGGGGGTGACTCTAAATTCGTGGTGGTTTTTGGGTGTAACAGTGGGTGGGGGAAGAGTGGGGGGAGGAGAGAGAGAAGGGGGAGGGGGTGGTTTTATGTTTTTTTTTCTTTTAATCTTTTTGTTTTTTGTTTTTTTTTAAAAAAATTTGTTTAACCCAATTAGTAGGCGACATGTGTCCTATTTTACCTATACTTTAGGTTGTAACCGATTTTGTCTTATTTAAAATAAATGGGGTATAAAGGTTGCATTATTCCAGAATAATCGAAGGTTGCTTTATTATTTGCGAACCGTCAAAAGGTTGCATTATTAGAAACAATTTTTCCTATACTTAATTCATTTTCACTTGTTTCACTGCTATTTTTTTTGCTCTACTCACAAATTATATTTTGACCATAGCTTTACTAATATATACAAATACGAAGGTTAAACGATTTGGTCTCAATTATATTTTCAAAACATCTAGTTTTATAGTTTTTGGCATTAAAGAAATTTAAAAAAAGGTCAAATGCGTGCATTGGAACGAATAAAAACAGGGAAGGAATATTGGACCAAAACGATAGTTCCTCCTTTTTCTTCTTTTGTATAGCGTATGTGGAGCACAAAAAAGCAGGGGAGAAAGGAACCAGGAGGTCCAGGACTATCGAATATTAATACAAGGTAAGGAAACTTTTCTAAAAATGGGTACGAATATGCAACTTCTATAAACGGAAATGGTACAATAGTTTAAGAAAAGGAATGATATGGGAAGCTCGTTTCACAGACGTTGGTAAAAGAAACTTCTAGGATGAAGCTTAGTAAGTCGTGGTAAATAACATAAGGGACTATATATATTATTAGCAGCGTTTGAAGCATGTTGAAGCATATCGATCCAAAAAGAAGACAAAAGTTCAAGTTCAAGTCGATAATTGGCAACTATTAAGAGCATAATGTTGTTGCACCTTTAGACACTCAATTGCTGCATCAACAAATTTTGGGATCTTCAAACCTAAAATGATGTACAGAGTATTTTAACAGAAACATTTAAACTATCATTCAGACTAACAGATGTTACAGTTCAATTGTAATCTAAACATTCTTGAGCTTGAATCATCAACAATGTTTTTACCTAGTTCACCTAAGTACGACGCTTCTGGTCATCGTCTTCTTCATCATCAGAGTCCCCACTTTCTCGGAAACGCGGGTTTTTCTCCTGCGTATGGCAGTTACGGAGTAACACATTAGCGTGACATTTTTTCAATATCAGAAGTTAGCCAGCAGCAAAAAAAAACACAGGATCATAGCTTCACACTCTGCCTTCAATGGCCAAAAAGCCAAATCTAGCTGGTGATACAGACCTGTCAGCCTTCTAGAAGGCCTTGGAAAAACAACTAGGTAATAACCATAAAGTTTACAAGAATCATAAAACCCACCGGTCTAGATTCATGATCAGAGTTTCTACGTGGTTCCTGCTCGTTTCTCTTTGGCACGTCAACAGGATGACGCTCATCCTCACGATGTCGCTTCCGATGGTAATCTGTTTTGATTATTTTTAGAGAAGAAAAAAAAAGAGTGCACGTTTATGAATATAAACACACAACTTTTGTTCAATAATCAAAGATGCTTCGTGTGACACATAAAGGAGGTGACATAGGGACTACCTCTGCCCTGCCGATAAGAACCTCCATGACCATGACCATGGCTCCTTTCATGTCTACCATCTGTATAGATATTTCAGATATTGCAATCAAACAGTCTGAACTTCTGAAGCAACCAATTGAAAAGATACTCTATTGTGTAAAGGAACTCAGCACATGTTCTGAATCGAGCTTGTCAAGTGTATGAGATTTAGTAAATTGTATGAAAATTTTCACAATGATGTTCTAGATTATCAATAACGTGGGGATAATTATCGTTGTAGATGTAGTATAGCGATTTATTAATGATATTTAAAGCTTCTAACTGACACCAATGGTCTGTTACTCTGGCATATACAACCACAATAAAGGATATAGGAACTCACAGTGAGATGGAACAACAGGCTGAAAAGCTCCCAAAGAGCCAGCACCATAGTCTACAAGAGTCCTCTGCACCTCAAGCTCTCTCTGGACCAATTTTCCATAACCACCTCTACGTACAACTTGTTAAGGGCACTCGATTGATTTAATTTTTTATTGCATCAAACAACAACTAAGCAAATTACTTTGCCACAGGCACACTCAACATATCAATGAGATAGAACTTACAAGAATTGTACACCAGAGAAAAGAATTAGGACAACATTCAAGTTAAGGGGCAATTTGTTACCCCCCAAAACAGGGTCAGGCCACAAACACCCAAGCCTTAATGCTTCAAAAATAATTAGCGACTTGGTTCAGATAGGGTTAGGTACAACTACAAGCAAACAATAAGAATCCATATTGACAAAGAGAAATGCCTCTACTTATAGGGAAACCCCTTTATATAAAATGCAAATGAATACCCCTTCCATATAAAGCAAAATCCAGTTCGAACCCAGCATGAATATTGAGATGTTTACTTAACCAGAAGAAGGATATCAGGATCATAGTCCGTCCGGTATTCATCACGCACCTGAAATAATGCACAACAAAAGAATAACCAAAAGGACAAGCTCAACCACATGGAGAAGCTGAGTAGAGCATGACAAATAACAGACCTGACCACCACTTCGACCACGTCCCCATTGCCTACCCTCTTGGAAACCCCAGTCAAAATCCACACGAATAGGGCGATCATCAAGAATAGTCCCACTTATATACTTAACAGCATCTTCAGTGTCTTCTCTGGAGTAATATCTGACAACAAAAGATGATGTATTTAGTGAGCAGTAGGGTAAATAAATCACATACATATCGCCAAAATATAACTATCGTCAAGCTTGATGGTGATTGTAAGTAGATAACTAAAACAAAAAGAACAACAAAAAATTTGCAAAATTCTATTGAGAACAGTACAAAATATAAACAAGGGTTGATAAAAGCAGTAAAAGAGGAAAGGTGAGGGGTAGAACAGAAAACAACACCAAAATATTTCAAAAGCTATACTTTCTGAATCAACTCATACAAAATTTACAAAATGAAGGTAGACAAGGAACTGAAAACTGGAGAAGCAAACACTATGCAAGAATAAAAGATCAGCCAAGTTACATTAGTAGCAAATAAGAAATCATTGGCAAATGTCTTGTAAAACCCTTTAAACATTCTATATACCAGGTTTTATTTTAAACACATGGAAAATGTATCAAAATCAGAATAAGAATGAATGCAAGCGAGCTCATAAGTTCATTTAGCTCTGCTATCACTGACACGGCTAGATCTATCGGGGCGTTTGGTATGTGGGAATGGGAGTTTGGGGATTTGAGGGTGGTGGGATAGGGAGTGGGACTTGGTGGGTGGGACAAGGATTAAATAGTGTTTATCATTTGTTTTGTTTGAGTTGGGAATAAGTTGGGATTAAATAGTTATTTTACTTAAATACCCTTACTAACTCTCCACCTCCTTGCTTTTCATTAAGGGTAAATGGGTCATTTCCTTACAAATTTTCATCCCACCTCTTATTCCTCCTCCAAACAAACATAGGATTATTACCCATGGGGATTTAAAATCCCATTTCCTCCCTTTACTCCCCACAACCAAACACCCCCGATATGTATCCTTTCACTTCAAGATTAGACTGCTACAACATGAACACAAACTCCTTTGTTCCAGGCAGTCCTCTTCCTCCTGAGTTAATCTCAGGCACTACAATTTTGTTGCAGAACAGTTTGACAACTATGCCCTCAATGTAAAAGAAAAGGAAGTGTAAGTCATTGAAAAAGTTTCACACAGGCACCTCAGAGCTACTGAATATGAAAAGAAGTGATCCTTACAATACAAAACAAAATCCACATGGGGTTTTGGAATTCTTATCCAAGCCCATGGTCATCTTTTTAATCTCTCCAACTCGAGAAAATAGCTCATAAACTTGCTCTTCTGTTGTATAGAAAGACATATTTCCAATATAAACCGTCGTCGAGTTCTTTAGTGCTTCCTCAAATTCTTCTTGCGATCCAGGAAATCTCCTATCTCGGTAAGCTGAAAGCTTATTTAGATCCTATAATCAAAAAATGTCAAGGGAACATTACATAATGATCAATTAATGTTCTACTGCATCAAAAACAGTTACGCAAAAGCAAGAGGCAGGATAATCAAAAAATGCCGAGCATCAAAAATTGTACGGGGACCAGTGTGGAGATAGGCAAGATGTGTTAACATTGTATGTCGACCAGTGTGGGGGTTGGCAAAATGTACTTCACAACGGCACTTTCACTACCAAATCCATGTACCAGGCCTTGCAAGGTGATTTTGATATGATTTGGGAAGGGTGATCTCTAAATCTCACTTAACCCTTTGTATATCACCTGGCTTGTGCTTCAACACAAGCTTTCTGCTTCTGATAGAACTAGATGGAGCATTAACTGTGATCTGATATGAACCCTTAATGAATTTGGTCATCTGTTTCTTGAGCGTAATTATAGCAGCATCTGGGCTGCTGCTAGTCAACTGCTGGAGCAAATGAAAGCAACCTTCGGATGCAGATAGAAATTAAGCTTGCAGGAAGAAGAGCATCAAAGGGCAGCTATATGGTGTTTTGTCTCCTGAAACTGTTTATGCCTTGTGGGTTCAAAGGAGCAGCAGAAGATTTGCTACGAAGAAAGAGAGCTGGCAGCAAGTATTCAAGCAGATCGTGTTCAGAGTTGCTTGCACTACCACTGATGAGCAGGAGCAGATGCTACTGCGTTAGTTCTTTGTTGGCTTGTTCTGTAAATGGCCATGATTAATTCTGGCCTGTTTTGTTCAGTTTATGGCTATTCCATTTTGTGTTTTATAAACTAGGATGGCTACTCTCTTAGCACATTAAGGGTCCATGCCTTCACTCTTCTGTAATGAACAGACCACTAGGAGAGGGGAATTCTAGGTATTACATTTTAATTCCGTGAGAGGTTGGCTTGTGCACAAAGGCAGACGCTTAGTAGGGGCATTAGGCTATAAATAGAGCAAATGAGTAAGAGGGAAAATCATATTCAATATTAAGGAGTGTTCCATTCAGTTTTGTTAGCTTGGGAGTGTGTCAAGTAACTTCAAAACTTGATATGTCTCCTTACATATTATGTAATTTCCATTTTCATCTATGAGAATCAACTTAAATTTCATATTCCAGTTCATTACATCTTCTTAGAAGGTTGGGGACTTGGGTTACCTAGAATTCTGGTGCTTTATCAACGTGTACAGTTTTCATGATTTATATATTGCTCAGCTCACTTGTCAAAAAAGAAAAAGTGTGAACAATTCATTTCGCGCGGGGGGAGGGGGGGTGTTCAACTGAGCTTGCACCCTTGAATACAGGGTAATGCCAACGATCTTGGTTATACAATGAACAACATGTTTCGCGGGTAAAACTAAGATGACAAAGTCCATATTGAATGATTGTCTATAATTCTGCAATAAGCTAAAATTAACAAGTGTTTGCTCAAAACTTCACACTTGCCCATATGTAATCACCTATGATTTTATGTCGCTACATCAGCAGTATATATACAAAATTGCAGGTACTAATGATCTCTTCATTAATTTACACTTGAAAGTAGGGGAAAATAAGAACTTGCTAAATGAATGATAAAAATCTTAACTGACATTTTGTGTCCGAAAATTCTTTCCTGTGATAAGTTGAAGGCTAATGGTCCTTTATTCAACAGATATTTTCATTATTTCAGATTCTAATCACTCCCTCTGTTTTTAAAAGTTGCAATTTTTTGACTTTTAAACAATTCATATACTAAATCATACAAATATTAGTGTGTAAGATGTTATTAGATGATCTCGGCGTATAAACTCAAAATATCAACCTCTTCATAATTTCTACTAATAGAGATATTAATGGTTAAATTTTGTGTTTCTGGAAGCATGAAAGTCAAAGTGTTGCAACAAAATATACGAAAGGAGTATGTTGACTTGACTTATTAGAGACTACGACTAAAGAAGGTGAATAACAACTCCAAAAGTTAAAAACTCTTATCTTTCAAAAAAAATCAAGAACGAGACCTACTAATCTGGCAACAAGCAACATTTGCATTTCTTTTACTTTTGAATTCCAAACACTTCGATTAGGATTAAGTACACAAAGATTTAAGGTAATTTCTTTAATTTGTTCTCCATTTCTAAGTTCATAGCTTTCTCGATAGCTTCATCGATGTTACCTACCGAATAAAAGGCCTGATCAGGAAGACCATCCAATTTTCCGGAAAGGATCAATTGAAACCCTCTAATTGTTTCTGCTAGACCAACATATTTAGAAGATGTTTTCAGGACACTTATGTCGACGAATGCTTACATCCAAGTGAAAGTTCTGCAACTAAATTCTCTACACCTCCCTAACATGTAATTTGTATTCGAAAAATACCTAAGTTAAAGTTAACGATTACGGAATATAGTAGAATAACAGAAAGGCAATGTTACCTTGAACAAAGAAGCCATTAAAACGCCAGATAACAAGAAAAAAATACAAAAGAGCTCACTCTCAAAAATCTGTATCCTGCAAAGATAGAACAATAATCGAATTCGACAATTAGATAAAACTCGAGCCACTTTTTCTCATTTTTACTGAAAAAAATAGCAAGGGTTCACCTCAAATCAGGAACAACGAGATATCGCTATCGCTACCCTGGCGCATTGGAAGTGAGTGCGTCAGTGGCTGGCGGTGGTCGGTGGCGGGCGGTGGTCGGTGGGCGGATAAATAGCTAGGGTTTCGGAGGATTGGTGGTAATGACTATAACTAAAATAGTAAAAGGCTAGATTAGAATGCAAATTATACAAAGGAAAATTAAAAACTTACGGCCTCTTCTCCCCGTTTGTTTTTGATTTAATTTAGTTCGCTTCGCCTTGAATTAATTCGGTTCATTTCAGATATATTTAGGGCTTATTTCTGAAAACAATTGAATTGAACTGAATTGATTGGCGCTGAACTGAACTGAACTAAAATGAATTGAATTGAATTAAATTGGATTTAATAAATATATATATAATATTTAAACAATAATAAGATGAATATTGAGTAATAATTATAATGATAGGTAATAATAATAAATAATTATAAATGAATAATAATAATTGTATTTTGGATATTTTTAAATAAATAATATTAATAATCATAAATTAATAACAATAATGATTAATGATTATAATGATAATTAATAACAATTATTTTATAGTCTTTGTATTAATATATTAATATCTGATGATGATTATATAATAACAATAATATCTAAGAATTAAATTAATATTACTATCTTAATTATTAGATTAAATTATATATTAATATTTAGTAATAAAATAATGATTGGGTCGGACAGTGCAAAATTACATCATAAATTATTTTGGCGTGATTTGATTGGATTATGGGATGAGAACTCGGGTTTATTTATGTTTTTAACCTAAACCATGTTCCTCCCTAATCATACTAGTAATAATAATGAATAAAGCTATAATAAACAAAATAGTATACTGATAATAATAATACTTAATAATAATGATATAAAAATAAATAATAATAATAATAATAATAATAATAATAAGAGCAATTAGTAAAATAAATTAGACCAACATAATAACATTTAACAAAATGATTATAAAAGAATGGAGCTGAACTCAACTGATTGTAGCTGGACTGAACTGATTGTAGCTAGACTTAAATTAAGCTGAAAGGAACAGGCCCTTAGTTTAGTTTAGTAAAAAAAAGAAATTCTTTTGAAGGAACCATTTTTATTAATATTATTATTGGTGTTGATCTACTTTAGTTTACTAATTACTGTTACTATTATTATTATTATTTAATATTATTATCTAATTATATCTTTACTCATTATTATTAATACTACTATTATTATTATTGCTAATTATAATTATTATATTATTAATTCTTATTATTATAATGGTCATATTAATTACTATTAGACATTATCATTATAATATACTTCCTCCATTCTCTTCCGTTCTTCCTAGTTGGAATCTTTCTAAGAGATAAAAAAAGTCAAAGTAGGAAGAACAAAAGAGAACACGGGAGTAATTATTAACAATTACTAAGATATTATAAATAATAATAGTAAATTATTAACAGCTCGTCTTGCGAGAGATTGCCTAATTTTAAGTTAAAATTAGGCAGGCCCAATAGCTAATCAGCCATGCGCCACATTAAACAATTCAACCACTCGTAGTAACTTTGTTTCAATTAGTGACCATTATAGGTCAATTGGTGACCATTATAGGTCTATTAGTGATTATTATATGTCAATGTCAATAAGTGAATGTTAAAGCATAAGTTTGTTTGCTATGTTAGTAACTATTATTTCATTTAGTCACTAGTTGAATCTATTTGGTGCCTAAATCTATCCATTTAGTACTTTAATTTGTCTCCCATTGAAACATTATATACTATATTAACATACGTCAATAAGGGGTTACTTTAATCCATTAAGTCACTAAGTTAATCCATTTAGAGCCTAATTTTAACTCACATCAGATAAAATTCAACTTAATGGTAAAAATACATTGCTAAACAACTAATAAATTGTAAGTAGTACCTAATTTAATCCATTTCAGTACTACTTTAAACTTATAAGTGACTAATTTAATATAATAAGTGGCCACTTTCAAACTTGAAATTATAAATTTATGAAATTTATTCTTTTAAGTTCCTAAATTCAAAAATGGACCAATTTAATGTAATAAGTTACCAATATCTCTATTATATAAGTGAAGAGGTGGGGGTGGACACCAAAAAGAAAAAAAGGAAAAATAAATAAAATAAATCAATGAGTTTATTAAGTAATTAAGTTTTATTTCCAAATTTAACCATTAGATTTTTAATAAAAGATGTTCAAAACTTCTAAGTAAAATATATAAAAACCTACAAAGTAAAAACAATTTAAAAAATATCAACGATTATATTTTCTTGAGATCTATAGATAGACACCCACTTTGCTATACTTTAATATACTTTTGAAATTTTTTATTTTGAAATACATGAGTAATTGATTGTTCTTGAGTGAAGGCACATTTGATCAAATTGATCATGATAAAGTATTTTAGCATGAGTGAGAAATATGATAAAGTATTTTCAAGTACTTTTGAATTTTTTTCTCATTTGGGCAATGAGCAAAAATACCTTACCGGGTACTATATAACAAAAGTTGTAGTTGATGGGGGAGTAAGGGATGTTTTCAAAGAAAAATGAGCCAAAATGAATTTAGCTTGAAAACAAAATATGTTGTGCACCTTCACATTTTATCATGTTACAATAGCTAAAATACACATCGTATGCAAATAAAATTAGGATTTTTTGTTCAAAACCACCTAAAATTTTCACGTTTTTAGAAACTCCCACCTTAATGAACTTTTCTTTTAAATTTCCACCTATCATTCCCAATTTTATTAGAAACTCCCACCATTTAATGATTTTTGTTAAATTTCGTTAACAAAACCGTGAAGTGGGCCACACATATACATTTTATTATCAGTTTACGCTGAAATTGGAGTCAATTTCATCAATTTAAGAGCAAATCCTCAACACATTTGCCGAATCATAACTATTTGAAAAGACTTGCAATTATTTCAAGTTCCATTGTTAACATAATGTAAATGTTGGACCCACTGAACGGTTTTGTTAATGAAATTTGACAAAAAAGTTTCAGTGGTGGGAGTTTTTAATAGAATTGTAAATGGTAGGTGAAATTTAAAAAAAAAACTCATTAAGATGAGAGTTTCTAAAAAACATGAAAAGTTATGGTAAGATGCGACTATTCATAAAATTATCTACTACTATAGATTATGAAATTTCATAATAAAATTATTATCGCACGCATCGCGTGCATAGAAATCTAGTAATAATATAAGATACCTAGGTAAACTTACTATAATAATTACTTCCTCTGTTTTTCTTAATTGCAACAAAATAATTTTTTATGTCTCACAAATAATACCCCTTTGTTGCAATTAAAAAAAACCGAGGAAGTATAAGAAAATTAACCTTAACAAAGTAACATCATCAAATAGAATATAATTCCCATTAATGAAATATTCATTACAAAAATAAAGAAAATTCTTCATTTAATTCAAATATAGAATACTACTATGGTATATGGAACACCATTTACAAAAATAATAATTTTAATGAGCTAAAACCAAAAGAACCCACTTGGTGACTGCTTTGATCTAATGTGTAACCACTACAAGTCATTTAGGGGGCGTTTGGTTCCCATAGGGGAAAGGGAATGGAATCAAGAAAGGGTTAGGAGGGAAAAGGAATGTAAATCCCTTTGATATTAAATGGTGTTTGGTTGTATCTCTTTTTTGTTTTTCCTCTTTCACCTTTCTTCCACCTCCCACCGTAGCCACCACCGGACCTTTTGTCTTGGACACGTAACACACGTCACCTTCGCCGGAGATACCCAACCTGACTTTTTCACCTTGCCTTCGCCGTTCAGTTCACCACCATTGAAGCAGCGCCGTTCTACTCACCACCATTCAAGCATAGCCGTCCGCGGCCGAAAACTGCTCAATCTTACCCAGAACCTGCCAGAATTTGCTCTACCTTACCCAGAATCGCCGGAAACCGCTCTACCTTACTCAGATCTATGCTTCTCTCCCTCGCTGGTTCTCTCTGAAGCCGACTGAAAATCGAACAAAAATGAACGCCATTGGGTCGACGGTGGGTCGACGGTGGTTACTCTGAAATGAACGACTCTTGACGATGGTATTGGTGGGGTTTGTGGGTAAGTTCGTCGACAGTAGGTCGATTTTCTGGTGGTTGTGTGTGACGTGGGTCGGTTATGTGGTGGTGGTGGTGTGACGTGGGTCGATTCCGTGGTGGTGGTGGTGTGACGTGGGTCAGTTTTGTGGTGGTGGTGGTGTGACGTGAGAGGTTGCGGTGGTCGGCAATGGTGAAGAAGGTGGTTGTATAGTCAACAATGGTGGAGGGGTGGTGTAATTGGGTGGTCAATGCTAGTCAAAGTTGATTATAGAGTAGAGGGAAGAAAGGGTAAGTGAAACCTTAAGGGTGGGTGGGGAATGAAAGTAGAGGACTTTGGAGGTTTGGAGAGGGTAAAGGGAATGATTGATTGCACCTAACAAACAACATATAAGGGAATCCTCTTATTTGATTCTCTTTCCCTTTCCTAAAGACCCCAAAACAAACGCCCCTTAGTGACTACTATATTCAAGACTGAAGTCTTCAAGAGTGAGGAGGTGGTACTCAAGCAACTCGAAGAGAATCCAGATTGCAGATGTTCCCAATGCACCCCCTGAAGTCTTCTTCCTCTTCCACAAGAACACATCAGCACCTGTACCACGATGTAAACATTCATTTATTTATTTTTGTTTAACCCATCTTTACTTGTTTTATTGAATAAAATTAGATAATCAGCAGGATGATGTTGATGATGATGAAGGTTGAAACATTAGCTTCGTAGGAGGGTAAGGATGTGAGGATGATAGATTTGCGGTTAAATTTAGGGTTAAGATTTCGACATTGAAAGTTAAGATATCGACGCAATTGAATTCTTCGATGAAACATCCGATGGTGATTAACTGTTTGGAGCTCCGGTGAGAGATTCTGACGGAGGAGAGAGAAAATGACTGGGCGATTGGGAAGAAGAAGATGAACCAGGAAGGAAGAGGGAGACAGAGGAGAAAGGAGGGGGTTTGGGCGATTGGGTTTTATTTTCTATCGGGCCTGGGCTTAGGCAGTCTCTTTAGATAATTTGTGTTTTATTAATTGATTAATTATTATTATCATCATTAATTTATTACTTATTTATTTATTATTAATCGCTCTAATTTTATTTTATAAGGAAATTTGCACTGGTCACGATTGTCAATAACTTTACCACGAATATCTCTAATTGCATATGAGTAATAAATATAAAAATTTGAAATTTACAAAAATACACATTAGGAGGAACAAAACAAGACCACACATGGCTACGCTTTTTCTCACAAATAAATAACACAAGATGATCGAAGAGTATATTGTGAAAGTAACAAAAGTGAAAACATCCATGTTAAACAAAAACGGAGGGAGTACTATTGTATATTTATTTATAGGTATCAATAAATAACAACTACAATAATATTATCATTATTCATTAATTATTATTAGTTATTATTACTTATAATTATAATAATTATTTATTATTTATAATTATAATTATTAAATAATTTATTATTGTTTAATAATTAATGATATACTCCCTCCGTCCCAAAATAAGTGCTACATTTTTACAAACAATGTGAGAACTTTTTGGTCAAAATGTAGCACTTAATTTGGGACGGAGGGAGTAATTCTTTTTGGTTCAGTTCTATGTAGTTCACTTTAGTTGAGCTTCATTCAGTCTCGTTCAGGTCAACTCATTAATGCCAAAGAGAACATGCTTTTGATACCCCGATTTTTATAGCTTAATAAATTATACTCCATCCGTTTCAATTTGATGTTCTCATTTTCCTTTTTGGGATGTTTCAAAAAGTTCTTCCTACTTTGAAACTTTTCTATTTTAAGAATATTTATTTCTCTATCTTACCCTTTAACAACCAATTATTTACTATATTTTTTACTTTTTGTTTTACACATGACCCACTGTAGAAGTATATTGTTTCCCAATCACTCAATTCTCTTTGTTTCTCTTACTTTTTTAAAGTAAAAAGGTACCAAAGTACACTTTATACAATATAAAATTAAAAAGATTATCATTCACCTCAATCTGCATTGGTTTTCCCCCATATTCCAAATGGGAACATCAAATTAAAACGAATGGAGTACTATTAAAGCGCGTCAATTACGATATTAGGGTAGTATAATACTGGGCCTCGACTCATGACATTTTGCTTTTCTGTTTTAGGTATTAGTGTTACAAGACCCATTGTGGAGAGAACTATGATTGTGACTCATAATGATGCCATTTGAGCAAGTTACTCAGTAATTGATCGGGAAAGTAATGTGATACATTTATGTTTTGAGGAGACTAATGATATGTAATACCTTGAATTTTTAAAGCTTATTTTATTATTTATTAATCTTTAATATTATTTTCATTTAAATTTATTTTTTTGATAATTCAATTTTATTTGACGATAATGTTTATTAAAAATGATTTATTTGGTTTTGAATTATTTTGTGATTCTATTTAAATGATTTAATTGAAATATATTTTTATAAACTAACTATACATTTTCTTATTTCTAATTAAATTAATTATTATTGAAGCTTTTATTTAGTTTGTGGGCATTCCTACTCAATGGTCCATCTATATTAGCAAAATCATATTAAAGCCCAAATGTCCAAATAAAATGTCCAAGCCATAAGCCCAAACTACTTAGCAATACTAAAAGAAAAACAAAAACACAAACAAATGGAAGAAAGAAGTCAGTCTTCTTCTTCCTCTTTCCCTCCTTTCATTTGAACCACAAGTCCATCAACAAAAATCAACCAAATCTCTCCTTCAACAACTCCATGTCAGGAAACTCTGAAAATCAAGCACAAATTCAACTTCAACCATAACTTATCTAAACAAATCTCCTTAAAATCAGAAGAAAAATCACATACTATACCTTCACCATTAATGGTGATTGACTAAGCTTCACAT
Source organism: Patellifolia procumbens (assembly GCA_947645195.1). Taxonomy (NCBI): domain Eukaryota; kingdom Viridiplantae; phylum Streptophyta; class Magnoliopsida; order Caryophyllales; family Amaranthaceae; genus Patellifolia; species Patellifolia procumbens. Next base: position 770,796 of record CANSGD010000080.1, read on the forward strand.
TTCTGACCAAATTTGCTCTATAAATACCAACCCAAACTCATTGCTCAAGCAACCTTCCACATTCTAAGATTGCTTCAATTTCTCCCTCTTCTCTTTCAATTTCTGATTTTTGTTTTGTAAAAATAAAAAATAAAAACTTTAAGCCACCTTCTCTGCTTCTGTGACTCGTCGAAACCATCACCTGGACCGACTTCCCGCCGAAAACGGCCTTCATTCGCAAACCCGCGCCCAGCACCACCGCACACCACGCCATCCCCTGCTGCCCCTTCCCTTCGCCTGAGCCCGCAACCGTGCTGCCACCCTCCTTCGACCACACCCTCACCCTCGCCTGAATCGGTCGCCTGAACTCGGACCACAAACCCCCAGCACCCAACCTTCCCTCCTTCTCTTCCCCTTTGCTCGTCCTCCTCTATTCGCCTTCCCCTCTGTTTTCCTTTTTGTTTTGTAAACTGTTTCGATGAATCAGTAAATCCCCCCCTTCCTTTATCATGTTTTCTTTGTCTAAAAAAAAAGAAATTTCCTTACTTGTTTAAATTTAGTTGGTTAATAAAATTTATAATTTTGACTTAGTCTTTTGTGACTTAAACATATTGTGGTCCCATAACCCAAAGACTTGAGGATGTTTTCACAGCTAATTATGATTAATTATGAGCTATTTATGGTTAATTAAGGTTAATTAAGGACCCCTAATTTCGGGACGTTACAGGCGATAAACCCGCTATAAAAGGCAAATATATTTTGATGGATACTCATTTTATCATAGAGAAAGTAGCATGTGGTGAGGTGCGCGTGTTACATGTTATGTCCCGATATCAGATTGCTGATATTTTTACTAAAGATCTTCCCTTGATTCTCTTTGAAGATTTCAAGGCGGTCTAAAAAGCATATATACTTACTTTATAAACCTAATTAATCAAGGAATATATTTCTTTCAGTAGTGAAATCTCATCCCCCAAACATGTGATTTTCTAAATAAATTGTTACCGAACTCAATATCACATCTAAAATAGTATAATACAAAATTTGTAAAAAAACACAAGTTTGGTGATAGATTCTCACTTCCATGGATGTTGACACTTGACACGTGATATTTTTACAAAATACACAAACATGCATTCCATCACCACCATTTGCATTGTCAAGTCTCATTATGGATTGAATTGCAAATTTTAACCTAAATGTTCAAGTTTTCAAGATTTAAACACCTTACACTTGTAAGTTAAAATATCATAGGGTAAGATTTCTAAATAAAAACCTTATTGTTTAAAGTTAACGCGATCTATCTACAAATAAACCTTCTATACTAAGAGTTACTTCCGTTAATATGAGAAAAGAACGTTTATCCTACGTTTGTTCACTATATCTCACATTTTACACTATTCATACATCTCCCTTTAACCAACTATAATGATTTATGCACAAGGATAAACATAATCATATGAGATCTTGTTAGATTCGTCTCTGTAGATATGTTTACTAGTATTAAATGCACGCGATGCATGGGAAAGCATATGAAATGAAAAGTAGAAAGGAAAATGAAAAAGTTAGTTACATAGAGAGATTTGTTCCATTTAATTAGGAACTAAAAAAAATTAATATGGATTTTTTGTGTCCCCCACCTCTTCACTTATATAATAGAGATTAAAATCAACTTTCTATAAATTTTACTTGAGCATATATACAGTTATTAACATTCGAAGTTCTACGTTAGAAGACATAAAACTCTATATGTAATACTCCCTCCGTTCCCATTTGATGTTCCCCTTTTCCTTTTTGGGATGTTTCTAAAAGTTCTTCCCATTTTGAATCTTTTTCATTTTAAGAACATTTATTTCCCCATCTTATCATTCAACAACCAAATATTTACAACACTTTAAACTTTTTGTCTTACACATGGAGCCCACTTTAAAATAATTTGTTTCACAATTACGCACTTTTCTTTCTCTTTCTTGCTTTTTCAAAAGCAAAAAGTATCAAAGTAGACATTATATAATATAAAATTCAAAAGATTCTCATCCACATCAATTTGCATTGGTTTTCCCCCATATTTCAAATAAGAACATCAAATAGGAATGGAGGGAGTAGTTGTTAAAGAACTGAGGAAATATATATTTGCAGTCAACTCCTATTTTAAGTTCCACCAAAAAAAAGAAATTTTACTATTTCAAGTAAGTGAAAACTTGCCATACACCTAACGCTGGACTGCTTTACTTCATTGGCTGAGGCGTTAACGTTGTTTAGCCTTTAGGCCACCAACATTTCTCTTTGGCTTTCATAATTAATAAAAAGCTTTTTCCCCTTGCTCTAATGGACAGACATATTTCTTTTTTAAGGAAAAGAGGATTTGATTTCCATACCCTGGGCAATTGACTTTTCCTTATGGAGGATGCAACATAATTTGTCTGAACTTCCTTTCCATGGCCCTTGTTTTACTTGGACAAATAATCAATTGGGAGACCGTTGCATTTTTGAACGTCTTGATAGGGCATATTGTGACGATGATTGGCGGTTATCTATGCCTGATGCTATGCTTTTGAATTTGCCAATTTTTCTTTCGGATCATGCCCCTATTGTTTTAGATTGCCAACCATCAACTATCAAATGCCCTAGGCCCTATAAGTTGGAAGCTTGGTGTTTACAATTTGCGGATATCTGTGCTCTTATAACTGAGGAGTGCAATAAATCCTGGCATGGATCTGGGATGTTTAATCTATCGCGTTGTCTGCATGGTATTAAAGATCGGTGTCAAACATGGTGTTTAGATTATAGACGTACCCATGGTTTGTGCTGGAGTGATGTCACACACCACCTTTCTCATATCCAACAAACCCTTACGGAGGCTAATCTGCATGAAGAACTTCCTATTAGACGCGCATATGAGAATACTGTCACCTTACAATGGTTGTATTGGAAACAACGGGCTAAGTCCTCTTGGGATCGTTATGGAGATTCGTCCACGGGGCCTTTTTATCGTAGTGTTAAACAACGATCGGGCCGCAACTTGATCAAAGCCATCCAGAATAATGATGCGGAATGGATCACCAATGCTGCTCACATTCAGCAGGTGTTCCATGACTACTTTGCACAACTGTTCAGTCCTGCACAACGGAGACTACCCTTATCTACGTGGACTGACTGGTTTTCTGATCTTCCAACCTTAACTTCAAAACAGCAATGTCAACTGCTTTCACCTATTTCTCGTACAGAAGTTAAGAAAGCCCTTTTCAGCATGCATTCTCTTAAGGCCCCTGGGCCTGACGGTTTCCCACCACTCTTCTTTAAAAACCAGTGGCATGTAGTTGGGGACCTTGTGGTCAATGCCGTACAGGCATTCTTTCATGGTGGGCACATGTTGCGCGAACTCAATCGCACTTATGTTGCTCTCATACCGAAATTTTTACGCCCCTCCCAAGCTAACGAGTTCCGTCCGATTAGCTTGTGTAATACGATTTACAAGGTCATCTCTAAAATCCTAGTTAATCGTATGAAACCTCTGCTGTCCTCCCTAGTGGATCAAGCACAGAATGCGTTTATTCCAGGGCGGATGATGAGTGATAGTGTGCTTATGGAACACGCGATCGTCCATTGGATGAATAACAAGCGTAAGGGACATGATTCGTATGCAGCACTTAAAATTGATTTGAATAAAGCCTATGATCGCGTTCGATGGGACTTTCTTGAGCTCACCCTCACAAGTATGAACTTCCCAACTATCTGGATTGGCTGGATAATGCAGTGTGTTAGGACTGTGTCTTTCTCTGTCCTGGTCAACGGTGTTCCCACTACCTTCTTCCATCCGACAGCAGGCTTAAGACAGGGAGACCCTTTGTCGCCCTATCTGTTCCTTCTATGTATGGAAGTCTTTGGTCGTAAGATTACACATGATCGGCAAGCTGGGTTGATTCAGGGTATAAAGATTAGTCGGGGTGCCCCCTCTATCTCGCATTTATTCTTTGCTGATGATGCGCTTCTTTTTTTCCGGGCAACTCAAGTTTCCTGCCGTCATGTTCGTAGTGTGTTGGATGACTTTTGTGAGCTTTCGGGGGAAATGGTTAGCTTGACTAAAGCTTCTGTTAAGTTTAGTTCTAATACTTCTGAACATTTCATTGCCCATTTACGACAGCCCCTTGATGTTTCCTCTGTTCCTACTTTCAAAAGTTATCTTGGGAGTCCAATGGAAGTCACAGGTAAAAGTGTCCAGTTATTTACCTTCCTTCATGAGCGGGTCTGCCAAAAAATCACTAGTTGGAAAATTTGCCATGCTTTCCCAGCCTGCCCGCGGGTTAATCCTTATTAATTCTGTCCTTTCTGCTTTATTTTCACACCTGATGTCTGTCTTTCTGTTGCCTAAAACTATACTTAAAAAGGTAAGCTCCTCTTTGTTACGTTTTTGGTGGGTTGGTACAGTGGACAAACAACCTCTTTATTTGTGTAAAACTGCACTCTTGCAACAACACCGGAGTAGTGGCGGCTTGGGAATGCGCCATCTTGAAGTCTTAAATAAAGCTACGCTTTTCCGCACAGCCTGGAGGATTCACCATCACCCTCAGCTTTTGCTTAGCAGGCTTCTCCTGTCTAAGTATGGGAAAAGCCCACTTCAGCACTCTGGCACCTTTTCTTCTGATCCTTCTTGGGGTTTCTGTAGTCTGGTCAATGTCAGCCGAACATTCCGACAGGGGTTGGCAAGACGCATCAACAATGGTAATCACACCTCTATTCTGGACGACATTTGGGTTGGTAAAGACCGTGTCCACTACAACAATCCTCCTTCCCCGCCTTTGTCTCTGGTAAGTGACCTTTACTGCCTCAAGGTAAGTGGAATGCCCCTTTAATTTGGCGTACTTTCCCTCCCTCACGGCACAAAAGATTCTTGCCATCCCCCTTCCCCTCCCCACTATCCAGCGTGAGGATGAACTTTTTTGGGCCTCCACAAAAAATGGGGCTTACACCACTAAAAATGGGTATTGGTGGTTACTACGACAACATCAAATGCACCCACCTTCCTCTCTTTTTTGGCGTGTGTTTTGGAAACAGAAGCTTCCGCCACGTTGGCAGATTTTCCTTTGGCGACTTCTTCATAATGCATTGTCTACCACAGACAACTTACGAAAGAGATCCATGAATGTCTCTCCTCTGTGTCCGTTGTGTAATCTTGCGGATGAAACGGTTGAGCATCTTTTCCGTGACTGTTCCATTACTCAAAGATGCTGGGCTGCCTCTCCTTTGGGGATTAGATCTACTGTCAGTCATATGGGCCTTTCGGATTGGATTAAAAGCTTCTTTTTATACCTTGCTAGACAGCATGACGGTTCACAAGTACTCACTTTCGCAACCGTACTTTGGACAATTTGGTGCCACCGTAATGATGTGGTCTTCCGTCGCAACCATGTCTCTCCTGCTTAGTTAATGAAGCTTCTGAACGTCAATTGTCAACGTTATGTTTCACTACTTTCTGTGGCTGCTGCGCCTACTCTGGTTACTCAGGACAATCGGTGTCTGCCTTACCGCTATTGCTCGCGCACTTCCAACAGTGTTCCGGACCTACGACTAGTGGTGGATGGGGCTTGGAAACAACATAGGAATGGTTCTATATCGTCGGCAGTTGGTTGGGCGCTTCGTACCCTGTCTCACGCCTTAGCCTCTGCTAACTGTGTTCTTGCTTTGTCTCCCTTTCATGCAGAGTTACTTGCTCTCCATTCGGGATTGCAAGCTGCCCAACATCATGGTATGCATCTTTGGGTGGGGGTCGATTCCATGCTTGTTGTTCAATCATTGCGACAACCGGACTCCTGTGAAGCTGACTGTGTCAATCTCCTCGTCGTATTTTTTCGCTTATTTCCTTGTTCAGTTCAGTTACTTGTATTAAGGTCAAACGTAATATTGTTAGAGTCGCGCATGACTTGGCTACCCAAGCTCGTCGTGCACACTCTCTTTAACGTCTTGCTTGTACTCTTGTCAAAAAAAAAAAAAAGAGGATTTGATTTGACATTTTTATGTGACTCATTGATGTGAGATCATTCACCTTAAAATTTTGGAATTTGTGAGAGATAATTAAAACTTATTCTCGTCAATTTATTTTAATAAATTTTAATAAAAATAAATTTAGTTTATTAAAGATAATTTTAATTTAGTTAAAATATACTCACTTCCGTAAAGTAAAGTTTCAATCCTTAATAAATTATTAAGGAGTTTTGTAGAAAAATGAGTTCAGTTTAGTAAAAATAAGTTCAGTTCAGTAGCAATAAGACTGTTTGGCAACATTAGCTAAAATGAAGCTGTAACTGATATGTTACTTGAAACTGTGAACGTACCTACTGAAATTAATAAGATATCTAAAAGTGTAAGTCATTTAGTAGAATTAACCGAAAAGATAGCTGAAATTCGACGTTAAAGTTCAAAAGTGAAAATTGAGTCATCTGCAGTATTTTTAACGTTTCAATTTAAGACCTTATTTAGAAAAGGTTTTGTTTAGGTAGTTGTTAAACACTGTTAATCATTTAATATAGCTTAAATAAATATGCTATCATTTGAGTCACCTTATTTATATTGTCAAACACACTCTAGGTTCAGTACAGTAAAAAAAAGTTCAGTTCAATAAAAATAAGTTCAGTTCAATACTAATAACTTCAGTTCAATAAAAATAAGACTACTAATAGTCACCTTAATGTGTTGTCCCTTCCTAATCCACCTTAAAGAACGAATTCAGGCTTCGAGAAAAGCTGCTTGGAATTGAAAATGTTGATTATTCTTCATACTAATTACTAAAGAGTAAAGACTAGAAATAGTCACCCTCAAAAAAAAAAAAAGACTAGTAATAGTCAATAACTCCTGGAAAAAACTCCTAACACTTTCATCTCCCTATTTGACACACTTTTTTTTACAGTAATGTTTAAGGTATGAATATTCAAGAAAGCAGCCTAGCACAACAGTACACCTTTTTTTTTTTTTTTGAAAATTCAACTTGGACAAGAAATCAGAAAAATAAAAAGAAATATAAAGAGAACATGCGCATGGCAGAAAATCAGAATATCAGAAGCAGAAACAGTAACTTGTACTCTACATAATACTTAAACCTAAAAAACATACTCATTTCAGATTATCATATCATATCACAACAAAGGAACAAAAACTATTCCTCACTAATAAAGCACCAATAAAAAAAAACCTAATTACTCAATTCTAAAACTATTTGATGGAATAAAATGATAGAAATTAGAAAAATCAAAGAGCAAGATTAAGATTAAGGTCTAATCCAGTTTCAAATGAAGGACATGAATTCTCCAACTGATTAGCGGTGGTGATCTCATCATCATTATCATCAACCTCATTAATCTTTCTCTTCGTCAACTTGTGATTTTCAATTTTGTTAGTAGTAGTGCAATTGACGCAATTTGAACGACGCTCCAAAAAATTAATACCAGATTTATGACGAGAAACAACAACCAGATCTCGATCCTCCTCTCGATGACGATGATCATTATTATTACGATGATGAATTTCTCGGAAATCCTCCCATTTAAAGGAAGGCATCCAACTCGCTTCATTATCATCATCAGTAACTACTTTTTCTTCTTGCTTAATACTATGATTTATACGATTATTAGTTACCAGTAATTTGGATGAATTTTCTCCCCTTTGACGAACTTCTCGTTGATGACGGAATTGAGGAAGAATTTTGCGTTGATGTTCATCTCGAGCTTCATTAAATCGTCTAATCAGCTCATAAAATTCATCAATCTTCTTCTCTTCATCTTCAAATTCCTCTTCTGCTACTGCATCTGATGATGATCTTTCCTTCTCCATTCGATCATCAAATCAATCTAGCGGTGCGGTGCGGTGGTTGGTGAGAGAGAATATTTTTGGTTTTTCAAACCTTAAAATTATTTGAGAATTGAATAGGTGGAAAGAGAAATGAAGAGAGGTGGTTTTATAGTAATCCAGTCGTCTTACAGTGAGTCAATTTAAAGGGAATATTGAATAGTAGTCTATTATACGAGTGAAGATGATGACGAAATTGGTCTTATTTTAAGACTTTTATTCTTGGATGCTGACGTTAAGGGCTCGACGTCATTTTATGTAAGTAAACGTACTCCAAGAAAAAGACGTCATGGGTGTTATGTAAGATGGGCTGTGTGTGGATGGATAGATGGCCCATCATCACGGGCCGAATGTGTTTGGTGATCTTTCATCTCTTCCTTAAGTTCTATTCCTATTTATGTCAATTCATTTTAAATATGGGAGTCATACTTTGTTTGACTATTCTAGGTTTTTGTCTCATAAGTGGGACTACAAGCCAACAACTACACACTCTACAATTGTAATTTCACTAAGGCCAATTTTCACTTTCTTTGAAAATTAGTAATTAATATATAGAGATCATAATAGGTTATAAGAAAATTTGACTCGACTAATTTAAAATATGGCCGTTTCGTCGAGAATAATCCCAATTATGGCTTATTCTTGTATAATCCCAACTATGACAAAGGTCCGCCACAAACGCATCGTAACCTGAAAGGAACCTGTTTAAAACAGGTAGATATGCCACGTATCATGTTTAATTGGCTTTTACAATTAATTTCATTTTTAAAAAAAAGCTCCCTCCCTTTTACCCTTCCTTCCCCACCTTCAACCTATATCCCATGCCTACCACAGTCAGTTAATCACCAGCCAACCACCACCCTTCCATTCGCCGCCACCCCAGCCCATCCACCACCCTTCCCCTCGCTACCACCCTAATTCCTCTGCAACCCCGCCAACAACCACCACGACAACAACACTCTCGTCCTCCCTCTCTCTCGGCCCGTTCTCTCTTTCTCATGCTGCCCAACTTCGCCAAACACCACCACAACCTCACCCAACAATAACCACTCTCTTCCTTCCACCACAACTTCGCTTCCCCTCGTCCCACTTCTCTCTTTCTCTCGTTCTCTCTCATCTCACTCGCTCTTTCTCTCTCGCTGTCGCAACCCCACCACCGCACCACCCTCTTCGCTCGCTTCGAAAACCCAACCCAACACCACCACCATTAAAACCGTCGTAAACCTTCAACTTGGGGTGGTTAGGGTCATAATTTTGGTGGTGGTTAGGGTTTAGGGTAACGATTTTGGGATGGTTATGTTAAGGGTGATGCTTTGTGGTGGTCAGGAAGGAAGATAAAGGAGAGGGGGAGGCAGGGAAGGTGGTTTCAGGGTGGCCGACGGAATTAGGGGAGGGGGTGGTGGGAGGGTTTTTGGGTATGGGGGAGGAAGAGGAGGGGATGAGGTGATGGTTTTGGTGGTGGGTGCGATGTGTGGTGGGAGTAAAAAAAATAAAAGGAAAAATAAAAATATTACCTTGTTAACAGGTTGTAAGTCACCTCAGGGTTTTTGTAGCGGACATCCCCAATAGTTAGGATTATACAGGAATAACCCATAGCTGGGATTATTCTTGGCGTGACGGCCATAGTTTGGATTATTCTAGTCAATTTTTCCTAAGTTATATTCATTTTTTTTAGTTTTTAAAATAAATATGAGTACTATTTGTGTGACTAAATTTAAGTTTTTCTAAATAAAAAACAGAAAACAACAAACTGATAGTGATGCCGAACGAACCTTTAAGTTACAATTTCGATTTTTCTTTGTTGATGTCTTTTCGATTACAAATTTGTCATTCCTCCTATTTTGAGAGGTTCGTCTTTTTAAAAATAATTTAAATTCGTCTTTTTTTAGATATCTATATTCAGCAATATTGTTCTCCTTGCCATAAAACATCCGCATTTCACACTTGTTTGGTTGTGTTTATTTCATACCACAAATTGAAAAATAGTAGTATTGGAATTAATATTGCTTCACTTCGTGGAAGATATATGATAGTGAATAACCAACTTGGACTATGTTCTTTTCAACTTATTTAATCACTGTAGTGCTTATTTTAGAAATGATTAAATCAGATCTGAAAATTTCAGATCAGATCAGATCAGAAAAAATCAAATCAGATCATATCAAAAATATTCAGAACAGAAGATTATAAGAACAAAAAACAACTATAATAACTTCAGATCAAATCAGATCAGAAAATTTCAGATCAGATGAGAAAAGTTCAGATCAGAATAGTTCAGACGAAAAGAACGGACCTTAGTCACTCATTTTTAGAGTACAAGAGCTCAACTCTGCGTAATAAATAAAAATAGATCTACCTAACATTGATAATATATTATTCCAGGAAAACTTGTATATGACACCTTGTTTTAAACTAAGTTTGTGAATTAACACCCTAATTTTATATTATTGTTGTTTAACACCTTGAACTACTTTAATCTATTTTCTTGCACCTTATTGATATATCCTGACCAAATAAGTCAACTTTAAGACATTTGACTTTGTCCCCTAAATTTGCCCGTCATTTTCATGCATGTAACAAGAACAATATACAAAAATATAGTTAACTAAAAACTATATAAACAAAAATGCACCAAAATGAGTAAATGATCATAATTGCTTCATCAACCTACCATTGATCTTCATAATCGTATCTTTAACTTAAGTCGAGAGACATATTCGGTTTCACAGTCAGTTTTCGGATTATGGGTTTTATGATTTAAGTGTCATATGATTTAAGAATATAATATTCTTATAGTTTATCATATTGATTAGGGATGTCAATGGGGCGGGGCGGGGCGGATGTTGACATTCCTATCCCTATCCCCGCTTAAAAAACTCATCCCCATCCCCGCCTGATATATTGATTTCTTATAGAGTTTTTTCCCTTTCTTTACAAGCTAAATTGTACGATATTGATGCTCTTAGGAGCTGTTTATGCTAACTATTTCGATATAGTTGTCGTTTGTGTGTTCCATATCATTTTGCAGGTTTTTAGGGAAAAACTCCCTATTTACCTGATGTTTTGAGCACCACGCTGTAGCGGAAGGTTATGAGGCATCTTGGCGGTCTCGAGATGGTATTCAAACCCCATTATGAAGAAGAAATGTGCAAAAGACTTGGCGTCTGAAGCCAAGTAGAGGCAAGGAAGAAAAGAGTTCCGCCCGATCGGGTCGGGCAACCACTGCCCGATCGGGTACGAGTAAAACAGGCCAAAAGTTCAGATTTTCCGCCTGATCGGGTGGACTTGCCCGATCCCGTCGGGCGGACCTACACTTAGCCAATTTGCTGATTTTTGAGAACAATGAAGAAGACTTCCACCCGATGGCATCGGGTGGACTTGCCCGATCGGGTGCTAGGGTTGCGGCCCCGATCGGGTGGAAGCTGCCCGATCCCATCGGGTGAAGCCAATATTACAGCTGCTGGAAACTTGTTCCCAGACCCGATCGGGCGGCCCTTTGCCCGATCGGGTGGACGACACGGGGACGTGATTTTTCGTTATTTCCCCACTCTATCTTATTGTTTTCTTAGAGACTATAAATACTTTTTAGGTTGTTTTTATTTGTATCTTTTATTCTATTGAACATTTAGAGAGCTCCTAGCCTAGTTTTTCATTGTTTTCCATTTTAGAAGAGATTCAAGTACTATTTTAATTCAATTAAAGTTTCCGCTTTCCGTCAATTTGGTAATCGTCTTTCTTATTGTTTTATTCTTATCTCTCAATTGCTTTAGTTTAATTGCTTATTATTCAATTAGTTCATGATGCAATTCTTAGGGTTTTCAATTAGTTTTGTTATTGTTAATTCAATCATGTCTGAGTAGTTCTCTTTCTAGGGTGTTAGTTAGGGAAGCCATGTTTATACCATGATTGTTATTTGGACTTCTATTGATTTCTAGGGCTTGATTAGAGTGATTGTGGTGTGGTTTGTTCTTAATTAGTGATTAATGCTAGTGGCCAATTTCATTGATTGCTTGTGGTTAATAGTTGTTTGCATAGACCCGTCTTACGACTAGAGGCCTAGGACACATCAGTAGTTCTGATTACGTTAGTGAACATGCGGCGTATGTTGAACTATGAGCATTGAGTCTTAACCATAGCTCAACACATGCTGTAATCCCTCGACTCTTGACCTATGTTTTGATAGTTGTTGACCTTGTTTGATTGGTATAAGCATGGTGGACCGACCTAATACCCTAGGCTTTTATTCCATAGTTAAATCCTCGACTTAATTCGTATTCCTTAGCTTACTCATTAGTTTAGTTAATTCTCCCTATTTTCATCTGAAGTAGTTAGTTAATTGATTATTAATATAGAAACTCTGTCTCCCTGCGGATTCGACCCTGCTTCCACTGACTACCTTAGTTAGAGGACCGTAGATTTATCTTTGAATAGGTGATACGACTAAATCCTATCAAATTTTGGCGTCGTTGCCGGGGAGACGGCTAGTTTTCTAGTTTTTATTCGATTAATTAGCGTACTTCTCTTTGCCTCATTGGAAACTCCCGTTCCAATTGAGGCCGTTCTTACGGTTATCTTGTCGTTTTCTCTTATATGTCCAGGTATCAAAAGAAAACTCATATTATTCCTGGAGATCCTGACACAGAAGCAATACTTCGGGATCTTAGAGCATAATTTGATCAAGAGAAGCCAGATTCAGAGATTTCTACATTACCAATGGCGAAGTCATTGAAATCTTATGGGGTGCCTAATCCTGAAGGCATACCCACAGGTCCACCGATGCCCACTATTGCTGCGAACAATTTTGAAATCAAACCTGCACTAATTAATATGGTGCAGCAGAATCAGTTAAGTGGGCATCCTTCTGAAGATCCGGCCAACCATCTGCAGAGATTCCAACAACTCTGCAGGACTGTTAAACATCAAGGAGTCACACCTGAGCAGCTGAAAGTTCTGTTATTTGAGTTCTCACTCAGAGACAAGGCTCAGAGGTGGTTCAGCGATATCACTGAGACAGAATGGCCGGCGATTTCTGCTGCATTTCTACATGAGTATTACCCTCCCACAAAAACAGCAGAAATCAGGAACAAGTCGGCCACGTTTTCCCAAGAGCCAGATGAGACATTAAGGGAAGCGTGGACTAGATTCAGAGACCTACAGAGGGAATGTCCACATCATAATATGGACAAGTGGTTTCTGACGCAGACTTTTTATAATGGTCTGCAGCCTCATACGAAGAGTACTGTTGATTCGTCTGCAGGAGGAGTCTTTTTAGACAAGGCAGTTGATGAGGGTTATGACTTCCTAGCAAATCTTGCAGCCAATGACCATTCATCATCTAGGAGTTTGACTAAGAAGGTACTTGAAGTTGACGCTATTTCATTGCTTACATCTCAGATGGCGCAACTCACTCAGCGGCTAATGAAGTCCTCTAGTTCAACACCTCCGCCTATGAGCATCAACGCTATGTCAGCAGTTGCACCCATCACCTCATCTTACTGCGAGGTGTGTGGTATCCAGGGTCACTTCGGCCATGATTGTCAGTTCAGTTAGAATCAGATGGAGCAGGCTAATGCTTTTCAGCAAAGGCAACCCAATAACCCCTACTCCAACACATTCAATCCTGGTTGGAAAGACAACCCACTTCTTTCTTATAGAAGTAACAACGTTCAGAACCCGCAACCACAAAATTCCTACCATCCCCCACAAAATTCCTATCAACCTCCACATAACAACCCAAAACCCAACTACTACCACAACCAAGGGAATTCTCATAATCCCCCTGGTTTCCAAAGACCTGCCCATCAAAATTATCAGCCAGCACCACAAAATGCAACCTCACAAGAGCCTAGCACTTCTGAACTGATGAAACTAGTATTGTCTATGCAAAAGACAAATGAGGAGGCACAGAAAACTCAAGAGAGACAGTTGTTGGCTATGCAGGCTATGCAGAAAGCCAATGAGGAGGCACAGAAAACTCAAGAGAAACACATAAAACTTGTTGAGACCCAGATTGCTCAATTGGCAGAAACTAATGCACAGAGGCAGCAGGGACAGTTGCCGGGGCAACCTACACATAGGGAGCAAGCAAATGCCGTTACTCTTCGTAGTGGCACTGCTTATGCTGCTCCTCCTATGCCCATTGATGATGATACTGTCCCTAGTAAGGAGAAGGAGGTAGTAGAGAAGGAATTGGAGAAGAATTCGACGTCTGATGTCGAAGTGTCTGAAACAGCTGAACAGGCAGAAAAGAAGAAGGAGAAGGAGAAGGTTTCTAATACACCTTTTACACCAAGGTTGCCTTTTCCTCATCGAATGCAAAAGTCCAAGGTGGATCAACAACTTGGTAAGTTCTTGGCTATGGTCAAGAACCTTGAGGTAACGGTTCCTTTCACTGAACTTATTTCTCAAGTGCCTGTCTATGCTAAGTTTTTGAAGGAGATGATCACAAAAAAGAGAGATTTTGGTGGGGTAGATAGAGTCGCACTCACTGAAGAGTGTAGTGCCGTTTTGCAAAATAAATCTCCACCTAAATTAAAAGATCCGGGTAGCTTTTCCATCCCTTGTCATGTAGGTGCACTTTTTATTGATAAAGCATTATGTGATTTAGGTGCATCTGTGTCTGTCATGCCTTTGTCTGTCTGTAATAAACTGAATATGGGGGCACTTAAGTGCACTCAAATTACTTTGCAGATGGCTAACCGTTCTATAAAATACCCTCTAGGTGTTTTAGAAGACGTCCTTGTTAGGGTGGGAAAGTTTTACATTCCTGTGGATTTTGTTGTGTTGGATATGGAAGAGGATTCCCAAATTCCTATTATTTTGGGCAGACCATTTTTGTGCACTCCAGGTGCTGTTATTGATGTCAAGTCAGGATCTTTGACTTTGAGTGTTGGTGATGATACTGTCACTTTTAAACTAACCAATGCTATGAAGTCTCCTATGCTTGAAGAATACCTAGGTTATTTTTTTATTTTAAATAAATACCTAACTTGCTACATTTTTTTTTAGGTCAAAATCGTCATTAGGATTTGGTCAATTCCGTCAAGTTTTAGGTCAAAATCGTTAGTTGGTAGTGATTTCAAATAAAAAATGTAGCAAATTAGGTATTTATTTAAAATAAAAAATAACCTAGGTATTTATTTTAAAAAAGAGGTTAAAGCTAGGTATTTATTGCCAATTTTTCCAAATAAGTGAGGTAGTGTTTTAAGAGTTTTTAAGCCGCCATTCCATTTTATCAACACGAGTTTAACCATTGCCATTCAGATTTTCCTGCATCTACATCTCTATTTATTGTTAATTGCAAATCATACCTATATCAAATGACTTGGACAATCGAATTAGGCCCCTTCGCAATTTTTTTTCCATTTAAAATTGGAAAAATTGTTTTAAATAAGTCAACCTATGACCCATTTTCTTAAAATAAGTTAACCTTTGAGTTATTCTACAATAAGTTAACCTTGTATGTCATTTAAATTTTAACAAGTTGGTTTACCTTCAACCTGTTTGACCTGTAAAAAGAAACGTTGACTCCACTAACCCACTCCCTCAGTGAATTACACTTCACTTTTGGCCTTCTCTTCTTTTCGACAGTTCATCTTCCTCCATAGAAAACTCCATTGGAGAAAGGAAGGAATTTTAGAAGTGAAGATCAATCGAAGGAATTCCGGAGTTGCTTGAAGATCGTTACATAGAAAAATCCTAACTTGTTCGATAAATTCGTCTTCTTCATTGTTGAATCAGAAGAAAAACAAAGCATAAGGTACGTTTTTTTCTCATTTCTAAAAATTCGAAAATTTATGTGAATGTTTACAATCTTGATAAAATTTGACATAATTTCACTTTGTTGGACATTATTTTACAATATGTGAATGTTTTAATATGCTGAAATTGGGAAATTATTTGGGTTTTCATTATTATTGAATTGCCCTAAAATTGGGGTTTTGCGAATGGATTTGAATGTGTAAATTGTTGATGTGTTATAGGTTTATGGGTTTTGGAAATAATCTATTTGAAAATGTGACCTTGAGGTACTGGCATGGGGGAAAATTTTCTATTGAGAAATGTGGACAGATGGTATATTTGGGGGGTCAAGGGAGGACATTTTCAATTGACCCAGATCAGTTGTGTTTCTGGGGTGTTCATGAGTTTGCCTTGAAGTCTGGGAACTATGAGGATCTTGATGGAGTGTATTATGTGTTGGAAGGGAAGAGTATGTTAGATGGTTTGAAAAAGATTGAGAATGATGGGGATGTATTTGAAGTTGGCAAGTTGGCTGTAAAGAATAGGAGTATTGATTTGTATGTGAAGCATAAAGGTAGTCAACCCATGCCTGCTTGCACTTTCAAACCAGAAATAGATAAGCCCTGCCTCACCACTCAACCCCACACTGATGTGCCCTGCCTCACTAGAAGACAAAAATTGACACCAAGGAGGGGCCCACCAACTAGGAGTAGCCCTAGGTTAAACACTGATGTTATGCTAATTACTTGCTCAACTTTCACTTCTGCTTGTGAACCTGAAAAAAAATCAGTTGAGAAACATGTAACCATAAAATCTCAAGCTCCAGCCAAGCTCTCTCCAACTCCAAGTAAAATATCACCCTCTGCATCTAAAAACACTCCATCTCCACCTAAAAACTCATCAACTTTACAGATTCAACCTGAAAAAACTATTGCAAAGAAAACTCCACCACAAAAAACTTCTGCTACAAAAATTCCACTTGAAAAAACTCCTCTTAAAACTGCTTTAAAGAAACAGCCAATTGTTGAAAATGAATTCCTACAAAACTATGAGTGGGAAGATCCTAGACTAGATAGCCCTCTTGCATTCAATGAGCTCTTTAGTGATGTAAGTGATGAGTCTCAAGATTCACTCTATGATCCACTTGATAATTTGTGTGGGGGAAACTGATGAAGAGATAGATCTTGAAGATCTTGAGGAAGAGTTTGGATTTGATGATGATGAGTTTGCAGCTGCTGATGAAACTATCTTAACTGAGTCTGACAACAGTGATGAGAAAGTGAAGATAGCCAAGGAGAGAGTGAAAGATTGTACTGTGAAGTTGCTAGGTGTTGCACAGCAGCTACAACAGGAGGCTGCAGGTGGCAGATTGAGTAGCCAACAACCACTGAATACAGAGACACAAGTAGGTGATGTAGGGGATCAGGGTTATGAGAGTGAGTATTATGATCGTGAGGATGATATTCACACACCTCCAGCCAGTGGTGATGAGTGTGAAGGTAGTAGGCCAAGGAGAGGAAATCTAGTTGGTCCAGAGACAGATTTAGCAAGTTTGAGTGGAAGGTTGGGCAAAGGTTTCCAAATAGGAATGAGTTCAAAAGAGCAGTGTCAAAGTATGCTATTATGCAGGGAAGAAACTTGACATTGAAGGTCAGTAACAA
The DNA here is from genome assembly GCA_947645195.1 of Patellifolia procumbens. Classification (NCBI taxonomy): domain Eukaryota; kingdom Viridiplantae; phylum Streptophyta; class Magnoliopsida; order Caryophyllales; family Amaranthaceae; genus Patellifolia; species Patellifolia procumbens. Next base: position 788,015 of record CANSGD010000080.1, read on the forward strand.
GCTTAGGAGGCATGAACTTGGTTTTGGATGTGTTGAGGGTTGCCCATTCTACTTGTATGGTTCTTAGCATTCTGTGAAGGCAAGTTACATAGTCAAAACAGTTAAGGGAATGCATACTTGTCAGAGAAACATGAAAAAAACAGGTAACTAACTTCATCTTGGGTAGCAAAAGAAATGTTGGAGGTTTTCAAGGCTAGGCCACATTGGCCAGCAGAGGAAATCATAGACACAGTGAAGAGAGCATACAAGGTATTGGTCATCAAATCTTTTGCATATAAAACCAAATATATTGCACACAAGCTCTTGCATGGATCAATGGAAGAGCATTATATGAAAGTAGGGAGGTACATAGCAGCTCTGAAGGCTTCAAGTCCTGGTACTCTGTTGGATTTGGTTGTGGTGGATACAACAAACCTGCAAAAACCCCCAGAATTTCAAAGACTTTTCACCTGTTTTGAGGGGTTACAAAAAGGTTGGAAAGAAGATGGTGGGAGGGTCATTTGTGTGGATGCTGCCTTCTTGAAGACATTCTTAGGTGGACAAATATTGGATGCTGTTGGGAGAGATGCCAATGAACAGATGTTCCCAATAGCATGAGCAGTAGTTGAAGGGGAGAACAACCTTTCTTGGACCTGGTTTTTCACTCATCTGCAGTCATGCCTTGAATTGGGAGATGGTACAGGAATTGCCATCATCTCTGATGAGCATCAGGTTTGCATCCTTTAATTAACTTACCTTTAAATTTCACAAATACGACATATAATGAACACAAGACATTGTCATGCATAGAGTATTTGTTTGTTAGTGAAGACGAGACCAACACATACACGAACACGAGACCAACACGAACATGACCCGTAATGAACACGAAACACGAGACCAACACGAACTTGACCTGTAATGAACACGACACACGAGACCAACACGAACATGACCCGTAATGAACACGAAACACGAGACCAACACGAACACGAGACCAACACGAACACGTATGCGTTATGTTTCATGGTTATGTAATTAGTTAAATATGCTTTCACTGTCATGATTAGTTAATTAGTTAATTATTCCTTTACATATGATTGTTGTGTACATGCTATATTGCATGCTGTGGCAACTGTGCTACCCAAGGCAGAGCACAGACATTGTGCACGCCATATTTTTGCGCATTGGCATAAGAATTTCAGGGGAGATGAAATGAAATTAAAGTTTTGGAAGATTGCCAAAGCTTATAATATGGCTGATTATAGTGATGCATTGGATGAGCTTAGTGAACTAACTGCTGATGCTGTTGATGCCTTTAGGTCATACAACCCCCCTTGTTTTTGTAGAGCATTTTTAGATACATCAATCAAATCAGATACAATTACTAATAACATGGCTGAAACCTTTAATGGGTACATAATCAATGCAAGGACAAAGCATTTGATTTATATGCTGGAGGATATAAGGGTGGCAGTGATGCAGAGACTGGTTAGCAAAAGACAGGAAATGGCAAAACAAAAATCCTTATTATGTCCTAGGATTCAGTCAATGTTAGACAAGGAAAAAGAGAAAGCACCTAACTGTGATGTAATTCCATCCACTGACCACATTTTCAATGTGAAGTATTACTTAGACCAATTAGTAGTAGATCTTGATGCTAAGACTTGTACTTGTAGGAAATGGGATCTCTTAGGTGTTCCATGTCGACATGCACTTGCTTGCATCTATTTCATAAACAAAGAAGCTGAGTTTTATGTGGATGAGTGTTATAGGAGGGAAGTATATCTCAGGTCATATAGTGGATCAGTACCTGCAATTGAGGGAGATAGACATTGGCCTAGGGTGGAGTGTAGCTTACACCCCCCTCCAATCAAAGTTGGACCTGGCAGACCAAGGAAGAATAGGATCAGAGACCCATTTGAAGATCCTAAAAAGGGAGGAGTGTTAACAAGGCATGGGATGGAAATGGCATGTCCAGTTTTTAATAAGAAGGGTCACAACAAAAGGAGTTGCTCACTTAAAGGTGTTGTAATGCCTACTGAACCTCCACCAAAGAAGGCTAAGGGAAGACCAAGGAAAGAAACTTCCACTAACCAACCAACTCAACCAGTTCCCAACCATCATTCAGTCACTGCACAACCAACTCAGCTTGGAAGAGGTGGTAGGATGATATTGGGTGGACAATGTGCAAGAGGAAGGAACACTGGGAGGGGTTCAAGAGGTGGTGATGGAAGAAATGCTAGGGGAAGGGGGAGGGGAAGGAACCAGGTATACAAAACTGATTTATAGAGCTCTGTTTTTATTAAATACTGCCTAATTTCTATATTTTAACAATGTTTTTTTTGCATCTTATATAGGTACCTGCTGGTGTTGGAGTTCTTTTTGGGTCTGATGGAACCCCATACACAAATGTAAGTTATATTCTCTGTGTTTTAAGGATGACTGTGTGATTATGGTTTTGGTGAAATTATTGTAATTTTTTTTTATTTTAGATGCCTGGTAGAGGTATACAACAATTGAACAACTTAGGCACACAATCATCTCAAGCATCAACAACTATTAACCCAAGTCAGTAGCTGCTGCTATGAAGAAGCTTATATTTTTGGGAGCTGCTGTACCTTAAGCATGAAGCATTATCATTAAGTACTCAGCTTTTCATTATTGGAACCTTATTCATTACATACTGATTATGTAATTAGGAATGTATTTTGCATTGGAAAAATTGCCTAGAATAATGCAACCTTTTGCTCATTCGCAGATAATAATGCAACCTAAAGATTATTTTGGAATAATGCAATCTTTATACCCCATTTATTTTAAATGGGGTAAAACCGGTTATAACCTGAATAATAGGTTTTGTGGGACACGTGTCGACTTGTTATTGGTTCTAATAATCAATTTTTTTAATTTTTGTTTTTTAAAAAGATAAAACAAAAAAAAAATCTCCCCTCCCCTAACCCACCTCCACCCCAAATCAGTCACCCCCATCGTCCCAGCTACCTCCGACCACCACCCCACTCCCTTCGAAATGCCCAGCCACCTCCGACCCTTTCCCTTGAAATGCCAGCCACCTCCGACCACCTCCCTTCGAAATGCCAGCCACCTCTGACCACCTCCCTTCGAAATGCCAGCCACCTTCGACTACCTCCCTTCGAAATGCCAGCCACCTCCGAACACCACCTTGCTCCCTTTGAAAATGCCCAGCCAAGAGCAGCAACTTGAAGGCCCACGCAACCCAGCCCGTCTTCGACGGAGACTTGCACCCGCCGCGAAAACTACCGGAACTGCGCACCTTGAAACCGTCGTTGCTCGCCGGCGACTTTCGCATAAAAGCTCCATATAATTGCTGCAACGAACTAGAAAACACACATCAAATGGGGTGGGGGCCGGGTGTGAGGTGGTTCTGGGTAGTTTTCGGCGAGGGAGGTGGCTGAGAGCAGCAAATGGGGTGGGGGCTGGGGTGGGGAGTGGGGGTGGGGCGGCTGAGAGCAGCCAGAGGTGGGGGGTTTGGGGTTGGAGCAGCAGGCGTGGGGAGTGGGGTGGGGGGGCATTTTATTTTTTATTTTTTTAGTTTTTGTTAATATATTAATTAAAATTTAAAGTTTTAAATAAAAATTACCAATTGTTCAGGTAACCGGTTATTTGTCCTATTTAAAATAAATGGGGTATAAAGGTTGCATTATTCCAGAATAATCTTTAGGTTGCATTATTATCTGCGAATCGCCAAAAGGTTGCATTATTCTAGGCAATTTTTCCTTTTGCATTCAGTTAACTGATTTTAAGTACTAAGGTAGTTGCATTATGAATGTATTTTGTTAGGTTGAATGTATTCAAACATACTTTGGGCATACTTATCAACCTTAGTACATGAAATGAGGTGGTTTTTATGAAACTCTTAGTATGCAATGCTATTTTCATTACTTGGAGATTTACTTGGAACATCACCTCAAAAGTTGACTACATTAGATAGATAGCAAATGAAGCATTTTCATTCTGCCAAATGAAGCATCAAATTACACATTTTTGTTTCTTTACAATCCACCATAACAGCAGTTACTTCATTAAATAAACAAGAGCAAATAAAAACCAAGAAACAAAAAGAACCAACTGCAAATTCCTCTCATTTGATGAGCTCTTTATCAGCTTTATCTGCAACTCAGCATTCTCTTTCTTCAGTTCATGCACAATTGCTTCTAAACTTTCCTTCTTCAATTGTAACCTCTTCACCTTGTCCTCACTAAACTTTTGCACCACCTCCATCTCAGCAATAATTGTGTCTTTCTCCAGGAGTTCATATTTAACATCACTTCCATTCCCATCACTTCCGTCACACCATTTGAACATCTGACATTTTGTATCCTACAAATTAAGAAAGTATTTAGATTTAAAAAAAAAAAATTACCCAAGCTATATAAAACAGATCAAGATCCAAACTTTAAGCATACTTACTGGCCAATAAGGACAACCATAGAACTTTAATCCAAGGTTTGGCCTTCTTTTTACTGTTCTCACCAACGCATCTTTGCCACATTGACATTTCACAGTTGAAACCCTAGTTGAATTCGTGGAGAACCTGAACCAGATGAACCTTGTTTCCTTGATGACATTTTTTCAATGAGAATTGTAAAACGAGAAGGCTGTAAAAAAATTTTGGAAGTGAAGAGGAGAAATTCAGAAAAATTAAGGAGAGAGAAGGAGTTGGAGCAGGGAAATGTTGGGAGGAAGAAGAAGAAGATGGGTTCTAAATAGGTAAGGGAGCCAACGGTAAAAAATTACCGGGAGATAGTCTTGCAAGCAGAACATAAAAGGTGGGGTGACGACCCTCAACAGTTTGGAGATAGCCGGTACGTTGTACCCCTCTCCACTCGCGTTCACAACGAGATAAGAAATGGAAATGAATGTTACTTGTAAGAAACTTAAATGTTTTGAAAATAAGCCGAGTTTTCAAATAAATATTATATCGCTATTACCTTTCTTTATGAACTACGGTTTCAATAAGAGTTGTATACTGTTGTATATTGTTGAGTAAGTGATTTGAAGTATATATAGAGTTTATGTGAATTGTTGTGAATATATGTGATGAGTGTATTAAACAAAAGCCACCAAAGCATGTTTTACTTATTTTACGGGTTTAGTACTCAGCGCGTTGCTGATGGGAGTCAAATGTTTGTTTTGTCATTTCTGTGGCCTGTCACTTGGGTGGGTGGCAGTGTCGTATTAGTTTCAGGTGGAAGCAGTGAAGTTATGAAGCTTTGATGCAGGAATTCTTATTGCAATTATCTTTATATGTATTGAGGCGAGGACAATCGACTTTGTAATAGTGTAATATTTAGTTATGTTGTAAATAATTTTTAAATAGGAATTTGTAAAGTAGAAGGTGGGAATAGATGCTGGAAATATATTAAAATGATATACAGGTTCATAGTTTGGAAGCAAGTCCTAAGTTAAATTTTAGGCGGTCCGTATTTCAAACGGAGCTCTGTCGAATTTTCTGTAGACTTTTATTATTTAATTAATATCATTTAGATCATTTAGATAACTTCACTTAGTGTTAATGTTTTATAGTTAAAGTTTTAAATAGTTCAGGTTTTTAGAGTTCCATACTCGTCGTTTTAGGACGATGAGTGTGATGGTAATAGTCCGGATTAAGGTTTCCGCTATGTTTAGCTCTAATTAAGTTGGTCGGTGAACCCGGGCTGTTACAAATGGTATCAGAGCGGGATTGTTTTTAGGTACGCACGGATCTTCAAATCCGAGCGTAAGAATTAAGTAAGTTTAAAATGAGTTTAGAATTAAAATGAATCAAGCCGTTGAGAGTAGTTACGCCTTTTAAGTATTATGTGTTGCTCATTGAGCATTATATGGAATTATATGTCTCTTATGTGCTAATATGTGACACTATGTGCTTACGTGAACCCATAATACCCTTAGGAATTGGTAATCAGAGTGCGCAGTGGAAGCGTGGATTGGAGTTTTGAGGACAAAACTCATTTTTAGGGGGGAAGAGTGTAATAGTCTTGATTGGGACTACAGTTATGATTGATATTAGGTTACCACGATTAATATTATATGTTATTTATATTATTATTATAATTATTTATTATCGTTCGTTGCATTTAAAAGGAAGGATTTTCTTTTGTAAAGTTTGGTTTAGTTTGAAAATAGCTATTATAGTTTTCAAACGAGATCTCTTGAAACGAAATGACTTAAGTTCAATGCCAACAAGGTTACCATTTTGATATTTTAGCTCCTCGATGAGCCTAGGCATCGGGTAGCCGAGACACAAAAATGTTAATGAATGGAGGCTGAACTTTTGATCGTGAAGTTCTAAGATCTTGGCTTTCCTAATATTAAATCAAATAGTATTATAATATTTCGTTATTGATTTTGATAAGCCTTTCTATATCAAATCTTATTATTTTAAGTTTCGAGGACGAAACTTTTTATAAGGGTGGTAGAGTGTAATAGCCCTGTTTTAGGAGCACCTTTATTAATTGTTAATTATAATATTAGCTTAATTAATTATTAAAACCCTTGTGTTTTAAATGAAAACTTATATTTGATTATATATTATTATTAAGAAGCTGTGCATATTTATTGATTTAATTATATTATATTATTTTAATAGAATTATTATAATTTTAAGAAAAGGGTTTGAGTTATTATTTTGATGATAATTTTATAGTTTAAATCAATTATATTTGTGTTTATGTAATACAAGATATATATTGAGAAAAGGGGGTGTTTTGCTTATTAAGGTTAATAAAAGAAAAAAAAGAAAGAAAGGGGAAACCAAGAGTGAGGGGAGGCGTGGCATTTAAGGAGAAAGCAATGGGTTATGTGTGTCATCAAGTGAGAGTAAGTGAGGGTGACTCATCAATTGAAAAAAAAAAGGAAATAGAGGGGGAAGGGGGTCTGTTTCCACGGTAAAGAGGAAACAGAACCAGGAAGGAAAAAGAGAACAGAGGGAGAAGGAAGAGGCGAGAGGAAGAGAGGAAGAGAGAGAGAGAGAGAGAGAACGGATAGAGAGAGAGAACGGAGGGAGAAGGAGGCGGCGGACGGAGGCACAACTCCGGTGGGCGACGCAGCAAAGCCAACGGAGAACGAAAGAGGGAGCGACGGAAAGGCGTGTGGAGCAGTGGCGCGACGCAGGCCATTTCCGGCCAGTTTTCCGGCGAATATAGAGGGAATTAGATAGAGCAACTTCCAAAACACCAAACCCTCTATCTATTTTAGAGATTAAGCTCAAAATTAAGGGTTCTTTGAGAAATTTGAAGGAGAATAGGTGGGGCAGTCGTATCACCCGCGAACCACCACACCACCGCCACCCATACTCACCTTGAAATCCTAACTAAGGTACTAAACCACTATTGTTTATTATAGAACATAAATTCAGTTTCAAACCAATTGTTGAACTAGTTGATGTTTAATCTTATTTTGTTCAGTCATAAGTTAGAAATGAATTTCAATTGTTTAGTTACTGATTTAAGATTATATTATTGAGTTGATATAAACTGAGATACTTGGATGTTGTTATTTTTGTATGAGGTCTGATATTGTTGTTGTTGTTCCTGCCTCTTTGTTTTACTATTGTGATAGTAGGATCTTTAGTTAGAGTTTCCAATCAGATTTTATCTATCTTTGATGCCATCTTGAGGTTAGGTCTCGAATTAGTGTTGGTTTCTGAATAATGAGGCTAAGTGTGAAATGGCTTGGAATATGAAACTTGTTAATCTTTGAACAACTAAGACTCGATTGAAGTCATTAGCTTTGAGTGAATGCTCGAAGTATGTTATAACCCATAGAGTGTCAAATGGAATAGTTTATGCCGAATATTTGTTTTGAGTTGATTACAAATGAGGATTAAATAATCATCGAGTGTGAAGGTTTTAAGGTTGTTAGTTTATCTTGCAAGGAGTATGACGTTGATAGGATTATTCTTGGCTTTTTCTTTAAAAGTAAGTTCTTGTAATAATCTAAATGTGTATCGGATTGCTTAGTGTTAGTGGGTAATTCATAGTCGTATATCTAATCTAAAACTTAATCAGCAACAAAAGGGATGGATTGAAATAGGAGGCAGTATACTAACAGAGTTCAATAATTTCATAATCTTTATGAATCAGTTAGTGAAATAATCTAAGATCACTTATGAATTGAGTTCAGTAATTCTAATTAAAAGAAATTTAGTAAGGGATCGGATCACTATTAATTTGGAAAGTAATTTGAATCGACTTATAGAATTGAGTTAAGTAGTCTTGGCCTAAAAGAATCAAGTTAGGTAGTTCTGTGTAATTTAAGAAAGTTCAGTCCAAGTCTAAAGATTTCCATTAGTTAGTACCACGTTATAAATATAAATTGAATATAAGCTCTGAGAGTTCTCGTTAAATTAAATATATTGTATAAGTGTCATTAGTTGTGGTTTTGGTCTAAGAACGAGGATGACCTATGTGTCAATTGAATAGTAACCAAGAGTATTGAATAGTCTCATCTAGAGTTTAATATTAACATACATACGTAATTAATATTGAGATCAGTTTGGAATAATCTTCAGAGTTAAACGTATGGATTAAAATCTAACTTGGCTAAGAATAATCATTTCATGAACCACTTAGAATTGAAACTTAGAATTGAATTAATAATTTATATTAACATAAGGGTTCCCAACTTAGAGTCTTAAATTGAAATATTAATTTATAGAATTGGCTATATATCGGGAATATAAGGACATTAATCCTAGTTGTTGTTGGTTGATAATAATAACAAGACATAGAGGTCGCAAAGTTAATGACGGTTATATGAATTAAGAGTTAATATACTAAACTGAATCATCCCCGATCTTATCAAGTCTATGTTTTAAGATTAGCAGAACCTTCTTAGAGATTAGTCAAGCTACGTAAATGTCCTAGTTGTGATTGGAGAATTAGTTGTTATGTTCAATTGTTATTGATTTGGGAGATTCACAAAAGAATCTAATAAAAGGAAGACATTTAGGGCTAGCTTGTCCGAGTGACTCTAATATAGAATGAGTATCGATTTGTTCCATTAATGAGGTATACACTAGTAGGGAGTTTATAATGAGAGGAGTTGAGGTTATTAAGGTAAATTATGGAGGTTGAGGTTACGACTGATTAGTAAATGACTATGTTGAGGTCGGTGAAGTGATTCGATTGGAGATGTTATTGGAAAAGGAATTAGCCATAGAGGTCTTGTGGGATATCAGCCATGCTGATAATATCTTTATAATTATTTGAAATGATTTTCAAATTGATTACTTTATATATCACTTGATTTACGAATATTAAAGTGTGATATTTATGAGAATGTGTTACAAGGTGATAAGTGATATGTGATATGTGAAATAAGGTGAATGAGTCGCCACTTACTACGTTGAATATATATATAATATAAATAAGAATGGTGAAATGGGGTTGTGAACATGCACCCGGGTTAGGGCGGGTATTCCCTAGCTGTTACCCAATCAGGAGGGGCGAAATCCTGACGTTGAAGGACATGTCCAGTTAAGTCTTGCAAGCAGAACATAAAAGGTGGGGTGACGACCCTCAACAGTTTGGAGATAGCCGGTACGTTGTACCCCTCTCCACTCGCGTTCACAACGAGATAAGAAATGGAAATGAATGTTACTTGTAAGAAACTTAAATGTTTTGAAAATAAGCCGAGTTTTCAAATAAATATTATATCGCTATTACCTTTCTTTATGAACTACGGTTTCAATAAGAGTTGTATACTGTTGTATATTGTTGAGTAAGTGATTTGAAGTATATATAGAGTTTATGTGAATTGTTGTGAATATATGTGATGAGTGTATTAAACAAAAGCCACCAAAGCATGTTTTACTTATTTTACGGGTTTAGTACTCAGCGCGTTGCTGATGGGAGTCAAATGTTTGTTTTGTCATTTCTGTGGCCTGTCACTTGGGTGGGTGGCAGTGTCGTATTAGTTTCAGGTGGAAGCAGTGAAGTTATGAAGCTTTGATGCAGGAATTCTTATTGCAATTATCTTTATATGTATTGAGGCGAGGACAATCGACTTTGTAATAGTGTAATATTTAGTTATGTTGTAAATAATTTTTAAATAGGAATTTGTAAAGTAGAAGGTGGGAATAGATGCTGGAAATATATTAAAATGATATACAGGTTCATAGTTTGGAAGCAAGTCCTAAGTTAAATTTTAGGCGGTCCGTATTTCAAACGGAGCTCTGTCGAATTTTCTGTAGACTTTTATTATTTAATTAATATCATTTAGATCATTTAGATAACTTCACTTAGTGTTAATGTTTTATAGTTAAAGTTTTAAATAGTTCAGGTTTTTAGAGTTCCATACTCGTCGTTTTAGGACGATGAGTGTGATGGTAATAGTCCGGATTAAGGTTTCCGCTGTGTTTAGCTCTAATTAAGTTGGTCGGTGAACCCGGGCTGTTACAGGTTGACTTATTTAAAATAATTTTTCCTTTAAAATTCAGGTTTTCGAATTAAAAATACAATTTTTGTAATTAAGACATTATTTTTTACTGAAAATTTTTTATAGAAAACAAAAAAAATTAAGTTGAGGGTCATCAAAGGGAATCTAAAATAAAAATATCCACCATATAGAATTTGTTAAAACAGAGGGTCACCATATAGAATTTCCCAAAAATTAATTGGTGAAATAATTAATTATCAAATTAGTAAAGCAGTTAGAATATTATTTTTCTTTTTTCTTTTTGGTGTCCATACCCTCTTACCGTCTTACGTTATATATATTACCAGCTCTATATGCACGCGATGCATGCGAAACCATTATAACATTTAGTTCGCTTAGGCGGTTTTTGTATTTTTTTTAAAAAATTTAAAATTGTGAAAACAATTAATTATAGAGAAGAAATTGTACCATAACAAACGGATCTTAAGACATTCATTTTTGATATGTAGGAGTAGGTAGCAAATAATGTGGGAGGGCAGACGGGGCGTTTGACATGTGAGAATGAGAGTTTGGGGATTAAGAGATAGGATGGGGAGTGGGAATATATGAGTGAGAATTTATGAAAATATTCTTATTACATTGTTTGGCAAGTGGTAGGATTAGAAGTGGGAATACATTTCAAAATTACTTAAAAGCCCTTACTCATCTGCATCTACTTACTCACCCCTCCCTCTTCATTAATGGCAAAATTGTCTTTTTGCCCCTTATTTTTATTCCCAACATGCCCTGAGAACTCTCAATCCCATTAAACAAAAAAGAATATACACAAAAATTTGGGATATATAATCCAGGAAGGTTTTTCAATGGCTACAATAAAATTGTAGCCACTGCAATAGTTTCAATCTCAACCCTTAATATTTGTAGATTTCATCTTATCCGTTAAATATAATTAATTTTTAAAAAATTCTCAATTTTTTTTTATTAAATCATTTAGATTAATGGTCAAGATAAATCTACAACTAATAAAAGATTTAGATTTAACTAGTTATAATAGCTACAATTTTATTGTATCCATTGTAGAATGGTGGTGCTAAACGCCGCCCTGTATTTTCTTACTAACGCCCTGTATTTTATACATTTTAACTACTAACTATGTATTTAATACATTTTAACTACTAACTACTTTTTCTTTTTATAAAATATGGTCCACCTCTTCCACATACTCCACACAACTCTCATTCTTCACATCCACAACAACCACCCCTTCACCATCATTTCCGGCGTCACCTCCGGCGGCGGCACCACCGTCGACGGCGGAACTTCCGGCGACCGACTCAACGCCGGCGCCATCTTCCACCACCGGTGACAACATCTCCGGTGACAACAACTCCGGCGATAGAAATTCCGGCACCATTATTTCCGACGATACTCCTTATGGAGGTTAGTCTAAGCAAAATAAAAATTTGAAAAAGGGCCCAGCCTTGTGCAACACAAGGCTGACCACGTTAAATTAATTATGTATGTAGTATTTAATTTTTATTTATAATTATTCAAAATAAATAATTTGTAATGTGAAATTAATTATTTTTTAGTTAGTGAATTATGTTATTTGTATTGTAGTAAAATTTATATCATGGTAAATTCTTTGTAATAATTAGATGCTTAATTATGTATTTTCGTAATTAGTAACTAATAATTACTTAACATTTATTTGTTTTATGAATGAAATAATATTGTATGTTAAATTAAAAGAAATATTGATTAATTAATTAATGATATAATAAATTTTTATAAATAAAATCATAATGTAGAAATTGTATATAGGAAATTTGCATGTATAGTAAAATAAAATGTTGTTTAATTAATGAGAGTGTATATATGCATGAATTTTTTTTAATTAAACATAAAAAATGAACATATAATTTTTAAATAGCGAAAAACAAAAAATAAAACGGCCATATAAGGCGAGCCTTGTGCTACACAAGGCCGGATATTTTTCAAAAAAAATTTTTTACCTTAGTTTCCGGTGAAGACCCACAACTTCCGGCGAGACAAATTCTGGCTAGAGGGCCCGAAAAACGGTGAGGCACTTTTCTGGGAAAAGAGACCGAAATTTTCGGTAATTTCGGCCAGAAAATTTCGGCCGTTCTTTTCCGCCTGAGACCCCGGAATTTTCGGCTCTTTCCGGCCAGAAAATTCCGGCGGTTCGAAGGATACAGTGAGGGTGAGGGACCGGCGGGAGCTTCGGCGATGCACGACGCACCAAATCTGGCGACCACCTCCTCCGGCGACGCACCAACTCCGGCGACCCACCCACTCCGGCAACGGCGAGCACCCAACTCCGGCGGGTGTTTAGTAAGGGTGAGGGTGAGTGAGGGTGACAGTGAATGTGAGAGGGAGAGGGAAAGTCATGAGAGAGAATGAGAAGGGTGAGAAAAGGAAATAAAATAATGTATAAATTTTTTTAAGTTTATACTTATTAGGACGTTACCCAAAGTATTTAGGGCGGTGTTTAGTCGCCCACTTGTAGAATTATCCTAAATCCCATTTCACCCTTTATTTCCGTTAAACAAACACACGCCCTGAGGAGGCCGGGAGCGAGTACTTCACGCTCACACTTACGTGGTCTTGCCACAGCCAAGGATTAGGAAGTTGGGAAAACATGAATTTTGATCAATCTCTCTCTTTTTTTTGAAAGGCATTGCTCAATCTCTCTCTCATTTCTATTAAATCCTCAAACTTTCTGCATGAAATTAAAAAACCAAAAACAACAACAACTACAACAATGTTGCATCATTCATCAAGCATAATGTATCAACGATTCTCTATAATTTTTGCAAGAAGATATCATCGTTTCATACCCACCTTTTGTTACTCCACCAAACCCTCGAATCAACAAGTGTCAGTTTCATTGGTTCAAGGAGCTTCAAGAGGCATTGGTCTTGAATTTGTATGTCTTTCTTCATTTCCTCTTATTTTTTGATTTCTTCCATTACTCTTTTTTGCTTCTTAGTCACTTTTTGTTTATGAATTATGATCACTCTTTGAATTATTTGGATGGTATTATGTTTAATTATTTGAATTATTGCTTTATTAGTCTGGCAAATGCACAAAGGAGATTCTTGTGGGATGAACAATCCAATACCCACAATTTGCCGGTACTACCCACAATAATAATGGGTGGACATTTGTCTGTTGAATTTTCATTCCCACTTAATACTTAATAGCAGCCCATGTAACTACCAATCTTAGTTTTTTTAGCCGTGACACTTTTGATTTCACGGACTCGTAGGCAACTTTTATTGAGGAAAGAGATAAAGAGAAAGAAACAAGGGAAACGATTGATCGGACAGATACAGAGAGAAAGGGTTTCCTGAAAAGAAAATGTCACAACTAATTTGAAACTTCCTGTGGAGAGTGTCACGACTAAGAAAAGGAGGAAGTACTACTACTACCAACCGGGCCATAAGAGTATCCTCATTACTTTTGTGGCTTAGTTCATGGACTGTGATGAATATTGAATAGTTGAAGATGGGTATGTAATGGCTGTTTAGGAGATCATTGTGATGGTTGATCTCAATTATCTTTTACGGAGTGAAGTAGTGAATTAGTTTCCCTTGAGGGTTGAACTATTATAGGGCAATGGTGCTTGATGAAGGTTAATTTCTTAGTTCCGAGCAAGTATTAGCTTTGTTGGTATGATTTTGACCTATCTTACTTCGACACCCTCATTTAAAAATCGAGTGTTTGGGTAACATAGATTTTGACCTATGTTACTTCGACACCCGTATTGGAGTAGACACTTAATCTGTGTCAGGATAACATATATTTTGGCCCTAATGCCTTAATCGCATCGGCGTACACGATTAAGAGACTAACAAGAGACAAAAAAAGGAAAATGAAGGTGAGTAGAAATTATGATAAATTGATAGTTTAATAGAGGAGATGATGGACAATAATGTGACAAGGAGGTAGGGAAAGGGGGGGATTATTACCCCCATTCTCAACTTAACAATGACAGTTACCGTAGGTGCAGTGATGTTATGCCTAAGGGTGTGCTTTGATTGAAGTTAAGGCTTTAATGGGGGTAATAAAAGTCAAACTAATGAAAATTAAGGTAGTTTGAGGTAATATGAAGGGGATGAAATGGTGGATAGAGGAGAAACTAGTGTTACAACGAGGAAAAGGGAAAGAGGGGGGTGATTACCCTCATTTTGGGAGTATAGGTTACCACCACACCCCTACGCTAACTATTACCTTGAGTTAGAGTGTAATAACTTCTCCATCTCTCTTTTCAGTAAAAATTCACTCCATCATTCCCTTGTGGATCGTACGACACGCTCTTGCCTTTTTTGGGTAAGTGCACTAGCCTTAATGTGAAATAGGGACTCTTGAGGCTCGTGGAGCACGAGCACGAGAAGAGGGTCGACCGGGGCGCTCGTGTGCACAAGGCGGGCACGAGCGGGGCCGATGACGGGATGTCTCCCTGTTTTGAGTTTGGTTGGGCGTTTTACAATAAGTGTGGCACAAGCTTTAAGTTGGCCAACAACAACAAAATATTATAAAGCAAGCATGTCACGAGGGGTAATAATTCTTCATCCCTGCGCCCTTCTTACTACTAACTCGCTCCTTTACTTCTATTTCCTTCCACCTCGATTGTCTTCAATATTTTTATAATTCCCCATACAAAATTTTCTCTAAAGCAAGCATGTCTAAAAAGATCAATTGTTGAAATATGCTTAATGAATCAAGAATGAAAAATGAGTGAACTTTATGCTAGTAATGCATTCTTGAATCTTGATGTCACAAAGCTTTGACATTACTTTTTGTAAGTATTTTGGGGTATATTTGGTTTAGTTACTTGGATCCTTGAAATGTACCATGGTCTTTGTTTGCTTGCTGCAATTACGTGGCACTCTTTTAGTCCGGGTGGTGCCTTAGTGCTTGCATTATCTCTAACGTGATATGTGTGAGGTTGAGTTTGGTTTAATTCATACTTCCTCCGTTTCTAAATAAGTGGAACATAGAGAAAGTGGGGGAAAACCAAGGAGGTTAGAGAGAGAAAGTTGGGGACCACAATTTAAAAGAGAAATGGTACTTTAAGTAAATAAACAATTGGATATACATTGCTTGAGTAAGGGTAATTATGTAACTTTATCATTTAGAATGTCCTATTTTGAGCTTGGTGTCACTTACTGTGCATTTCCATATAAGGAAAGTGTGTCAGTTATATAGAAACGGAGGAAGTATTTGTTTGCAAGAGAAAGTGAGAAACCAATTAAATTTTTTGTGTGGAATAAGCTATGCTTATTCAGTTGCTACCAGCTGTAATATGCACGTTTTGGATCCTATCTATAATGTAGGATAATTATATTATGTGAACATTTAGTGAGACTTGGCTATCTTGCATCGCTTTAAGATGCCACTGCAGTGACAGCTTACTTTATCAGAAAAGTCATTCTTGTTTCATTTTTGATCTGCAGTTGCGAATTTGTGAGCATTTCATTAGCTCTTAATTTGGAGTCTTGATATTTTTAAAAAAATTCTAGATTTGGCTGCACTATAAACGGCTGTAGTAGATCTCCTAGTAAATGTTATGTTACTCAGAATATTATGGATTACATTTCAGATGCACATACCTGTTCACACGGTGAGACTGCACCTTCTAGTCAAAGACCCACACTCCTTGCTTTGGCATCCACTCCTACATGCCGCTGTAGCTTTGTGTTTGTCCCTGCCTAATGCTTTGGTGGAGAGTCGTTTGTGGGCCAAGCACTTTGTGCATTTGCTTTATTCTTCATTTTAACAAAGCAATGCACAAAGCTATGACTCTTCATTTTGTCTTAAGGACCCTAATTAAACACTTGATAGTTGATACTCCCACAAGGCTATGGAATCCTTTACCCATACTTTAATTATCAAACAACAAAAACTTCAAGTATCACAAAAAATGTTTTTGGTAGTAAAAAAAATCAGGAATAGTTGTCACAAGTGCTGCGACCCTGCTCTCCTGTATGATTTTAGGACATTGTTCTGTGGTCTAAGATTTTTAACCCTATTATGGTGCTAGGAAATGAAAATAACAACCGGAAACAGAGTAATATAGCAGATTAGGGAAGTTCAACGATAGAGTGTATTGATCAACCCAGGTAATCTCTTAATACAATGCCTTTCTTTCGAGAGGAAAGGTGCTCTCCAAAATAAGCAAAGCTTAATGATAATTTCTCAATGAATAAAAGAGCTCAGGACTCAATTTCTCAATGAATAAAATAGCTCAGGACTCATCTATTTATTACAACTTATAAGGAATTCCTTCCAAAACTACTGAACTAGCTGCTCCGCTCCTTCTTTCACTATATAAACTTAAACTGAGTTAAAATTACTCACTAATGACAACCATGCCCTTTTATTACTCTAAAACTTTTTTAGCTGTGCTGCCACTGTTGCGCTTCCTTCTCGCATGTTAAGACCACAGGAGGCCTTAGAAGATCTCTTGAATATGTCTAACACTTGGATATGTACTCGTTCCCTGGTCTGAGTAACATAGTTGGCAGGAAGCAGGCTATGCACATTGTTGTCATGCATTTTTTGGTTACTAGTCTGGGAAATGATATCTTGGTTCCTTTGCATTTGGTTATAAACATGTGACACCAGTTGCGGCAGCAGATAATTATCTAGCTTTCACTTACCTCTGTATTTTCTCAAGTCTTCAAAAAATTTCTACGCTGTTTTCTCTACCATACATAAGGCTTGACAAGAAGATAGCACAGCTGACTTCCTACATTGCCACCTTCAAGAGTAACTTGCCTTGCTAAACCAAGATCGAAAAAGATCATTGTTAAACTGACCTACTTTCAGTCTTTCACCTCATGTTGATCTAGTCAAGAAATGTCTTAATATCTTAAGCATGAAAGACTCCAGACTTTACTACCATTCATCTCAGCACATCTTTGATTGAGAATAGATTAACAACAAAATTAAAAGAGCTAAACAAGACACTGTGATTTAAGGTGGTTCACTCTCTCATGACCGAGCTATTGTAATATGTAAAATATAACTGACTAAAAAGCTTTTGGATATGGATAATTAGGTATAAATCCTCTCATGTGCATTTCAATAAATTTCTATCTGTACCCTTAATTGTGTTCCCCACATTATTCTGTGCTCAATCAAGCACAGAGCCTAAGCCTCTTACACATTTCACATAGGGGGTATGGAAGGGCGATTGGGAGAATGCAACGTAATAATCCTTCTAGGAAGAGGTATGCTTTACTTTGGGCAGTATGCTGTGGCAAACAAAGTTACTTTGGAAGAGAGTTACTAGAGAGGGATGAGATAATACAAGAGTATTATAAATAAGAAAAGGGTGAGTATGAAGTCATTGAAAGATGGTGAATCCCTTGATTAGGGTTTGCATTAGCAATGTCAATAAATAGGAATACAACCTAAGAAACTTACCAAAACTATACAAGGCAAGTTATCAAATACAATAATAAACATAAATACAATATATACTCTAATACACCTCCGCAGTTGGAGCGAGAGGAGAACAGGCTGGATCGGAAACGAGTGAAAAGCTGTCGAGGCAAGCCTTTGGTGAAGATGTCGGCATACTGATGCTCAGAAGGGACATGCAAGACACGAATTTGACCAACCTGAACTCTTTCACGAACAAAATGGATATCAAGTTCAACATGTTTTGTTCATTGGTGCTGAACAGGGTTGCCAGAGAGATACATTGCGGAGATGTTATCACAATAGACCATAGTAGCAGTGTGAATGGGCAAGTGAAGCTCAAGAAGCAAGTTGCGAATCCAGCTGGGTTTCAGCCACAACATTCGCAACACCACGATACTCAGCTTCGACACTGGAACGAGAGACTGTAGCTTGTCTTTTGGAGGACCAAGAAACAAGGTTATCACCAAGAAAAAATCTATTGGTAGAGCGACGTGAATCAGGGTAGCCGACCCAATCAACATCAGAATAAGCTGTGAGGTAGTGAGACTTTGAGGCAGAAATACTAAGTCCATGCTGAAGAGTACCTTTGACATAGCGAAGCACTCGTTTGAGAAAGTGAAAATGAGGCTCAAGAGGTGCATGCATGAAGAGACATATCTGCTGAACGGCATAGGCTATTTAGAAGTACGAAAAGCAGTAATACCAAGAAAATGATGAAGAGATCCAAGGTCAGTCATAGCAAGCTCATGATAGTGTACCAATAATACGATCAAGAACAACAGTGCTAGAGGCAGTCAAAATGATATCATCAACATAAAGCAAGAGGTAGGCCATGTCAAGCCCATGCCTGTAGATGAATAGTGAAGTATCACAAACACTGCTACAAAATCCCTGCGATAAAACAAAAGTAGCAAACCGCTGATGCTTAAGACCATAAAGAGATTCGCGGAGCTGACACACATGATGAGGTATAGAGGGATCAACAAAGCTAGGGGCTGATGCATATACACAGTTTCTTTCAAATCACCATGCAGAAAAGCATTCTTGACATCCAACTGATGGATAGACCAAGAGCGAGATACAGCAAGCCCAAGCACAATACCAATGGTGGTCGGTTTTACAACCGGACTGAAAGTCTCATCACAATCTAGCCCAACCTGCTGATACTTTCAGAGTTAAATTTTTGACGATACAACCACATACTCCGAATAATATGCGCACCAGGTGGCTGCGGAACCAAATACCATTTATGGTTATCAATAAGAGCACGATATTCGTCCTGCATGGCTTTATTCCAGTTAGAGTCACAAAGGGCGGAGAGGTGTGATTTGGGTAGGGGGGAAAGTGTTGTGGGGGCGGTGACAAGTAGATTAGTACGGGTGAGGGGGGTATAAATGCCATTGCGGGCACGGGTGGTCATGGTGTGTGATGGTGGAGGTGGTGGTGGTCGATGGCGTGGGGCTGGTGGTGGAGGGGGAGGTGGTGGTGGTGGTGGTGGAGAAGTGGAGAGTGGGAAGGTTCGGGATGTGGTGAAGGGATGGGGGAGGGCTTTGGAAAATAGGGGTGGGCTGTGGAGGTTTAGGCTTGCGTGTATAATGAATGATGGGGTGAGTGATGGGAGGGGCAGGCAAAATAGGAGTGTGAGATGAGGAGGTTTTGGGCTCAGTGGGAGTGGGCTGAGGGGGAATGGGCATGGGCGGAGTGGGAATGGAAGAGGGAGTGGGATGAGGAGGAACGTGGGCAATGGGGGTTGGAGGAGGAGGATAGAATGTGTTAGCGTGAGAGAGGGGAAACATGGGAGTGAAGTCAGGGTCCAAGAAGTGATAGGCGGAGGTAGAAGGGGGAGAGGAGGGCATGTCATGAAAGGGAAAGACGTTTTCATCAAATGTGACATGGCGAGATAGAATTACTTTGCCCGTGGAGGATCACGACAACGATAACCTCGATTATCAGAGGGGTATCCTAAGAAGACGCATCTAGTGGAGTGAGGAGCAAGTTTGTGAGGACGTTTGGAGGAGAGATTAGGGTAGCATAGGCATCCAAACACACGAAGATGGTCGTAGGAGGGATGCTTATGATAGAGAAGAGAGGTAGGGGAGCGGAAGCGGAGGGACTTGACGGGAAGAATATTGTGGAGATAGACAGAGGTATGGAGAGCCTCAACCCAAAGGAAGGAGGGAGAGAGGCGTGATAGAGAAGGGAAAGCACGATTTCATTAAGGCGTCGAATCTTTCTTTCGGCTTTACCATTTTGAGAAGAAGTTTGAGGACATGAGAATCGAAAAATAAGACCATTAGTCACAACAAACTTATGAAAGGGAGTATTATCAAATTCACGATCCAAATCACATTGAAAAGATTTTATAGGAAGATTGAATTAGGTACGAACATATGCACTAAACTCGAGGAATTTAGCAAACACTTCAGATTTATATTTGAGGGGATACACCCATGTGTAATGAGTATAATCATCAATAAGCACAAGATAATACTTATAACCACTTTTGCTTAATAGAGGCGCAGTCCACAAATCACTGTCAAATAATATCAAAAGGAGTTATAGTGGAGGAAGTAGAATCATAAAAAGGAAGTCGTTTGTGTTTACTAATTTGACATAAATTACATAAAGAGGATCGACATCCTTTATTACATTTAATGCATAAATCAACTCTAAGATAGTCCATGACATTCGGTCCGGGATGGCCTAGACGATCATGCCATAAATCAGGAGAAGAATGAGTGATGAAGGCGGAAGGATGTGAAGAGGCGGAAGATGATAACGAGACAGGATAAAGGTCCCCATTATTGTTGTTCCTCATAATAGTAGTCCCACTCCGAATGTCCTTCACAGAAAAACCATTAGGGTCAAATTCAACAAGCACATGATTATCCTTAGTGAACTTACGCACGAAAATGAGATTTTTAATAATTTGAGGAGTATACAGGACATTCTTAAGGGCAAGGGGTCGGGATTTTTTGGGTATGTGGGTCATGCCGGAGCCAATAACTGGAATAGAATTGCTATTACCAACATAAATAGAACGAATAGTACTCAAATTAGATGAAGGGACAATAATACTTGGATCCGCAGTGAGATGAGACGAAGCACCAGTGTCCATATACCAAGAATCGTCCGGTTGGTTTAATGACATCGTCTGAAATGCAGCACCAATATCAGTTGGCTCGAGGGCATCAAAATCAGTCAAATGTGATTGACCATAGGAATGAGACTGATTTGATTGAGAACGAGGAGACGGGCCACGCCATGTTGAAGGACGAGGCTGCCGCTGACTTGCCCAGCCACTGTGTGTGGGGTCTGGGCATGGTGGGGCCCCCCAGAAATACGGAGAGGGACACCAAGGGGGATAGAATTGCTGCGGAGGGCCAGCAGGCACAGAGGGGCGCATGTTGCTGCTGTTCGGCGCACGTTGCTGCTGCTGTTGCAAGCTGCGATTGTTGCGGCGCTGATGGCGAGGATTGCTGCGTGGCTGTTGTTGTTGGCCACGTTGATTTTCAGACCAGCCCGTGTTCTCAGATGGGGGAGAAGACGGGGGCAACAAGGGCTGCGGGAGAAGGCGCGATCTCATTGCGAAGTGCTCGACGCTGCTGCTCGAGTTGCAACATGCTCCGAGCAGTCTCAAAAGATGGAACTTGTTGATTGATGAAGGAGGCGACGGTGTCGTATTCCGCCGGCAGTCCATGCACCAATTGAAGCACCAATCGTTGTTGTGAAACCGGACTATCTACATCGGACAATTGGTCAGACAAATCTTTGAGACGGTGGCAATAATCATCGAGTGAGGGCATTTAGTGAAGTTTAAGGTTATTGAATTCATGTTCCAATGTCGCTGCTCTCGAACCCTTGTTATTGAGGAAGAGATTTTGAAGTTTCAACCACGCCTCGTAAGCCGTGGTGTCGGGTTCAAGGATCCGAATGCAAAGGTCATCAGAAATGGAGCCCTAGATCCATTGTAGCACATGTGAATCAATTTCACGCCACGATTCATAATCGGGGTTTGTGGTTTTAGGTGAGGGTGTGCCGTCAATGTGATTCAAGACTTTGTAGCCACGAGCATGAAGCTTAAACAACTTGACCCATGAAGAATACGTTACCTTCGTGCCGTCTAATGCACGAACTTTGTGGAGTATGTTGCCTACAGTGAAAATTGGATGAAGGCTCTTTGAGGAGGACGAGTCCTTTGAAGCGTCTGCTGCCATGGCAGGTGAGCAGGAGGCGTCTGGAAAAAAAAAGAGACAGACCTGCCGTAGCAGTGCCGCTAGGTCCAAGAACAGAGAGAGAAAATTAGCCTGGCTCTGATTACCATGAAAGATGGTGAATCCCTTGATTAGGGTTTGCATTAGCAATGTCAATTAATAGGAATACAACCTAAGAAACTTACCAAAACTATACAAGGCAAGTTGTCAAATACAATAATAAACATAAATACAATATATATTCTAATAGTCATTATTGAGAAATGTTCTATTGTTCTTCTTCTGTAAGAGAAACCCTCAAATATTGAGGTCTGCTGTTGTAAACTTGTTAGTTTCCATCGAGAATAAAATAGCATCAATTCACAGTTAATGTATCTGTTGCTCTCCCAATTTTTTTTTTTTTTTGTCCTTGCTTGTTCTATTCTTCTGTTCTTAAGCTCTCCGTCTAGTTACTCCTACTTTTACAATATTTATTACCATTACACTGTTGTTTTTGTTATTTTCACATGCAATTATAATAACTTTACTTATGGAATCACCTTTAGCATGATGGATTTGGTATTTGGAGATATAATTACATTATATTTCATCACTTCCGCTCCACGGTTGACTTTACAGGTAAAACAGCTTCTGGAAAGGGATCAGAAAGGGCATGTGCTTGCTACTTGCCGGAACCCTGATCAATCTAATGGATTGCAGGAACTGAAAACTCGATTCTCTGATCGACTTAACCTTCTAAAAGTCGATGTGACCATTGAAAGTACAATTGAGGTGCGGACCTTTTGCTTATTTTTATTTGCTGAAGTTTCCTTAAATTATAAGGAAGGTTTTCGTAGCTAGTCATTGTTTGGATTTGGTGAATTTGACTTATGGCTGATGCAGACTCAAAAGATAGTGATATCCTGAGTTCAATATTTTCTGTTAATATACAATTCATATTCTAGGCAGCAGCAACTACTGTGAGAGAAGCATATGGCTATTTGAACCTTTTGGTTAATACATCTGCAATTCTGTCTGTTCCCAATTTGCTCCATCCAGGTAATCTTATTACTGCATTGTAAAGTTGCAATGCTAATTCAGAAATTTGAGAAAATGCATCAGCAAAATAAAGCCAATAATTATATTGGTTTCATTTCAATGTAGAGACGACATTGGCTAAAGTGCAGAAGTCTGCTTTGCTGCTATCATATGAGGTTAATACTGTGGGTCCTATTCTAGTAATCAAGGTATACATTTCTGTTTAAAATTAGGCTCTTAGTTCATTGTAAGGTTGTATGTCTGTAACTGTTGCCAGTCTTGATTTGTTGAGGGTAGAATAAGACTCTACTTTTGAATTCACTTGGACATTAGCTCTACTCCTCTGTATTGCGTAATGTATTCAATTTTCTGCATGTAATTTTTCCTCGTTTCCTTTATTGTAACAAGTTAAGGAAGGAAGCGAGAGAAGAAAAGCAGACCATCAAACCCATGTTCTTAAGTTCTAATGTAGGAGGTAAAACAGCAATCCAAGCTATGCAAGGAATTTTTTCTTACATGATTATATCAAATGCTTACTCTACCTCTTAGTTATAGACCACATATGATATGTTATCATTTTAAGGAATTCACCTAAATTATCTTTCTTCTTTTTTTTTCTTTTAAGTTTTATATCTTCAGTTCTTCACTTTATTATATTAAGAGAAAGAAAGAAATTGTATAATATCAAATGCTTACTACTCTTAGTATTAGTAAGGTATCACTTCGTTTCAAATTTGAATATCTTCAATTAAGAAAGTGGCCTGGTTTTGAGAGGAAAAATGAAATAAGTCTGTATGGTCTCACTTTTAAATGAGAAATATCATGATCTTGTGATCTCGAATTTGAAGAAATGAATTGATTTCATTGCCATGTTTGATGTTGCTAAGATTAACATGATTAGCAAGTAATAGAACAGATTATTGAAGAAAAATAGCATGATCTTGTGATCTCGAATTTGAAGAAATGAATTGATTTCATTGCCATGTTTGATGTTGCTAAGATTAACATGATTAGCAAGTAATAGAACAGATTATTGAAGAAAAATAGCATAATTTTGTGATCTCCTTTCATTCTCTCCTTCCCTTCACTTCCTTGCTTATTACAATTATATTCTATTTATTTTTAATCTTGAGATTTCAATTTCTGTAACCCTGGTCACCTTCCTTTTCTTTGCATAAGTAAAGAGCAGAGTGGCCATGGGTGAATTATCTGTACATGTTTTGATTGGAAAAAGGAAAAAAAAAAAAAAACAAAAACAAAAACAAAATCAAGTTTGTATTCTGCTTTTGAAGTGTTGTTAGTCTGCTACCCTCTATTATAGCACGAATTTCTTTGAACACACAAGTGAAGGTCATCTTGCTTCATTTGTAGAACAAGAACAATATTCTAGATATTTGTTTGCGTAATTTTTTCTTGTGAAACTAAATACCTTTTTTCCGTGTTTGTTCAGCATATGTGGCCCCTTCTACAGGTGGGAGGCGGAATAGGAACTGAGAGGGATGCTGCTATCATTGCAAATTTGAGTGCTAGAGTTGGATCTATTGGTGATAATCATTTAGGGGGATGGCATTCATATCGAGCGTCAAAGACAGCATTAAACCAGTGTAAGAATATATCATCGTTCTTTAAAGCATAAGCGTTGTAGGTGACTGAAGAATATGCTTGCATGGACTAAACAGACAACTAATCTAAAACTTAAGATTCAATAAGGCTTTAATAGATTCTGCCATTCTGGTCACTCCTTGAAGTTCTCTGGAATCTTTTTTCCAGTAGATTAAGGTGCTAAAATTTTATATAATTTTCGGCTTTAGCGGACTTTAACGAAGGCAAAGTTTCTTTCTAAAATTTGCTATCCTTCTACTTAGAGACGTGCCGTCTGGGACAATTAGTATATAATATGGACAAGAAGCATGTACAATTGCGAGTTTGGTGATTAAAAGGTGGGATGGTTATGGGAATTTGTATTAGGTTTTCGTTCATATAGTGTTATACACTTGTTTGATTTGTAATGAGAATTTGTTGGGAATAAAAAGGAATCTTTCTACCAATTCTCTCCCCTTGTTTTGTTGATAGCAAAATCCACATTTTGCTTCCATTTTCATCTCAATTCCCCGTATATTAACCATCTCCTTAAGATAAACATGGGTTTTGCTCCATTTCTACCGCGTTATGCTTTTCGTAAAACTAGTTCATTTTGCTCAGAGTAAAGCACTATGACCTTGTTTCTTGCATGTGCAGTGACAAAAACAGTTTCAGTAGAGTTGGCTCGTAAGAAGGATCCGATTATTTGTCTTCTGTTGCATCCTGGCACTGTTGATACAGATCTATCTCGGCCTTTCCAGAGAAATGTTCCTCGAGACAAGCTTTTCACCAAAGAGTTTTCAGTGAACAAGCTTTTGAACATCATTGATGGTGCCAAGATTCATGACAATGGAAAGTTTTTTGCGTGGGATGGTCAAGAAATTCCTTGGTAATACTTCTTATTATGCTCAATGGTATTCAGTATTATTGAGATTTCAAGTGATTGTGTTGCCATTCTATCGCTTGACTACGATTCAAGCCATTTGTTTGCGATGCATAATTCATTCCGAGCTCTTTGTGCTGGACTTGTTGCGAAGCTAGTGAAATGTTTTTGATAAAGAAACTAGGAACTAGTGAATTTTATTTTATCATTAATATACGAAGTAACATTGTACTCCTGGCTGTTGTAGGCAATAGTGGTTGTAACAAAAACACAAAATGAATGCAAATCATTGGACATATTACGGCATTGTCAATAGGTCATACAAATAAAACTTAACATAACATCATGTTTCAATATTACTTTTCTTAACATGCCATGTGTCTCAGAACTCTCAAGTTTCTTGTGGTTCTATCCTCCTTTTCAAACCACCCATGTAATGAGTACAAAAGCTCTACTACTTATGTTAATTTTGTAGGTCAATGATAGAGGAGTATTTTACTGGAACGTTAGCTGATTAAACTTAGTAGGCAAGACCCTTTGAAAGGAGATAAAGAATATGCAATGCCCCTCTAACTAGTGTCACACCCAGCGCAGTTTTCATCAACTTCTAATCCTCTGGTTTTCTCATTCATGGCCCTTGGATGCAGCACCTATGCTACTCCCATGGTCCATAAAATTACAATGTCTCCATCTATGCTTTAATACAAGAAGAAGATTCATCAACAACTACACTATCCTTTTATCGGGGGCAAACGAAATTATCTTCTTGCCTCTTGAATCCTCTTTTTGTAATTGTAGAAGCTAAGAAGGTCGTAGTAGTATTCTTGCGTTCTGTATTTTCGTCTAATAGCTTGTATGATGGACTTATGCTTATGTCAAAAAAAAGGAGAAGAATAAGGAAAGTCTCTATCCAAATCTAAACCTACAACTTTAAAAGTATATAATACAATTTTTAAAATATATACTTCCCCCGTATCTTTTTAGTTGCTACACTTTCCAAAAATGAAATTTCTTTTTAGTTGCTACACTTTCTTTATTTTGCTTTTCCTTCTCTCTATCTCTCTTCTACCATATGGGTCCCCCTCTTTTTTTCTTCTCTATCTCTCTCACATCAAAAAAATGCATTGAAAACCGGAAAAAAAAGTGTAGCAACTAAATTGATACGGAGGGAGTATATATAATGAGAATTATATAGTTCCTCACAACCAAAGTATAACTTAAATAAAAAAACAATGAGTAAAACCCTCTAGAAAAGATTCCTCAAACCCAAAACTCAAACTAAACAAAGGCAAAAGCCTTACAAACAACCTATGCCAAATTACAAATTGGGGGTGTTTGGCAATTGGCTGCTGGCTAGATTGCTTGGCTGGTTTGACCGGCTTTTGTCCTTGGCTGTATATGCTGGCTGTTTGACTACTGGTTGTCATTAAAAAGTGTTTGGTAAAACCATCTGTCGACTGTTGGTTGTTTTATGCAAAATTACATTAAATGACATGTATGTATTTTGGAAAAATTAAACTTTCCCACCTTTTTAAAACAAGAATTTCAAAACTCCCACCTTTGTTTTTTTTTTTAAACTCCCACCTTAAAACTACCAAACGTTTTAAAACTCCCACCAGTTAACGGAATCCGTCAAAAAATCCGTCCATACACCATTCCATCTCCCTCTTCCTCCTCCTTCTTCTAATCTACTCTTCAACTCCCCTTCATTCTAATTTAGCACCCTTCTTTTCCTTTAACAACTTAGTTTATACGGTCAGCAGCCAATGACAAGGTACATCTCTAAAACGTTTGGTAAGTCACTGCTATCGAAGAGCTTGAATTGGTTTGTCAAGCTTGATTAGTTCGAGTTTGTTTTAGGCTGTTGCTTTGTCTGAGAACTTTCTGTCATCGTCTTAGGAAGTTTTCGAGTTAAGGTTGTACTAGTATAGTAGTTTCTAAAACGTGTAACATGAAGTGTAAGAATGATAACTAGCTGTCAGTACACTAGGATGTTTCCTGGCCAAAGTTGCTTTAGTTTAAATTGAGAATTATGTAATGTGGAGTGATAGAATAGGAAGTTTGTGGGAGATCAGTGTGACAAGCCAACAGTCATTGCTGTGAACCCATATCGATGGAGAGCGTGCAAAAGGGGTTAGATTGATGCTATCGGTCCTGTTTTTTACAATATAGGATACCCACTAATGGTAATGAAATTGCAGAAATATTTATACTCTAGCAGGTTTTGGAAATTGGCTCCTTAATCAATCTTCACATGGTATAAACTATCAAAGGGGGAAATTAATAATTAAGATATCATCATCTTCATCACTTGACGAGAGAGTTGAACACAAGAAAGACAAGCTATTCAATCTATACGTGAGCAATGAGCAATGAAGGGGAGTTGAAGAGTAGATTAGAAGAAGGGAGGAAGAAGAGGGAGATGGAATGGTGTATGGACGGATTTTTTAACGGATTCCGTTAACTGGTGGGAGTTTTAAAACGTTTGGTAGTTTTAAGGTGGGAGTTTAAAAAAAAAAAAAACAAAGGTGGGAGTTTTGAAATTCTTGTTTTAAAAAGGTGGGAAAGTTCAATTTTTCCATGTATTTTATATATTTATAGATATCTTTTCTATGTCTTCATTATCATTATTGCCACTATCATTGTTACTATTACTATTATTATTATTATTATTATTATTATTATTATTATTATTATTATTATTATTATTATTATTATTATTATTATTATTATTATTATTATTATTATTATAAACAAATATCATACAACCTACAAGAAATTAGTGGGCAACCGAGATACAATCTGGGCACCCACTCCTCTAGCTATAGCAAACCCTATCC
The DNA here is from genome assembly GCA_947645195.1 of Patellifolia procumbens. Classification (NCBI taxonomy): domain Eukaryota; kingdom Viridiplantae; phylum Streptophyta; class Magnoliopsida; order Caryophyllales; family Amaranthaceae; genus Patellifolia; species Patellifolia procumbens. The sequence continues at coordinate 816,409 of CANSGD010000080.1, forward strand.
TAGTGAAAATATGGGCAGCAGCACGTGCCCCTATATCCTGTGTCTTCGAGAAAGTCTGCATCCGCTTCAGCAACGCAATAGCCACCTTATCCAATTCCCCAAGAGAAGAAAAGGAAAAGGGAAGGAAGCCATACCCAATAGCTAGACAACGAGCTTCATACTTGACCCGCTTCCGATGAGCCGCATCAGCAACAACACGTCCAGGAACAAAGTGAGACAACCCAGAGTGGGTCAAGGGAGAAGACCCTGTCAAGTCGATACACACATCACGACCACCATCCCAAGAATAAAGAAGCACATCGGCCGGCCTGAGGGCCCCGTCGTTCCCCCTAGACAATCCAATGTCAACCTCCTTTCTTGCCGAAATCCCAGAACGAAAGCAGATATCAACAAGAGTATCTCGAACGACATTATGCCGATGTTTAATGCCCACAATACCAGCACAAGACACCGCATGATCACCAAAAACATCCCCAGCAAAAACCCTGGAGCAAGCAGAGCACGACATCGAAGTAGAGAACAAAGGAACACCCAACCGGTAACACAACACACTACGATAAGTCTTAGGGTTCATCGTCTGACCCAACCCTGAAATAGGAACTGCCCTGACCATCACAAATCTTCCTCTTACACTGCTTGATATTGCGCTCATCCAAATCAAGGTCCTCCTCATCAGCGTCTGAGAAAGTAGGAGGATCCTCCGCCAAAATTTCTCTGAAGAGGTGCAAGCTACCACCCTGCGTACCCCAAGAGCAAATAGCACGGAAAATACCCTCTTCCTGACGTTGACGCTTAATAGCAGACTTACATTCAAGATTACTCCGCGGGCGAAAAGTTTTAAGAGTGGAAAGAGGTAACACCAATAAAGAGACCCAAAAGGAAATGTCATCAGGTTTAGAAATAACCTTGTCAAGAGCACCTTTCAGAACTCGAGCGAACCCCAAACGACACTTGGGAGGGATAGACTTCACAGTGCGAAACCCCTTGGAGAACAAACGATCCAAGTGAGCCACATCGAACCCACAAGAATGATCCTGCAACGAGCCATCATCATGTCCAAGTTGCACCGGTGATCAAGGAAGTTGTGGTTTGGGGATGTCATAAAGTAGAAATCTAACAATACCATCACCCTCATCGGGAGGTGACACAAAATCTGCACCTCGGCCATGACGACACCTAGTACGATGAGTATGGGTTTTGAAACAAACCCCACATAACCAAATCCCCATACGAGCAAAAGTAACCTCTGCCGCTGTGAAAACAGACAAAATAGTAGAAAGAGCATGTCGTGTAGTATCACGAGCACCAGAACAACAATGACGATCACGAAGGTGTGTGATCAACGAAGTCTTAGTGAGTCCATTCCCACCACCATCTTGACACCCACTAAGACCGACAAAAGGACAATGAAACCGTACAATGGCGGCCATCACAAGAATATAATCGCACCGCAACCAAAAGGTAAACAAAACCAAACCCCCACTGTTGTGCACCGCTCAAGGATGATTGCCGGAAGATGATGTCATGATGATGATGTCATACTGATGATGTCATGCTGATGATGTCATGATGAAGAAGGCAAAATGATGTGTACAACACATGAAAATCAAGGCTACAAGGACGTAAATGCTGAAAGTGGAAAAAAAAAACCTTGAATGATGATGTCAAGATGATGATGTCAAGATGATGATGTCAGAACCCACCGCAGCACCAGAAAACACAATATCACAACAAAGAAGTCGGAAATAATCACGCCCAACAGCCACTGCTAAACGCCAACAAAGAAGGAAAGCACAATATCGCAACAGTAAAGAATCACGCTCAACCACTGTTTATCAAGCCCTACGCCGTAAATGACGATGATGGACCGTTGATGAAGCCTTATATTGATGAACCGATGATGCACCGTTGTTGAAGCCGACTGGCCGTTGATCAAGCCGCTGATGGTGAAGATGACCGCTGAAGATGAACCGCTGATGGTGATGATGACCGCTGATGGTCAAGCTGCTGCTGCTGCCGTTGATGACGGAGAACCACGACACCACTGAACTGACTCTGAAGCCGGAGACTCGCCGGAGAACGTGCCGTCGAAGATACCCCGACCTCAACCCTAACTGCCTACCCAAGTCGCCCGTTTTGAAAGAAAATCTTGTTCAAAACATCAACCACAATTTATCATTATCATTAATATTATTATTATTATTATTATTATTATTTATCATCATTATTATTATTATTATTGTTATTATCGTTAGTGGTAGTAATATTATTGACCATTACTATACTACTACTACTAACATTATTATTTGTTATCTCTAAAATATGGAAACTAATAATAATTATTTGATTATTGTCAATATTGTTATTTTAATTAGTATTACCATTATCTCTAGAACAACTTATGCCAAACAAACAAGAACAAAAGTAAATTAGCAAGAACAACTTATACAAGTATACTACTATTTATGCCGCTTAGGTTCTTAGAAATGAGTTTTAGATTGAAATTAACTTCTAATATAGCTATCAGAATGCCAGACAATAAGAGCAAAACTAAATTGGCAAGAACAAGTGAGCTAAATTAGCACCAATATCAACAACTTACAGATCCACAAAAAAAATAAAAAAAATCAAGCTTATAGATCTACAAGAAGAAAAAAATCATGGGTATTAATTACTTCACATTCACCAAATTAAGTAAGAATTTAACAATTCATGAGTAATTATTCCATTTACAGAATTGTAAGAGAAATTATACCTAAATATCAAAAAAAAAATATAAATGAAGACCTCTTATCTCTTTTCAACTCTCTTCCATTCTAATAGTAGCTTTGGAGAGTGAAAAAAATAATAAGAGTTGTGAAGCAAGAGAAAGGTGAGTACTAACCTAAGGGCAACAAGGTAATTATTGAATTGTACAGCCAACAGCCACAAGGAAAAAGCTGCTCACCCTACCTTTTTCTTTTTGGCGTAAAAGCCGGCTTTTAAGCCATCTAAAAAGCCGTTTACCAAATAGTATTTTTAGCTGTTTGACCAGAATAAAAAGGCAAAAGCCAAAAGTCAACCAAAAAGCCAGCTAAAAGCCGGTAGCCAAACACCCCGTTAGGCCGTTGCTTACATATCTTTCCACATCGTGTTCAAAGGTTTTAATGAGCTAGAGAAATAACAATAGTGGGAAGATGTATGAGAAAAAGAGATGCTGACCATGCAAGTTTAGTTAGTGGTTTAAGATTCCCTCGCTTTCCATTATAATTATTAAATTGTTAGGGGCGGCTATACCAATACAAAATTACCAATAGTCCAATAGCATGCCCTATCCCTTTGAGACATTCTCTCGTGCATATTCAATTCCATTCCTTCCTTCTTCTTTATTTTCTGTTTTGGTTTCAAATGTAATGCTCCCTTTGGTTCCTCCTTACTGCAGAATACAGATGCACCAGATGACCAGAACCCTTTTACTTTCACTTTCCAATGAATTCTTCTTTTTGTCATGGTGGATATGTTTGAAAGTTGCCATAATATCTTGTTTGCATCATTGAAATAGATAAATGATTCTAAATTTATGGATAAATGATCCAGATATAAGAATAAGGAATTATTTATAAGAATAAGCCCAATTATGGCCGATTTATTCAACATAATCCGAACTATTAATTATTCTAAAATAATCCTAATTTTAGAGGTGTTTTTTCAAAATAATCCATAGACGTAATTTCTCGTTTTGTTAGTCAAAAAGGTAAGTCTCGAGCTTTAATTAGCAAACTATAAGTGAGGCTAGGGAATAAACAAAGTAAAATACATAAAATTCAAGATTAAAATCAACCATTTGAAAAAGTTTTCATCACTTGGGACCATTTTTGAGAAGACAGTTGGGATTATTTTAGATAATCCATAGTTGAAATTATTTTGGAAAGACCGGACGTATTTGAAATTATTTTTGTCAATTTTTCTAAAGATAAAGAATAAAATTGATTTTGGATTATATATCAACTTGTTAATATGGTCGACATAATATATCTCGCCTTCTTAGATGTGCTAGTCATTACCGGACCCCATTATTCACAATTGGATGTCAATTTTAGATCTATAGACTAACATTGAGGTTCTAAAAGCAACAACCAACACAATAGTTTATATTTTAATAGCCAACATAAAAAGGCAATTAAAGTTTTTTTCATTTGGAATTATTCAAGTCCTGGAACATCAATGAGATATATACATAAAGAGACTTTCAATACGTTCATTACACAGAGGCAACCCAATTAGCAAATTGGAAGAATAAGCAACTGAGAATAACAGGGATAATCTCCTTTCTTTTGTTGAACACTATTTCAAACCCCACCGACACTCCCCACATCAACAAAGTTGCCATAAAAAATGTGGCTGCTTTGCTTCTCTTTTGCAGCTTCTTATTGTTACTTCCTCCATTTACATGTAGCATCCCATAATCAACTTCATAGGATAAGCAGTCACCATAAAAGCCAAGTATCATGGTTGTTGAATGTCATAAAATAGATGTTATAACTACAAGAATGCAACAAAAGTGTTGTTAGAAAGAAGAAAATGGAACAATTATTTTTGAGTTCGTCTTGTCTATTAGTTGGAATCGCCCTGTCAACAGGCGGATGACAATTATCCTTAAATATGAAGTTTTATTAAAAGAACTTTAAGGTATGGTCGGGTGGAGCATCTCTCGACTGGAGGGTTTCCCCTATCAATCAGGCGAAGCAAAATTTAGGACATTTTACTTAGTTTTGATCTTTACTCACATCATATATCACTACGTTCTATCACTCCTTGTCCGAAAAAAAACAGTATTATCTAGTACATGCTAAAGAAAAGCAATACAAACCCGACCTCTTAGTGCATCAGAGACTACCATATAACAAATCAATAATATATTTCCAAGTATTTGTATCGCACTAGTTATGAAACTCTAATTATCTTTTTAAAAATATAATATGAAATATATTTTGTGACATAACAATCTTACGTGGTGCACCCAATGCTCTCTTGCGTAATACGGTAAAAAAAAAGTATATGAAAATGTGTCTAATTTTAAAGTATATCTCGAGCTGGATCCAAAGGTATAAAAATTATAATTCTTTGAGTTGTATAACTAAAGTGATGATTAGTTTATACATTATAATAATCATTGTAGTTTACTGGAATTCAAACTCCGTCTTTTATTCTTCCAAACACTCGAATTATCTTTCTAAATTAAAAATTTATATTACTAAATACATTTTGTGACATGGCAATTATACGTAGCGCGTCCAATGCTCCCCTATGTCATAATAAGATAGAGATATCAAAATGAGTCCTACTTTAGAGTACATTTTGAGCTGAATCTAAAGGTATAAACATTATAATTTTGGAGTTATATAAATACAATTACATTTATTTTATAGTTTATAGTTTATAGTTTATGATAATCCTTGTAGTTTATTAAAAATATAATGTTAAATATATATTATGTTAAATATATATTTTTTGACATGGCTATCTAAGTAGTGCCGCCAATGATCCTGAAAAATTGTTATATATATATTAGTTTCACACTCGTTCAATGTACGAGACAATTTCTGATAATTCTATTCAAAATCTAAATTACACACTTATTGTACAAAGCCACAAACCCAATATAGTCTAGGGCCTGTTCATTTCAGCTTAATTTCAGTTTAGTTCAGTTCAATTCAGTTTAGTTTAGCTCTAGTCAGTTCAGTTTAGCTCCAATCAGTTCAGTTCAGTTCAGTTGAGTTCAGTTCAGTTTAGTTCAGTTCCATTCTTTTATAACTATTTTGTTAAATATTATTATGTTGGTCTAATTTATTTTACTAATTGCTCTTATTATATTATTATATTATTATTATTATTTATTTTTATATCATTATTATTAAGTATTATTATTATCTATAAAAGCACAAATAAACCCGCGTTTTCAGCCCATAATCCAATCAAATGACGTCAAAATGGTTTACGATGTAATTTTGCATGATCTGACACAATCATTATTTTATTACTAAATATTAATATATAATTAAATCTAATTATTAAAATAGTAATATTAATTTAATTCTTAGATATACTAATACAAAGACTATAAATTAATCATCATCAGGTATTATATTAATATACTAATACAAAGACTATAAAATAATAATTATTAATTATCATTATAATTATTAATCACTGTTATTATTAATATTATTTATTTATAATTATCACTTACAAATATCCAAAATACAATTATTATTATTCATTAATAATTATTCATTATTATTACCTATCATTATAATTATTATTTAATATTCATATTATTATTGTTTAAATATTATTTATATATTTAGTAAAATTCAATTTAATTCAATTCAATTCAATTTAGTTCAGTTCAGTTCCGCTCAGTTTAGTTCTGTTCAGTTCAGCTCCCATCAGTTCAGTTCAGCTTCAATCAGTTCAGTTCAGTTGTTTTCATTAAATCTAAACAGGGCCTAACACCAATATTCATCCTACTAGATTGAAGTCTTTTGGAATTAGTTGTCAACCAAAGTTATTCCTTACTAATGATTCGACCCAATAACGATTCAACATTTTATAGACTCACACAAACTCAACCTGCCCCGTCCTAATAATCTAGCCTATATCATACGACATACGTATATGTATTAAAATCTTCTCAATCTTACTGGTAAAAATATCCAATTATTATTTGATTAATTAACTCAAATTTTTATAGGATATTCATGAAATTATTGATTTTGTTTTATATCCTATGTTTTTTATTTGTCTTACTTTTCGTTTTTTTCCGTTTATTTTTGTTTGTCCTACTAAGAATCTTTCTTTTTTATACAATTTTCTCCATTTTAACCTTACTCTTTCACTAATTGGTTCCATATATTTCTCCAACAGCTCTTTTTCTCTCCTTAACCTTTACCTCCACGTACGTGACAATTACATCACCTTGGCGTCACTCTTTTCGATAATTGAAACTGCAATAACTATAACAAAAAAAATAGACGGAGGAAGTATATATTTTGATATATTATAAATAGATCTTGTTTTAAAATATTCTTCAAGTTGTTTCGAACGGTACAACAACTGTAAACCTTTAGAGACTATTGTACTAAAAAGTATAATCAATTTAGTGTAATTAAGTATACCTAGAATGTTATTGTAATAAACCAATATCTATTCACTTTCATCTACAACAATATATGTGAGAATTTTTAAAACTCTATAAAAATAACGACATGTTATCTTAGGCGGCGTGGAAAATATTGTTACATAAGGATGAAAAATGTCATGACCCCAACAATGGCCCCGGGCATTATGCATCCACTTGTTTCACTTTTTTAAAATAAAACATCGGGAATTTTGCCTCATTTATTAGTTGATTGCTCATAGAAATTTATATTAGAAACTTTAGATATATTATAAATGAGTCTTGTTTTGTATTTTTTTCAATATGTTTCCAATGATACCAAAATCATAATTTTCTGAAGTTTATATCAAAAGTTATGATCAATTTTCTCTACTTGATTATTATTAGTATTTTATTAAACTCTATCTTCTTTTATCTTAAATTTTATGTAGTCTTTTTATATATCTAAAACTCGATTTAATTTATATTAAAATTTATGTATGACATCATTGGAACTGTATTATCGACTCTACTTTATATAGTAGTATTAGTTATATGATATTGATTAATTGGTCCTCATCAACTCAGTCAATGGTATTCACCAAACTCCATGGATCATCCAAATACTGGTCAACGACATCCATCAGATCAATCAAAACTTTGATTCGATCACACTAACACACATATATCGAGAAGCAAATTAAGTTGCAGATTACCTATCTAAGTTAGAGCATCAGATCCACCAAGAGAGTCGTTTTGTTGATGTCCAAACAAAGCTCGACCTTCTGAAACTTATTACTCTAGATATATTTGGATTCACCCTTTAGAGAAGGGTTTCCTAAAACTTTCCTTGTAAGTTGTATCTTTTCAAAACAAAAATTGATATTGATTACTAAACCGCAACGTTATCTACATATGGGTCATCCTAAGGAGTTAGTTAAAGCTGAAAAGGTTGAAAAGAATAACCCACAATCCATATGCATGCAAGATGAAGAAAACTTAGGCAGACCATACAGAAGTACAGAATGATGGTGATATCATAAACTTAGTCAACAGCAGCATACAATCATGAGAAATAAGTAGGGAACGCAACTCAATGAGTTCTTAGATTATGTGATCAACTAGCTATGGACCTTCCTATTAGTGATTTGTATTGTATCCACTTTAAAATTTGTGACCCTTATAACAACAAAATATTCAATTACTATTACTAAAAAGAACTAGAAAACTTATTAATCACGTGGTCTAAATGTTCATTAGATATTTCAAGTGGTCAAAGCCAAAAATTATGTTTGCCTAATCAACTAATTCAAATGCTAGTATTGAGGCAAAATAAGCTGACTAATCTTGCTATAACTTCTTTTATTTGGTTTTTGTTATTCATCATGTATATAAATATCTTACAAACAACAAAACTATGCACTAGACCGAACTTATTTTTACTTATCTGAACCAATTTTGACTTATCTTAACTTAACTGAAGTTATTTTTTCTTATTAGACCTTATCAGAACTTATTCGATCTTATTAGATGAAACCTTAATTATTTAACCTTATTCATAGTTATTTGAACTTATCTGAACCTATTTTTCTGATAAAGATTGAACATAAGTTGAAAAGAACTATGTAAGGCTCTATTGCTTTCAACTTATTTTTGTTTATCTGAATCTATCTTAACTTATCTAAGCTTACATGAACTTATTTTTTCTTATTAGACCTTAATTATTAGAGTTCGTTTGATTAACCTTTGAATGCATGGGAAATTAGAATTTCGAGGAAGTAAATATATGTGTTGTTATTTAGTTGGCAAAAACATGGAAAATAAAACTTCCTAGGAAGTTCTATTTCCTATAAAATGGAGGAAATAACTTACCTAGGCCCCCCTAGGTAAGTGGAAATTCCCATGGAAAATAGAATTTCACATATTCAACAAAACAAAAACAAAATGTAGTTCCTAAAATTTTCATGGGCAATGCAAATTCATGAGAAGTTATGCTTCCCAACTTCAACCAAACGTGCCCTTAGTCCTTATTCGACCTTATTCAACCTTATTTAACCTTATTCGCTATATTGGAACTTATCTTAACTTATCTGAACTTTATTTTTCTGACAAGGACTGAATATAAGCTGAAAGGAACGGGTCCTAACTATTAATTAAGTCAAGTGAACCGGTAGTGTTCCTTACATAATGCACTAAAATTTATTATTTTTGTTTTTTCTATCGTTTATCAAACATACCATAATTAATTTAGCCCGACATGAAGATAGTAAACATTAATTTGGGGAAATTTTGTCAAAAAATACCTTATTTGTTATAAATTTTGTGAAAAGACACCTTATAAAATATTTTTTGTAAGAAAACACCTTATATATCATTATTTATCAAATTACACACCTTATTATCATATTTAGGCTAAAAAATCAATTTTCGGTCTATTTTTTCCTCCTTATTTGTGTACGAAGGTCACACATATAATCCCAAAATTTTAGACCAAATTCCAATGCACAAAAAGGGAGGGAAAAAGAGAGTCAATTAGCTAAAAGTTGACATTTTTAACCGAATTATGACAACAAGCTGTGTAATTTGTTATATATAATATCATATAAGGTGTTTTCTCACAAAAGAAATTATATAAGGTGTTTTTTCACAAAATTTGTAGCTAATAAGGTCCTTTTTGACAAAATTTCCTTAATTCGGCTATAAAAAAAACATTGAATTAGGGTTAGATAGAGAGGTCCATATGGAATGGAAAGCTAACGTAACCATAGAACTTGGCATTACGGTTCTGTATCGAGTAATACTAATTATTCCAAGAAAAAAGATCAATTTGGGTAAATTTTAGCTAGTTAAATGAGAGAAGAGAGATGTGCATATAACTCGAAAGGAAAGGCCAAAGCACATTTGAGCGAGCTAAGATAGGTAGCAATAGGGTGCCCTTCTGGAACCTACAATGATCTAGTGGTTTAGGAGAGTCCCATGATTAACATACCTCCTTTGTCTATGCGCATGAAACTCTTACTCTTCTAAAGTTGCCATTCCACTTCTTTTGCCTACCCCTCTATAAGATTCTCTTCTTTGCATGCTTTTTAATTTAAAAGAAATGGCTTTTCTTTTCTTCTCAATAAACAAATTCTCAACTTGATTTGTACTTATTATTTCTTTATCTTAGTTGATTAGACAAACAAATTATGCTTATACTAAAACATGAACTTATCAATTTAAAAGGGAAATTTTTTTAGATGACCTTATATTCTTATACATATGGTTTTATTGCCATAGCTTAATTCACTTTTGTAGGTTAGGTCACTTGTACTTCCTTAATGTACTTGGTTTACGCTAATGGATCCCACAACATTTTAGCATATGCCAACGCTTGAAACTTTATTGTGTTAGTCTAAAAAATTTGCTTCATTAAGGGCCACATGTTAATTGATGATCAATTTTCACCAAACAACATATAGTATTGATCACCTTTCTAAAAGTTTAAGAAAGAATTATCATTATTGAGACTATTTTTTCACAACATGATGAAATAACATTCATGAAAAGACACTTTTCGTCAATTAAAAATAATTTTGACAAGTAATAATCAATCTCAAACGATAATTGGTATAAAAGATTAAATTAGAAAATCAATAAAATGTGATTATTCAGTAAAAAATAGTGATACTCAAAATTGCATAAAGAGATGTGGTAACGATTGCTACTCGAGTTTCCACAGTGGTGTATGGTAAGGATATGTAGGGTTTGATCAACGCATTTGTTGTACAGTCGTACTTGTAGTTGTAGTGATACATTTTTTTTCTCTCTTTTGAAACTCTTCCAAGTGACGAATGAACCAACCATAATTAAACGTGTAGATATAATCATAATGTAAGGAGAAAAAGTGCGTAATATCTACTTGCAATGTAACATTATGTGCTAATCGTAATATTGAAGTTAATTGTAAAAGAAAAAATTGTAACATCCTTCTATATCTATCTCTATTATATAAAGGAACGGGTGGAGGACACCAAAAATAGAAAAAGGAAATAAAAAATACAGCCTACTAACAGAAATTTTTAAAAAATAAATTTAAAGAGAAACACAACTTCCCACTCAGGCACTCACCCACCATTTGCTCACACGCTTCCACTAACCTTCACAATTTCACTCACCAATCACCACTAGCATTTTGGTACCATTTATCTAGAATTATAGCTTGATATTGTGATAATTTTCCAATTTGCTTTTCCGTACCGAGTACTGACACCCATATTTTATTTGGGCCACAAACCGCTTTTTCCTTCTTTTCTCTATCTCATAACTTCCATCTTCCCTTTTCAATCAAATTCATGTCATCTATCGACTCCTCATACAGTCTACAACATCAGAATTAAAAAGAAGGATCAGGTAATTGTAAAGCATAAACATTATTGGGCTATCGATCACAACAATATTTCATTGTAGATGTGTGAAAGTTATAATAATCATGTGAAATTTTATAGTAATATGTAATTATAAATTATAATGCATTATCGCACTCGTTGGGTCCTAAATCTCTGACCCATAACCAGATTCGTTAAATATGTTAATATTTTCTCATATCCAAGCCTGATTCAAACTCGTCGGGTCCTAAGTCTCTGACCCATAACCAGATTCATTGAGTCTAGCCGGTCTGCATATCCTTATAGAGTTCATAATAGGTCCCTCTTAATTCTAGTTCTAATAGCGTTTTTTATGGGTCATACACATTCGTGATGAAAATTAATTCTAAATTTTTTAGGGTCGGAAGAAATGCTTTAACAATTAATTTATTCCTTACTCCCTCATAACTCATACTAATAATAAGAAGTTAGATGCACTTTTTTCGTCATTTTGAGGGGAAAGTTAGATGCACTTTTTTTTGAGGGGAAAGTTAGATGCACTTTGTTTAAGCTTTATAGGTGATTATTTGAATGACAATATGAACACATTTTAAGAATTATGAATGATTAGATTATCACTAGAAACAAACTGAGATAATGAACACCACAAAAAGTAGAATACCTTAACCTTAAAATGAACAGTGGAAGTCTATCAGACCACCCTTACATACATAATTACATATGAGCATTGATTTAGGCACACGTATGTATTCACTATGGAGGTCGGAGGAGGCTATGTTTACCTATGAGAATGTCCATCTACTAGAAACAGAGAAATAGGATATCAATATATTGCTATTTGCTAACATGGATTCCACTCATTATTTATGTGTATCTCGTGGATAGATTACCTACTCGATCGAGAAAAGTTTTTTCCTTCATCATTTAACTTGTGTTCTACGTGAAAAAAACATGTCGCTCGAAGTATAGAGGGTAGAAGAAACAAAATTGTAACTCGTAATACATTTGCAAAACTAAAAACTTGAATCTAGAAACCGACTCTACTAAATTGTTGTTCGACAACAACTAAATTGTACGATACAATTCCTGTCAACCCACCATGACCGGGGTCTCAAATATACGCAACCATACCTCTCTAATTACTGTGAACCAGTACAAACTTAATTCTCACTTCTAGGACTCGAGTAATAGGTCTAATGAAATTGATACTAAGTTTGGCAAGTCCGCTAGAGGGCACTTCAGTTCAAAGGTGAAAAACTATCTGCTAAAAATAAGTTCAGATTATTAGAAATCAACAATTCCCCAGTAAGGGCGATGTAGAGTTGCAACAGTGCTATTATCAATAAAAGATGCTGCATGGATACTAAGATTTGCCATTAATATAATCAACACAACATCGTTAACCTTAATTAGTAACTCAATTAAGACAATTATATCGCCAACGTAAACCACAACAACAAATGACATACACACACAACAGGACACTGAGATTAACTGAAAGCGTATCACTATTACATCAGAAGAAGACTAAAATATGCTTCTCCTTGAATATAAACTTGGCACAATGGTACACCAATCATATCAAATGGTCTAATTAAAAATGTTATATACAATGTAATTTGATGTTAATCGAATTGATTTGAGTAATGAGCAGTCAGCAGACATCGATGCCAGTTGCCAAGATAGGTTGAGGCGGGGCACCCTCTTGCAAGCAAGACACAGGAGGAATTGTAAGCGAGTCTAAGCTTCCATAAGCATTCCAGCAGAAAGGGTCTAAGACCATTTCACCAACAACAGGAAGAAGCTCAATATCAGTGAGGGTAATGTTGGAACAAGGGACAGCGTCACTGCACCCAAAATGCATAGGAGGGCTTCTAACATCGTAGGTGCCTTTAAGGCTTGTATACGTTATGTCAGTCACTAAGACTGCCGAACTTTGGTTGTTGCAACCTTTTCCAAGGCAATAGAATTGGTCGATTATGATTGGGTTTCTTACACTGTCCATTCGTATGTTATTAAATGTCACCCCTGTTACGGCCCCTGAACCTCCTTGCCAAGTCTTAATTCTCACTCCGTTGCTGGTTTCTTTGATCAGTGAGTCTCTCACGGTCACATTGTGGACACAAGCCCTTGAATTGTGGTTCCCCAAGCTCCCAATACTAATCCAAACAGGATTACAAATTATTAATAGTTGATTACAGTAGAGCAAATATATGTGAAACGCTTTAGAATTAATAGCACTTGCTCAGCGGTAACAAATTAGCAGCAATGGCAATGAATATGGTTTTAAATCGTGGAGAAAGAAGGAGCACATAAGCGATTTTCGTTGCCATTACCGCTAATTACTAGTGCCTAACAAGCAGACCGTTAGAGGTAGGCTATCATACCTGATTCCATGACCATGTCCACAAGTGATGTTTCTAATATCTACATCGTAGCAACCAGAGCCAATGGAGACACAGTCATCGCCTGCATACAAGAATCGTAGTTATGAGTACTTGATATGACAATAAAGTAGTGAAGAATGAAGATGGGGGAAATTGTACTTTAACACTCTCTGATGTTGAGCAACTAACCATTGAAGATGAAAGAATTATAAATTTGAACGTTGTTGGTGTTTTCAATGTGAATGCCATCCGTGTTAGGACTCAAGGTCGGGGCTGTTATATGAATCGACTCTATGTGGACGTTGTGGCAAACATCAAACCTGAAATGGAACTGAGGGCTATTCTGGATTCTAAGTCCTTTTACAGTCAAGTTGGAGCTCTGGAAGAATCTAATGGCCTGCAATGCATCATATAAAGATAGATTATAGTAAGCTTGAAGCAACAACGATATAAAAAAGCAATGTGCTAATACATGCGTTCAAATTGGACATGACTTACGATAGGACTATCACACGGACCAGGCAGAGTAGTTCCGTTAGGTCCCTGTACGTGATAAAATTAGTGTCAGAGCCTAAGAGAGTGAAGTCTTAGTAAGTTTGAAGTGTTCAATAACTAATATGGTGGTGACTTCTCATGTACTTGCACATATATAACATGGATCATACCTTGTGGGGCTTGCAGGGGAGCTCCCACCATTTTTCTCCTCTTCCATCAATACGACCTCCGCCTTGGAGTGACATCCCCTCAACTCTGTAAAAAACCAACCACTGATGCTTACTGATGTTCTTAGGCCATTCTTCAGGCCCATCTGGTGGCACAACTGACCCATCAACCTGTTTAATATTCCAAAATAGGCAAAATTTCCTAAATAAGACAAGAAAGAAAAAGTATAAAGCAAGTAGAAAAGAAAGTGAAAAAGGGTATATACCTGAAAAATGACATTACTTTGACAAGGCCCTGAGAAAATGGTAGACTGAATCATGAAGGTATACCCACTAGGAGCATGCAGTACTACAGAAGAAGAGTCAGAATTCTGACTAAAACTACAAGCTGCATCCCAAGCAGCCTTAAAGGGGTCGGTATCATCTACGACACCATCTCCTACGGCACCAAAACTCCTAACATCAAACACGCCACTAGGAAAAGAAGCCGCAGGTGCATCAGCAACAGGGTCGTCAGGCTGAGGTGAAGGCGGCAAGGAAATACCTGATGCTGGGGGAGATATATAATAATGTCCATGTTTGTGTCGTTTGAACGTGTGTTTATGGTGTCTGGCATGAGAGCCAGAAAAGAAAAGGCAAGCATTGATGATCAAAAGAGTATGTAAAAATAGGAATGTGAAATGGAGTTTCTCCATCATAATGCACTATGCTTGGAAGGTTAAAAACAGAAGTATAAGTATATAAGGTAAAGACTACTGTAATAACTGAAAGGCTGAGCAACAATATGGTACTACACCATAGTATATATATATACATACAGAAATGTGGGTATGTTTGTTTGTTAACATAAAGATTTGGATAGTGGGAAGAATATTATATTATAATGGTAGAAAAAACCGACCAAATTCTAAGCAAGCATGCTTGCTTTTGAGAGTGAGTGGGATGTTGCAGAGAAGACGGTTAAGGCAAAGAAAATAAAAAGCAGAAATAAGGAAAAATGCAGGCAAATTAAAAGGGGTGGTAACTGGTAATGGTAATGGAAATGGGTATAGGATTGTGGGCAAAGGCAAAGCAGATAAAAAAGACCTCCCATGTTCTACCCATTATCCTTTTCTTCACTTTTTTCATATGATCATGGTCCACAACTTCCCAATTCTGGGTTTTAACTGGTGCAAAGTCTCGTATAATACTGTCTTACCTTAATATATTGGTAGATTCACCTTCGGAAAAAGACTCGCTTAGACGCTTAGTATGCAAACTGTATATTTGAATACCCTATTAACTTCAAAGCTGATCCTTCTCAAATGGTCTTGCACTAAATTAGTGTAAGATAATCTTATCATAGACAATAGCTGGTTAACATATCAGTAAATATTATAACCATTAATCATATTAATTATAATATTATGATTCTTTGGGGAACCTTCTTACAGTTGCTCTCTGCCTCAAATCCTTTAGAATCGTTATTGGTTAGACAACTGCCTAGCTAGAATATTCCTGTGAATTTGTTTACTATATAGTAAAAGAATTGTTCCATACCAATCCAAATCTATGCTACTCTTGATTTCCCAATGTTTTGTGTGTTTAGTTTGCAGCCATACAGCTATTTATTTTGTATTCGACTTGGTATATAGATATGGTAGGAGATAAAAGAAACAGAGGCAAAAAAGAGAGTGCAAGCTTATTGTATATCTTCTGTATTTAGTAACTACAAAGCTTTCGAAAATTAACCAGCTAGTTTAACTGGTAAAGTTGACTTGTGACAGTGCTACGTAAGACCTGTGATAAATCTCGCCTACATTATTGTGTTTCGTCTCTCTCCAGTCTCCACCAAACCGACAATCACAGCTTAGTGAGAAGCGGAGGGAGTAAGCGAAGGACTTCTGTTTTTTCTAGTAAAAACTCTTTGACTTGTACTAATGAGGAGTCCGAGTAACATAGTTGTCGTATTCTATTGTCAGGCGAGAGTACAGTAATGACAGTTGGAAATCCAAACTGAAGAAAGGAAAGAATAGCAAGATGAGATAACTGCCACCTAAATCAGTACTATAAGACCCTCACATCAAGAACTAAAACAAATAGTGTACTTAGTTCAAAATAGTAGCTGCAAGGGAAAAAAATCAATGTAAACCATTTCGATTATGATACGAAAAAGAAGAAAAGAAATCGAGTGCAGGACCGCAACAATGGAGGAGGTGAAATGGCTCAAAGATAGTCAATTGGTCCCCTCTTAGACCTTTGTGGTTAGCATCCCCTTCTTCTCCTTCACCTCAAAACCAAAAGCAGAAATAACAGATTCTTTGCCTTCTTTACAGATTTTCTTACCAAATTGCATTTTAACTTTCTGAACTTTTTTTCCGCTCCAGAGGATTTTCACCCCTGACAAACCATTTGTCTGTTGAGACTTGAGAGGCTGGCTATATGGAGAATTGTACTCCACCGAACATGTGAAAATGGAGAAATTTGGTTAAATTCAACTGACCGTATACCGATTTCTCCTCTCTGTTTGGTGGAAAACCCATTCTCCATTCAATCAAATCCTGCCTAGACCCTGCTCTTTTGGACTTATTATTGTAAACTAACTTCAGTTTAGTCCAGTGCAATCCAACTCAGCTTCAATCCACTACCCTTGAATTACGAATTTCAATTGGTTCCATTTTAGTTCAGTCCAATTAAACTCCATTCAGTTTAAAAGAACACGACCTTTGTATATATATCTACCCTCAGCTACCTTGATTTGTAGAAGTACATTTTCCCCTCTTAATCTGACCCCAAACAAGTAAAGGAGAGTGGAATCGAGAAAAACATTTTCCTCCCAACCAAACACAACCTTACTAAGTAGGCCTCCTTCATATACAATTGTATAAACTCGCAATTAATATACCAATTTTTATCCTAGATAACGCTATTTATTTGCTTATTGCTAATTTGAGAAATTCCAAATGAGCAGAATTCATACAACAAGATAATTCCAAACGAGCAAAAAATATCTATGTTACTCCGACACCTTCATTTACCTCAAAATTCGGGTGTCGTGTCATGTCGTGTCCGACGTGACACTTCACTTGGTTACTTCATTTTAAACTAAAAACTTGACTTTTTCCTACAAAATAGCCGAGTCAGACACTTGGACTCTCTTATCCGAGTAAACACTCAATCCGTATCTGAGTAACATAAAAAAATATCCTTAGTGTTGGATGAATTATAGCTAATTTCTATTTATGCAATGTTCTCATTGAAGTTAATGCTCTTAAGATACTGTTAAGATATTAAGATCCTACTGATTACATCACGCAAGAGTTAACTCATTTGACCGTATCCATGACTCCCTTTCGAGTAGCAATTAACAAGGCAGATTCCTACAAATTTTCATAATTAATAAGGAAAATCAGTTCAAATTATTTATAATTAATAAAGAAAATCAGTTCCGATTATTTCAATACAAGAACTTCTTTTGAGCACATCGCAACAATTGCAACCCTGATTAGTGATTACATGAAGTACAACACAAAGTATAATTAGCAGCAAAAATTGTGAACCATTACAGCAAACAAAAGATTAAGAAATAAAAAAATTAAAACAATTTGCAAGAAAATGTTTTCTCCAACAAATCACTCCAAAAATGTGTCTTCGGATTAGAGCAGCATTGGAAATTTTAATTGTGGTTAGATACAGCCATACGGAGTACGAGCAGCATTGAAGTACTAAAAGTCTAAAACACACAGTCGTCCTCCCAGAAGATCGAAGCAAATAAAGCAAGAGAATCATATGAAAGAATAAAATGATGATTTCGTTCGATACATAGTTACAACCTACAGTCATCTACAGACAAAGGAGGGTTCATTGCCCATTAGGTCCTGTGTACAATAATCAGAACCATTCTCGATGTGCAATGATATTACAACATTAGTACGAGCATAAACAGCACGTTAGTAGAGAACATAGAAGAAAATAATGTTAATTTTAGAATAATTAATATAACCTCTCGCGTTCCTCCCTCGAATAAGCATAGCTATATTACTTCAAGAAGCAGAAACATTACAACATGAAGCACCTCCTCCTGTGCACCAATCGCATCATGATCCAAGAAAAGCACATTGCTTTCTAGCATGTTCTGGAATTAATCTCACCAAAGTTTCTGTCGGAACTCGTTTTAGTTCTGGTCATATAGGAGAAGAATGCATTAGCAAGTGCTTATAGGAAGACCGAGAGGAAAAAGAAAAGGATGAAGTGGGTTTGTTTGAAGAGTGACAATACCATGAGCCTTGAAATTATAAAGTGGTGGGAGGGGCCGGCCGTTGGGCAAGCGAGAGTTTGGATCACGTAGCTCATCAAAGAACGGATGAGTCATAGCGTCTAACTGTGTTGTTGCAAGAAGATAAGTGATATGAGTAACACTAAAAAAAACAGGTACTAAAATGGATTCAATTAGCTTATGATTACAAATCATTAAGAAACTTAAGTACTCACAGCTGTGCAGCGAAGGTTGGGAGAATATTGCAAAAGTCTGGAGACAAGATCCACAGCCTCAGGTGGCATGCGCTTGTGGAAGATCTATATTATAACATTACAAGTGTTATGATTAGCTAGGGTAGAAGACATAGTAAAAGAAAAAATTAAACAGTAAAAAAAAGTAGAATCCAGCATTACCTTGTGCCATGGGTGAGCTTTGATTTGGGGGAACTTAAATTCAGTGTAATTAGGATTCATACATTTTATTTCTTCCCTTGTCGGAGTACCCAAAACCTACATGACGATAAGACATGAAAATCAATGTCTGTAGCCAAGAAGAAAAACAAGGCACAGGTTTGCTAAACCCGCTTAACCAATAAGTATTAGTTAACGCACATACGAAACAGATCCTAATTTCTTATCCAACTAGCAAACGACCATGTCATTAAAAAGATTAAACTTCAAATCCGCAAGAGTACACTGATCCAAAGAAAAAGATTTTTGATCACAAGCAAACACAGCCTATTATAACATACATCTGGATTTCAATGAGATCTAGATGAAGACAGCGTTTACATCAAACTGGTAAGACTAAGGAATAATGGAATAACAAAAAATTCTAGACTTTGAAATTTACCTTAATGATCTCCACAAGCTGGTCTACTCCACTCTCACCAGGGAATAAAGGCTGCAAGCAAGTAAACATGGTTAAGAATTAAGATATAGGTAGCCATAATGTAGTATCAACATTTTAGCAAAAAACATTGAAGTCAAAAACATACTTGTCCGAGCAGCAATTCAGCAAGAACACAGCCAGCAGACCAAATGTCAATTGCGGTTGTGTACTCAGTTGCTCCAAATATCAATTCTGGTGCACGATAGTATCTAGAGCATATATAAGATATATTTGGCTCTCCTTTCACCTGCCAAAAATTTTGAAAGGAAAAAAAGTTCAAAATTAACACGAAGACAAGTGCAGAAATTAACAGCAAGGACGGTAAAAAATCAGTAGAGGGAATTGGCAGGGAGAGGAAAAACAAAAGAACGCACCAAGACTTTAGCACTTCCAAAGTCGCAAATCTTTAGTTGGTGTGTATGTGGGTTGACCTGTGTCAATTAATGATAGCATGAGATGAAGACAAAATTGTGCCTTTTACAATGAATTGAATCGAATAAAGTTAAATGAATAAGCCTTAAAAGGATCGTTTACCAGTAGGTTTTGGGGCTTGATGTCTCTATGGCATACTCCAATAGTACCATGAATGTAGGCCAATGCTCGACAAATCTGGTGTCAGTAAAAGCCCTCATTAGAACTACATATTCAATTTAGCTAAGAACACATATTTCACAACCAAACCCCAGATGGCCTTAGTTACCTGGTATGTGTAAAGCTTTACAAATATCAATGGCATCCTCTGATTAATCTTGTTGTAGTGTCGGATGACACGATGGACAGTTTCAGGGACAAACTCAAGCACCAAGTTAAGATAAAGCTCATCCTTTCCAGTTGTGGAAAAGAAACAATGCTTCAAAGAGGTTACATTTGGATGATCCAGAAGACGCATTGTTTGCAGTTCACGGTTCTTGTATCGCTTGTCTTGAAGTACTTTCTTTATAGCCACAGTTTCACCCGTCTCCAAGCACCTTGCCTAAACAGCCATCCCCAAAATAGTAGATTAGCAATGTTATTAAGGTGATCATTAAGAAGATTGCTTTTGTAACTAAAAATGATTGGTTTTAATCAACAGAAGCCAAGTTTACCTGAAACACTACTCCAAAGGATCCTTGTCCAACAATACGCTCAGCCATGTAACTCACTGTCTGATGACACAAAAGACATAAATTTTAGACGAGTATATACCAGTACAAAATAATCCCTACGCCGTACATATGAACATTGCATATTACCTGCTTATCTTGTCCATTTTTACCACCAATTGTTGTGACAATTATATGACCAGTCTCTGTGCCATTACCATCAACTACAGCAGCTTCCATTTCCTAAAAAAGAACAGAGTCCATCATGCACATCAATTAAGGAACCAAGGAAGTCAAGGTGGCAAAGGATTAAGCAAAAAGTATTTACCTTATCATCTCTAATTTTCATGTCATTCATCTCATCAGGTAGTTTATCAATAGCACCAATATTGCCACCGGACTCTTTAAGTCCAGAAGTGGGAGCAATACCCACTGAAGCCATTAAATCAGCAGACCAGAGAACCACCCGCCGTTTGCACACAAAATGAATCACCCGATGCAAGTTACCAGCAAATATGAATGATGTTCTGTTACCAAAAAAGCAAGTAAAAAAGGTTAGACCCTTGCTCATTCCTAATACAACAGCATTCTGATGTGAACGCAGCTTGCTCAAAGGAAAAACCAAATAGCCCATCTCACATGCAAGCAAAATTAGAGTAGGAAGCACACAAGCTCAGCTTTACTTCAGGGTGAAGAAACAAACAATTATGTCGTAGTACTTGAGCTAGCTAACTAGATTACCTGTTAATGCAAACAAGTGATCATTTACGCTTCAATCCAAACGGTGACATAATTTCAGCCATTCAAAAGATCAACTTTAACAATGTTTGGTTTAAGGTAACGAATCATATATTTGACGATACAAAAAATTGACGAGTATCACTGTGCAAGCGGTAAGAGACCATGAAGTCTTCCTTTACTCATTCTGATTCACCACTCAAACCATGTCGATAAGAAGTTAAGAGCACGAGACAATATCAAATTATCATTTAGATGTTACCAACATTGCTATAATTGTCTAGTTATCTTTACTACCACACCTGATAATGAGTTATCAGTACTCCATATCAAAAGAGCTGTTCACACTATTTAGATTCCTCCTACCTCAAAATTGGGTATACAAGATCCACATCCAGCGGAATAAAATCCCAAATGAACAGCTAAACTTTCAAATGAGGACCTCGAAACTCGTACGTTGCAGGAAGTCATTAACTTTATCCACATCAGATGAATAAACTATATGTTCATTAATTAGCACTACCATATTAAGAGGATTTCAAAAAGGCCTAAACTTTGGTAAATTGATGGAATAAGGTCTTTCTTAATCATATCTAACAACATGGTTAAACTTTCCCAGATCTTTAACAAGAGTATGAAACACTAAATACTTCAAATTTTTACATCAAAAAAGTAATGCACTCCAATTTTTCAAGGGAAAAGGGCTAGAATTCATCTCTTGAACCTATTTGTTTCCATTTCATGAGAAAAAGTATAGAATCAAAGATCTGCAAGCACAAGTGGTTTCAAAAAATGCAGAAATTGTGCATAAGAACTGTATAACTTACCATTAACACAGCAAACAGAGAAAAGGAAGTTAACCCTAATTTAAAAAATCATAAAAAAGGATACCCAATTAGAAAAATGTTATCTTTGACAAAATGGAGCATAAAATCAAAGAAATGAGATCAGTAAATTGGACAACAAGCTTAAAAATCAGATACCCAGAATAGAATCCACAAAAACAAGAAAAACCCAGAAAACTAAAACATAATCAACACAGGAATAACTAATCAGTAGGAGAAAAAAGTGAGACAGAAATACATACCAGTAAAGCAAAGAAAGTAGAGAAAAGAGCAGGTTGCAGATCAGAGAAGACAACAATGGTGGATTGAGAGGAAGATGAAGATGAAGCTTGGGTAAAAGTTAAGAGAGGGAAAAGAGGAAGCTTGTGTTATGGGGTTTGGTGACAGTCAAAGGTTTGAAGTTGAAGGAGAAGAAAGTGAAATGAAAGAATGCAATTTATTTATGGATGGGTATTTCTAAACACACACACACACACACACAAATGACACACTCATTCAATCTTCACAGGCTCAAATAGACAAATAAACGATTAGGACAATAGACAAAGTCTCATCTTTTTGACCATTCAAACTTGAATGCTTTTACTAATGTTATGTTTGCCTATTTTGGAGTACTTTTCTTTATTTTTCTCTCGCTTTGAAATCCACATTCTATCATTTCATTGGTTATTGGACTACTCTTTTGCTAAGACCTTATGTTATGGGTCCAATACATGCAAAAGTAACACCATTTTTGTGTGGGGGAATTTCTCTAAACAACCTACCCTGTAGGCTTGCAAAATTGCTTGTCACATGCTTTTTTCGGGGAGAGTAATTATTTTAGTATAGTTTATAGATTTTTTTTTTTTTTTTTTGTTTTTTGAAAAAGTACAAAGAAATGCTTAGGGGACCCTTCTCTCAAGGGTGTACCCTAAGCTATCTAATAAAGAGAGACGATACAAAGTGGGATCTTCAAGGACATCAAACCCCTGACTGATGGTTGTAATATGGTGTCCTTGCTTAGAAAGATAGTCTGCCACATAATTTGCTTCTCTGAAAATATGGTGTACTGACGTCGAATGAAAGGAGGTGAGTAGGCAACGGATATCATCAATAAGGGTCTGAATACGCCAAGGGGTGTCAAAGATTCCTTTTAGCACGTTGATGACAATGAGGTTATCTCCTTCTATAATAAGATCTTGGAAGCCCAAATTCTTGGCTTGAAGCAGTCCGTTGCGAAGAGCCGTAGCTTCAGCAACCAAAGGAGAAGAAATTCCGAAATTGTAAGTCATGGCATTGAGAATTTGCCCTGTAGATGTACGAAGGACAATACCACCAGCAGCGGAAGCTTGGTTGGAAGAACCGTCAAAATTAAGCTTAATGAAGTTGGGAGGAGGCGGTCTCCAACAAACTTGGAGCGTCTTGCGCGGCCTGCAAGGGGTGGAGGTGGGAAAAGAAGAACGACTGTCGATGGAGCTGCGCAAATGCCATTCAGTCATGGAGTATTTAGCTCTGTATAGAATCCGAGTAATTTGGCACGTTTCATTCCGAAAGATGATTGAGTTTCTTTCCTTCCAGAGACTCCATAGCAGGAAAAAGAATTTGGCCGCAATTTTAATGAGGTGGTCCTTAATAAATGTGAAGACTTCACGGACAGAAGCGTGTGGGATGGAAATTCCCAAGAAATCTTTGACCATGGCATGTTGCCAGAAAGCACGAGTCTGGGGGCAAGACAGAAAGACGTGATTTATGGTTTCCGTGGAAGACTGAAAGAGGGGACAACCAAAAGGAACTTGTAGTTGTCTACGTGCAAGGTTATCACATGTGAGTAACCCGTTCTGAAGTAGTTGCCAAATAAAGATTTTGAATTTTGGTTGAATATCGACCTTCCATATCCAGGCATATAACCATTGCGGAGAATGAAAGAAAGTAGCAGACTTAACCGTGAATTTCCCGAAGCGGTGAGGCCCCAACAAAAGGTATCTTTTTGTGGTTGCGACGGAAGTGGAATCCCTTCTATTCGAAAGCAAATATGAGGGGGGAGGAAGGTTCGCAACGGAACAGAGTTCCAAGTCATGTTTGGTTGAATAAAATCCCCAACTTTAATGTCGAGATTAGGGAGGGTGGTAGCATCTAAGTTGAGCATTTCGATAAGACTAGTGTGGCTACACCAGTTGTCTAACCAGAACAATATATCTGAACCGGACCCTACTTTCCACCGAATCCCTCGGCGAATTAAGTCTCGTACTTGCAAAATCGCTCGCCAAGTGGGGGAGTCCGTTGGCTTAGGCTGGTAGTCAAAGAACGAACTACGAGCTAAATACTTTTTGCGCATCATTTCTGCCCATTTATTTGAAGGCTGAGTGAGAATTTCCCAGGCCAGTTTGGCTAGCATGCCTTGATTCATATGCTTAGTCTTTCGGAGACCTAAACCACCCATAATCTTAGGTTTGCAGATTTTATCCCAGGCTATAAGGGGGATACCATTTTCATTGCTAGAACCTTTTTTCCAAAAGAAATTCCGATTAATGGTATCCAATTTATTAGATGTAGAAGTCGGTAGTTTGGTAGTGGCCATAGTAAAAATTGGAGTTGCTTCTAAGTTACTTTGGACAAGGACGGTACGATCTGCTTTCGAAAGGAAAGAGGTGGTCCAAGAGTTCAACTGCTTGTCGGTTCTAGTGAGTAGGGAGTTGTAGTCTGAAAGAGTGCTTGTATATGACGAGAAATGGCGGCCTAGATATCGTCCAAGGGAATATTTAGGTTGCATGTTGAAATGGCTAAATGTGATTTATATGAATTTACTACTTGATAGATGTCTTTATGTGATTTATATGAATTTACTACTTGATTTATATGAATTTACTACTTGATAGAATTTGTTGCTTTGTGATAGTTTTTTGGTTAACATTAGAGGCATTTACCGACGAGAGTAATCACTATTTCTTTTATTTCGGGACTCCACTTAAGAGAAAAGAAATAGTTAAAAAACTTTTTTTATTTTGAAATGTCGGGATTCGAAAATCTCCGCCGAATTAGTTAAGGGATAAAGTGAACTACCACTATTCTAAGACCAACTTAATTCTCTGTGATAATTTCATTATAGGGTTATGTGTAAGGGTAACAAATAATTTATCCTACGCACGTCACTAGGATGTGCATTTTGCGCTCACCCAAGACGCAAGCTCGTTAACATAAAACACAAGCAAATAGATTGGCCAAGACATAAAATGAACAATTAGTTCATTACTATGAACAACACACAGATTGAACTAACAAAATTTCATGTTCGTCCTCATCAATGAATGTTCATTTATTTCTTCGTATTATTCATTATCTGAGCCCTTGATAATTTCTTTTAACAAAATGGTCATTAATGTCCTTTTGTTCATTGTTGTGTGACCATATGTTCAGTGTTTTCATTCATTTTGAGAAATTAAATGTTCATTGTCTATCCCTCTCTTTAATAAAAAGGTCTCATTTCTCATGTTCATTTCTTTATTCATCTTGTTCATTGCCTGACCTTCTATACATTGCTTTTCAACCAAATGTTCAGTCACTTTGCCCTTATTCATTTCTTGCAACCAGATGTTCTTTAATGTTCTTTTGTTTCTAGTATGTTCATTATTGTCATTCACATGCTACTTTTTAAAAGGTGTCTCATTTCTCATGTTTATTTATTTCTTCATATAGTTCATTCTCTCACCTTCTATTCATTGCTTTTCAACCAAATGTTCATTCCCATTACCCTCGTTCATTTTCTAGCAGCTAGATGTTCACTATTGTCCAACAAAATGTTCATTTTTCACATATGTTTAATGTTGCCCATATGTTCGTTTCGTGTCCTGGGTAAAGGGTTTTCGTGCGTTTTGCGAATATTGTAATATGTATATATTGTCTTATGGTGTATATTACGTAGTGTTATATTGAGCTAGTCTTGCTTATTAGTATTATAATTTTCAAACAGTTAATGACTAGGATAGTTCAATATAACAATTGAACCCCACGATATTTACCTTTAAAAGTTTGAATTCCATATACTCACGATATCCAAAAGTTATTAGGAGAATCTCTATATCAATAACTCCTTCAAGATAATAAGAGAATCAAATATCAAATCATATTTCTTTTTCCTTTTTGATAGTTTAATTGTGAATATTAAAACACTTGATTTGTCTCAAATCTTTAATTAAATTGAAGATTCACCATTAGAATAATGAATTAGACATAAATAAGAGTGTATATCTCTACTCCATAAGGGAAGAGGTGGGAGACAGCAAATCTCAACATTAATTTTTTTACTTCCTAATTGAATGACATTGAATATATTAATCACTTGTTCAGAAGATGGCCTTTTGTTTCTATCTTCTAGAGCCTGGTTCCCTTCGGCTTCCATTTCTATCACGTAGTCCTACCCTTTCAGGATGGAAATTGTGTCCTCCATCCTACATTTCAAACGTGGGGACGATAAGGTATGAACATCAACAACTTTTTAGTCACCCGTTTAAGTCTTTGGATTCATAATATTGACAGGGTCTTTTGAAGTTATAGGCTAATCTATAATTGGTTCTTTCTATGATCAATGCAAATATTGTTGTTCTCAGCAAATTTTAGCTCATAGGAGGCACACACAACTTCACTTTTTACACCCACCGGAAGTTTCTACTGACAAACCTCCAGGTTTTGCTGTGCTAAATTGGGTCTTCAACAACAGGGATAAGCAGCTTACTTTATACAAACTGATGGAGCTTGGAACAACATAATTTACATAATGGGAAATGGATGGGTTTTACATCTTCAACAACAGCCACCAAACTTTATTCGAGGTGGAGGCTCATTTGGTCTTGCTCAGCAAAAGTAGTTGCATGCTATGAAGGCCTTGAATGGGCTAAAAATCATTCCAGCTTGAACCTAACTATTTTCATTGTCCCGCCCTTTTATTTGTTCAACCTACGTCCAGACTCGTGTAAAATGCACAAGATTTTTTTTGTTTATTCGGTGTATTTATATTCATATTTCAACGGATTATGGTTTTGTAAGAAGTCAAAAAATTAAAGATATTAAAATGTACATTTTACATAAAAGTTTTACACAATAATGAGGTATACGTATCAATGTAATCTAATAAACATAAATAGATTATGTAATAAAATATGACATGTTTAGTAGAAAATATATAGTAAATATATCATACATTTAATTGCTCCATAGTGTTTTTCTAGAAAAAAATATAATACTTATATATTAGACATTGTTATCGTCGCGGATTTGCAAGCTGTTGAAGCTAGTTTCCTATATCTTCATAAATTAAGAATTTTATAGAATAAAAAATCTCTTATTTCAAACACACAAAATAAAAATCTTATTGAATTCTAACATTTTATTTTATATATTAGTCAAAATTTTGATCAAAATAAGATACTCGAATAATACAAAAGTTAAACAATTGATTTTTTGAAAAATGGAGGGCATATTAAATAGACTATCCTTTATATCCTAATTATTGGATAAAGATAGACACCATAATGTAACTCTCGAAAAATATAGGAGATGTAACTTTGTCTTTATATTTAATCAAATCAACCAAAACAGAAAGGTAGGAGTACCATACTAGTAGCCACAGACAGTAGGTATCCAGCACGGTCAAACCGACCTATTCAGCGATAATTATGAGGATTAGTTGGAACTTTTGAAGTTACATTAAACTAATACAAGCACACATTTTGTTGTCTTGGCATACCCAATTTCAGCATTTCAGCAATGCTTAAAAGATGCTTAAGAGTTAGTAGTAGAGTAATTGGATGATTTCAGGAGTGAACACACGTATTTATTGGTTATTAGATTATTTTTATTAGATTTATTAAGAGAACTATTGAACTGTCGCATAAATTAACTCGTAATTAAGTAAGGTTTTTTAGTAGTGGAGGCATAGATAAGAAAATCTCTATCACTAAAATGCTCATAATGATGAGAAGCATTCATCATATACGTGGGTGTACGGTGCTTCTCCCATTATTCTCCATCATATACCCTGCACATAAGTACATGAGTAAAGAATGTCGTTGTTTACATCCAAGATCGGGTGTATGATGCAAATTGTATTTATGCAATGAGTCAATTTAGTTTTCTTCTATTTTAATGGTTGTTAGATTGGGATTTTTTTTAATAGTACTATATACTAGTAGTACAGGGTGTGATGTTCCCTTTGGCTCCATCATAAGACTTATCTTATCCACATTATTGGTCCAAGTTTCCCCGCTATATCCCGGCTCCTCATTCCTCTCTAATTACAATTTCCAAAGTCATTAATCACAAAAAAGTAGTTTGGTAAACTATTACCCCAATCACAAGGGGGGAAATATTTGAAAACTTGTTTGAAAGTTTTTCCTATAAGAACTAGGAACTGCAAGAAGCACTCGAGTGCTTTCACGAAATTGTCTAGACTATTTTTTTTCATTATTTATTTGTAAATCTCGAGTAAAAATTAGAATTTTAAGGCTCTGTTTGTTTTGGTGGAAAACCATTTTCTTGGAAAATGGAATTGCTCCTCCTTTTATTTTCTTTTGTTTGTTTCGGTAACGGGAGAAAATAATTTTCTTAAAGGTGTAAAAATGCTCTCAGAAGAGGAAAACCAATTTACTTTTGTAAAGAAGGTATACCACATTTTCCTCTTCACTCTTTACTTTTCTTTATTCTCTCCTCCCATCTTTCCTTATTTTTTACTCCATTTACCTTTTCTCCTTTTCCTCTAATCAAACAAACAAAGGACAACTTTTCTAAAATCTTGTTTTCGATTGAATATTAGTTTCCTTTAAAAGTGATTTTCCGTGAAAATTGTTTTCCATTAAAACAAACGGAGCCTAAATGAGTAAAAGTTAGAAGTTCACTTGAGCAATGAGTAAAAAATATAGTCTTAGATGTACTATGCTCGTGGATCATGGTACACCCATTACCCATATATATACAATAAAAGTTGTAAATTGTCTTTTACGAATTTTGATCTAATAAAATGTTTTTCTCTTACAAATTAAAAGGACAAAAACAATGTACTACACCCATTTCACTATAATTGTCATATATCTAGGTACTTTAAACGGCACTTATGTAATCATAGTAAACAATAAAAACAAACAAACTTATACTCATTTGATCAATTGATACTCAAGCGCATCAAGGTGTATCAATTACGTGCTCAACTTTTATTGTGATTTTGGGAGCAAAGCTATACATGTAAGAAAAATGAATTGATCTTTGATGTTTGGGTATTATGTTGATTGAAGCTGGTAGCATTGAAGTCTCGTAGGTGAAGCATTAACGTGGAAGAGTTGAAGTATAACAGATAAAAACATATAGTGTAAGTCAAAGAGGAGACAACGACTTGCGGAAGATTTGCGAGAGCGAGGCGCGAGTCACGGCCTGTGCTGCTTATTTTATCGTTTATTCTTTGACAATTAGGTCTCCTATTATCTCTATTAGAAAAAATATTAATTCAGGTTTAGCCTTTTCTACGACGAAATTTAGAGAGATTAGACAAACACAATAGAGAAGATTGGAGAGATTCTTTGAGTAATTATTGAATCATCATTCAATCAAATTTTGCATATTGTAATTGTTAATTTGCTCAAATCATAGTGAAAAAAATTCCCCTGCCTAAAGGATGCAACTATCGCATTGACATTGATAATGCACCTCGTTAAATTTTGTGTAAGATCAAATTCAGAGTTTAAGATTCGAAAGATGAATACGATGAACTCAGATATTGACAAGTTTATGTGGAGGAACAGTTTCGGACTATGTTAGATAAAGATGCATGTTTTATTAAAGCAACAAGGCATCTGGAAACCCCTTGTGAAAGAAGACAAAAGTAAAGTAACTAGCAGTATGAGTGAGGCCGATTTAGGGGTGATGAAGGAGAAAGCTCACTCCACGATTTTGCTTTGTTAGGAAGACGATAGAATCACACAAATTGCATACGAAACAATGATTGTTGGTCTGTGGGCTAGGTTGGAGAATCTACATGAAAAAGTCATTTACCAACAAATTTCTTTTGAAGCACACTTGTATGCCTTGAGTATGCAAGGAGACGTGTCTCTAAGGGATCATCTTGACAAACTTATATTATTTTACTTTATATGGGTTATAGATGTTAAGATTGAAGATGAGGATGTTGCTTTGGTTTTTGTTTCCCATCCCAATTCATATGAGAATTTTGATGAAAAATTTGTTGTTGGGAAAGAGAATATAACCCTAGAGAAGGTGAAGTCAACACTTTTTACAAGAGAGTTGTGCCAGAAGGCGGCAACTAGTGATAGTAGCGGAGATTCATGGCTAGGTTAGTGGTAAATTCGGCTAAGGAAAAGGTCCCAAGAAGAAGAAATGGTCAATCTTAAGAATGTATGTCACTTCTATAAAGGATTAGGCCATTTGAAGCATCGATTTCCTAAGAATCCTAAGGATTTTAATGCTAAAATTGCACAACAGAGTATGAAGAATGGCTCCAAGGAGGAGACGACACTAGCTGATGTGATATGTGTAGTCTCTCTGCCCATTGGGTTTTGGACTTGGGGTGTTGTTATTATAATGTCCTCATTGTGATTGGTATACTGCTTATGAGTCTTATGACAATGGTTTTGTTATTATGTGTAATGATGCTGCTTGTAAGGTTATAGGTAGAGGGTCCATTAAGATAAAGACTGTTGAAGGTGAGATTCGTACACTAATGTTAGGCATGTTCCACGGTTAAGGAAAAAGTCAATTTCGCTTAGTGTGTTAGATGAGGGAGGATCTACCTTTTCTGCATCTGATGTGGAATTATGTGTATGAAAAAGGTTTGAAACTGGTTGTTAGAATAGCGACTTCATCTCTGATGTTCGAGCATGAAGTTGGCTGCATTGAAGTGCCACATATGAAGCTTTGATGTGGAAGATTTGAAGTATAACACGTAAAAGCATATCGTGATCGCGAAGGAGACAACGACTCGTGGAAGTTTGTGAGAGCTATGAAGGAGTAGCACTCGCATGACTTGTTTTGTCGTTTATTCTTCGACGATTAGGTTTCTTATTCAGTTATTGATATAATTAAATAAGTATTAAATCGTGTGTACCCTTTTGTGCCACATATTTTCGAGAGATTAGACAAACACAATAGAGAAAGTTAGATTGTTACTTTGCTCAAATTGTAGTGAAAGAATTTTCTCAGATCATAGTGAAAGAATTTTCTCATATCATAGTGAAAGAATTTGCTCATATCATAGTCTTTGAGAATTGATTGAAACATCATTCGATCGATTCTTGCCTATTGTAATTGTTAATTTGCTCATATCATAGTGAAAGAATTTTCCCAGCCTGGATGATGTAGCTAATGTTAGTATAAAATTAGGGAAGGTTATTCAATGACTACAATAAAATTGTAGCCATTGCAATAGTTTCAATCTCAATCCTTAATTTTTGAAGAGATCATCTTGTCCATTAAATATAATTAACTTCTAATAAAATTAACTTTTTTTATTGAATCATTTGGATTAATGGCCGAGATTAGACTACAACAAATGAATGGTTTAGATTTAAATACTTATAGTGGCTATAATAAAATTGTAGTCATTGTACAATTATCCTAAAATTGGACCAAGACATTCGCCCATATTCTCCTAACAAGCCCCTCCCATCTCACTCCAATGCAATATTATCCGTAGACATGTGCCATCCAAATCGTTGGCTACAGCCAATCTAGTCGTCGATTCTCTTCTCCGTCTTTATTTTCCTTTTGAATCTCGAACCACACCGGACAATTTTAAAAAGTTACCCAGAAAACTTACAAAATGAATGTAACTAGTGACTTAATGAATTAAACTGACATTGAGTGATGAAAAGATGTGATTGTCGAATGAATTACGTTAAACCACTAAAAATGTTAAACTAATCCCTAAATTAAAAGTAATGGTATGTTATTTTCTTATTATTGAATTTGGACCACTGTGTAATTATTAATTACTTTGTAAATAGTTTTTTATAAGACCAATTCTTTTTAAGAAGGTATATAGCAATTATTTTAAAGGAAAATTATCATTTTGGGTACCAAAGCTTTGACAAAATATCATTTTGGGTACCCAAGTTTTGAATATCAATTTGGGTACCCGAGGTTTGACAATAGGTTGAATTTAGGTACCTCCGTACTAACGGTGTTAACTTGTCGTTAAGTGTGACCCAATTTTTAAGATCATCAATCGTCCTAATCTATTTCAAAGATCTAATGGATGTTATTATTTTTGTAAAAAGTGGAAAATCCAATACTATTCTTTGAAATAGAGTAGGGTTATTGATCATTTTAAGAAGTGGGTCTAGACCTGTCAAAACCCGACACGACTCGAAACCCGACCTGAAAATAACGGGGTTTTGAACATAACTTTTTGACTCGATTGTATCCAAACCCGAGAAACGGTTTTTTTAACGACTAATTGGACTATCATTATATTTATAGCAATAATATGAAATTATGGGAATTTTATTGCTAAAATACATTTAACTAGAGTATTTTGTTCCAAAATTGAATTTTGTTAAATGTGGAAGTAATTTTTATGGTTGAGTTCAGCTATAAATGACTATATCTCCTATTTATTATAACTTACTATTTCCAATATATATTGTGTTTATTTTGTTACACATATGATCCAAAACTAAATGAAAGAAAGAACAAATTCAAACCCCTCAATCCGTTAGGTCTATCCGAAACTGAACACGCTGGGTCTTTAACAAGGTTTATTTGACTCGATCCCGAAAATATATTATTTTAACTAACCTATTTGACAGGTTTAAGTGGGTCACATTTAACGGTAAGTTAACACCGTTAGTTTGGAGGTACCTATATTAAACCTATTAGCAAACCTTAGGCACCCAAATTTATATGATCTTACGGCATTTGAACATTGATCCTCGGGCCTGGTTAGTGATGGCCAAAATGTTGTATGTGTCCACAAACGGCCCACATGATATATAGGATTGAGAAGACTGGACTAGTTGACTTCAATTTGCAAGACATAAATGACGATGTATTGGGCTTGTAGTCACCCGGTTGGGGGGTAGGATCAAAGCTTGTAGAAAAACTCTGGTTTCTTTTTCTAAGCTTTTCTCCTTTTAGTACTCAAATTTAGTGTTTTTTCTTTTCTTTTGTTGAGGAAGAGTTTGAACAAAATTATTCCAAACCCGAAAAATTATTCAACATCGATCCAAGAATTAGAAAATTTAAACCTTCTTCCTTTTTTATCAGTTTGGATATTCGATTAAAAATTTTAGATAGATATTGAATAT
Organism: Patellifolia procumbens; assembly: GCA_947645195.1. Classification (NCBI taxonomy): domain Eukaryota; kingdom Viridiplantae; phylum Streptophyta; class Magnoliopsida; order Caryophyllales; family Amaranthaceae; genus Patellifolia; species Patellifolia procumbens. The sequence continues at coordinate 850,038 of CANSGD010000080.1, forward strand.
AGATAAGGATATCACTTTAAAACATCCAAGTACCAGATAACTGATTTTTTAGTTATTTTTTCCTCTTTTTTCTAAATAGTTTTCTGAATAACCTAGCATATTACATTTTATAATATGATTTTATATAGTTTTGAGCAAATAAGATCATTCATCTCTATTTGAATTAAGATTAGATGGTAGTGTTGGTAACTGTAAAGACGATGTTATAATTGTATTTTTAAACTCTTGATTTTTTATAAAAAGCTTAATAAAGGGTACGCATGATCCGAACATAACTTCAGATGTTCAAAAGGTCAAGTACTCAAACCTATTGAATCAATTCAGAGGGGAACCTATTAAATAGGATTTATCGATTTTATACTATTTTGGATGTCAAGTATCCAATTTGATAATAATATTGGTTTGGGTAGCAGTCCGCCCCTACTTTGTGAGATTATCCATACATGCAAATTGTTGACGATCTTATATATATATATATATATATATATATATATATATATATATACTCCCTCCGTTTCTTTTTGTTTGTCCTACTTTCCGTTTTTGTCCGTTTCTTTTTGTTTGTCCTACTTTTTCATCTTTCCTTATATGACAAAATTATATCACCCATCTACTCCTACTTTATCACTTTTTGGTCCCACATGTATCTTAAAAGTTTCTCTCACCTACTTTAACTACCACATCTATTATAAAATAAGTGGACTCCTCACTTGTTGTCCCCACCCACATGCATATGACATCATCTTTCTTGGCATTTGGAGCTATAGTAAATGAGACAAACAAAAAGAAACAGAGGGAGTATATTACAATTATGAAAACTTTTGTTCAATATTTTTGAAAGACCACCTATTTGTTTGTTCATCAGATTCAGAACGAATTCCTATGTAAGCTCTACCAAGGATCGCCAAATGTTTTGGGTGAAATGGGAGGGGGTGGGAAGGATGGGTGACTTCGGGTATGGTGGAGGTTGGGTAGTATGATGGTGAAGACGATAAAGGTCTGATAATGGTGAAACCGTGAGGAAGAGGATGGTTGAATAGTGAACACCAAAAAGTGGGGCCATTTAATGGATCTGTTAAAAGATTCGTTAAGTGGTGGTGTTTTTGAAAGTTAAGAATGATAATAGGTGGTTAAATTAAAAAAAAATTCATAGGTGATTTTTTTAAAAAAGTGGTGTTTATTATTAGGTGGTTATGATCAATTTTTCCTTTATTTTATTAATCTATTGCCTTTCTATATTTCAAATAATGTTTTTGATTTTGGTAGTCATGGCAAGTAACATACTAATTATTATAGCGCGCCAATCTAATATTTAATCCTATATAATTGAAATTTAAAATAAAATAATACTTGTATGAGTCAAAAGTCGTTGAGCTGCTCATAATTGCAACCTTTTTAACTCGAGTTTGAGCTTGCTCAACTCGACTTGTTAACTTATCGAGTCGCGTTCGAGCTCGCCTCTAGCCACCCCAAGTCGAGCATTGACCGAGTTAAGTCCGAGTTACTCAGCTCAATTAGCACCCCTAACTCTTCCCCGCATGTAATATGTATATGCATATAGATATATCCAATCTTCCAAAATGAAACGTATAATGATAATAGAATATGACTACGTGCAAAAAAAGAGTTAAAAGAATGGAGCAATCTTTCCACCTTTGACACTCAAAACACATTTTTTACTCCCTCCTCTTGCAAGGTACAACAATCTAAGCAGATAGGATGGACGCCATCACGCCCAGATTTTGCGATCATCCATCAACTAATAGTCTAATACTGATGGATCATCCACTCCGAACTCAACGACGGTTCGAAGATTACCTGATTTTCACACTTGACAAAGGGAGATTCTCCAACTATATTCAACAACTGCAGGAATTGTATTCAGAGACCGTGTAAGTAACATCCTAGCAATCGCTGCTTTTAAGTTGGGACCAACGATTTCCCTAATTGCACAAGCAACTGCACAACGAAACGACCTACACTAAGCCCAAAATATGCATATAAAGAAAATTATAATTGAAGGAGACAACTTGGTCCTATTCAATGCAGTCACATGCATTTACTGTATGCCATGGAACATTCAAACTCTAGTGACCGATATCAACCGAATCCTCAACAACTTCGATTCTGTCACCATCACTCATATATTCAAATAAACAAATCAAATTGTCGATTTTCTCTCCAAATTAGGGTATCATATCAAACAAAAAGAGTGCTTTTATCAGTGCCCGAAAGGAGCCTGAACTTCCAAAACTTATTTTCTTATATAGCCACGGGTAGTCGGGTACACCCTTGAGAGAAGGATTCTCTAAACCTTTTTATGGTATATATAGATATATATTTCCAGGTTCCCGTGCGACCTCCTCTTATGGTGAGAATCGTGAGATCTTTCTTATCATGCGGTCTGTTGTTGTCTTCCCCGTCATTTTTATGACCTCATGTGTCATTTTTATTATAACTATCATTTTTATCGTATTTTAACTATCATTTTAATGACATTTTTTGTCATTTTTATTATCGTTTTATGGGTGCACTCTGCTCTTACCTTTTCTATCATTTTTATGACTTCATGTGCACTTTTATTATTATTTTTGTCGCGTTTTCTATCATTTTTACAAGAATAACAACTATCGTTTTCATCGCATAGGCGATCATTTTTATTATAACTATCATTTTTATCGCATTATCTGACATTTTTACAACTATTAATTTTATCGCATTTTCTTTCATTTTTACAACTATCAATTTTATCGCTTTTTTCGTCATTTTATAACTATCATTTTTATCGCATTTTATGTCATTTTTATAACTATCATTTTTATCGCATTTTCTGTCATTTTTATAACTATCATTATATGTTTTATACTATCACTTTTATGTAATTTTATCCTTTCATGGCATTTTTTTAATACTTTTTACACTCTTTTTATGTCATGTTTACAAGGACCACGCGATATAGATAGGGGAGGCTACACGAGATCTCTCCCTTATATATATACTAGCCTTAAATGAACACAATGCGAGCGAAATTAGTTAAAAATCTAATTAGTAAAGCGAATAATTGCCTAATTAATAATAAAGTGTTTAGCACATTCTTCTTCTTTTATTTATTTTTGATGTTCAAGATCTCTTTCCTTATATAATAGAGATATATTGTATGTACATTTACTTAATCATTTTGATAATAATTCATGTGACATCTTATTATGAGATGGGCAAGGGAGTATGCGCATGTTTAGGGCTTTAATTTTTTTTCAATTAACGATTTTCTTTTTAAAAATTTCCATGGCTAAATACTAGACCTGGTAAATGTGTCGTGTCATGTCATATTCGTGTCACCCGCTTATATAAACGGGTTAAACCCCCTCAACCCTAACCCGACCCTTTTAATAAATGTGTTGTGTCGTGTCAACCTGTTTACTTAAACGTGTCAAAGAGCTTTGACCCAAACCCGTTTATTCCGTGTCGAGTTCGGGTCGTGTTGGCGTGTCATATTGTTTTTACAAACAAATATTGAAAAATGAGTAATTTGTGTTATGTTGTGTCAACCCGTTTAGTTAAACGGGTTGAACCCCTCCAACCCTGACCCGACCTGTTTATTAAGCGTGTCGTGTCGTGTCAACCCGTGTACTTAAACGAGTCAACACCTTCGACCAAAACCCGTTAATAACGGGTCGATTTCGTGTCGAGTTGGCGGATCGTGTCAGTTTTTAACACCTCTACTAAATACAATAACAAATTAGAAAGTATTTAATAGGTTCCACCCATTCACCTAACATGTCACAGTCTTATAATTCAAAGTGCCCACCAATCAAAAAGCACAAACCCGGCTGAAGAAACCAAAGTTAGCTGCAAACGAAAGCCTTACCCACCGGTCCACCCCATAAGATTATAAGAACAATGTCAATACAGGATCCATGATTTCATTTTGTTTTCTAAGGGCCTCATAATTCATGCATATACGAACATTAAAGTAATTTGTATTTTTGAAAGTATGTTATGTAGATTTAATTTGTGGCAGTAAATAATTGTACACATCGAATCATGATCTTTGATAGAAGAACTAATCTACGGGCTAATGTATTTAGCTTATACACAAAAAGATATGTTATTTAATTACTCTATGTACTTTAATATGTAATATCGAGAAACTCATATCTAATTTATGAGCTAATAACTTTTATATCAGCTAAATCTTACAACTTTTATTATAGACACGTGTGTACAATGAGTATGATACATCCAAGACTAATTTTTGCTCATTGCTCATTTCAATGCCTGATTTTTACTTAAAAATAGTATTAAATATACCATATTCACAATACACCTGTGTGCATGATGAAGCTCTCGCTAAATCTACATTTAATGCCAAAATTATATCCTTTTCTTCTTGTGAAGATTTTTGTCAATTTAGTGAGATTTGTGATTATGTTTGTGCCAAGTAGGCTTAGTAGCCTCTCCATTATGTTGGTTATGCTTTGTGACTAGGGGACTATACAAGTATATAATATTTGACTTATCTTATGTGGTGTCCTTGGTTTCAAAGTTATTGGAGTTAGATGACGCTAGTCCATTCATAGATTTCTTTTGCTACTTTTATTAGGATGACTTTGTTTTTATTGCCCATAATCCAATCACACATTGCCATTCCATACACACTATCTAGATCATTCCCTGTCCTTATCTCGTCGTTTTTAGGTGATTCGAGTATCATGGGTGCCTCTTCTCTTCCGTTACGTTTTCAAGCAACACCAACTTATCTAGGGCCGTTTGGTTCACTGCTAAGAAAATTAATGATTAATGAAGATAATGGAATATGAACTTGTTCCTCAATTTCTTAGGGAGGTGTTTGGTTTGTAAATTTGTAGAAATCATAAGGTTTGAAGGATTAAAACCCATATTAAGTGTTTAATTGTTTGAATTGTACGTGTTTATTAAACTTATGTCTCACACTTATGAGGCATGTAATTTAGATATATGGAGGATGGTATCTGATTTTCAACCGAATGTTTCGAAAACCTCAAATTCTCTTTCAAAGATAGGGGCGTAGCGAATTGTTAAAGCGAAAATTTTAGAAAGGAGAATACAATCTTGATTCCCATGAAAAATGAATACGCCATGCTTGCTTCTGTTGATAGGTTAGATTCCAGGTAAACCATTAGATATGGAAAGAGAAAACAATAAACAATACGGTTACATGTTATCGAATTTTTTTGTTATTTAGCATGTCATAGTTATGTTCATGGTTGGTGACCATATTGTAGGCATCTTTATGAAAATAATAACCTAACTAGTTTCGACCCTTATCTTCTAATAAAATATTTGGAAAATTTCTTTATAACAATATTTGTAGCTTGACACAAATCGGGGCCAAGAGGAACTGTCCCTCATGTACATTAATACAAAATAATAAACGAAAAGTACATGGAAGAAATTGTTAGAAGATTATTGTTATCATAGCCGGATTTGTCATTTATAAATAAAATAATAAAACGGGTAAAACTTAAGATTTCAATAAATTCATTACAAAACTAATTCAAACATATAATATTAGGAATCAAATCTCAAGCTTAAACCACAATAATTTCACACGTTATTCCAAACTCATACTACGCACATCAAACACTCCAATAAATTTGGTTAAAGGAGGGACAAATAAAACATATCTTTTGGTTTTCGGTACAAACTAACTCCTCCTTTATCATGTCTTTCAGCTCTTCTCACCAATTTCCTTTTTCCTCGCTGGCTCATCTCAATGATTCCATCTTTCTTACTTGGAAACTCTTTTTAAGGTCAACTTTTCTTTGTCTACACATTCAGGAGACTCCAAATTCTTAGAAACTTGTTTCGAAAACTTTATTGGTAGAGAAGTAAAGGTAGAGTTCATTTGATCTCAACATTTGATTTTGAAAGTAAACGAAGTATGGACATGAAAAGTTACAAAAACTTGGATTTTTCAAACGTCAACAATAGAAGAAAAACAACTAAATTTTGTGGCCATCTGTCAAAACATAGTAATATTCATAAAAATTGATTGAAAATAGTTATAATTAAAGTTCCACGTTTCCCTAATTTAGAGAAATTTCGCTTCCTTATCTCCATGCTTGCTAGTACATATCCCATCCCCCGCCACTGCGGATAATGCCATACCAAAATGAGCCACTACTTTTCGATAGTATGCGTATCAATATATGTAAATATTAGGGGTGAGAACAATCTGGTATTTGATCAAAATACTCAGGTTCGGACTCGGATTCGATCAGAACCAATTCCTAGATTTTGGAACCATACTTGGAATTGTATGAACTGGGGCCTTATATTCTCGAATTGGTCCTGAAACAGGTTGCGACCATTTCCAACACTGAATATCTGGTTCCTTGTGAGAGTGATGCCAAGTTGACTTTAACTACGTCTGACTTTCAAGAATTGGTCCCAGATCCGATAGCAACCAGTTCCAATACCGGGTACTGGGTTCCAATATCGAGTACTCGGTTCCTGATGGCAATCAAAAGCGTAATTAGTTCATCGTTAGCTAAAAAAATACTTAATAATACTAAAACAATAGCCATAGTATATTTCACTAGTGAAAATACTCTAATTATTCCGGACTTTTAGGCCCTTACAGGTCTGTATTTGATATACTATTAAATTTGTATTAGCATGACATTTAACATATATACCGCAACATCAGATACTTAGTGGGTACCAGATACCAAATTTTACTAATCAGAATTGGAATCGATTGTAACCAGATCCTTATATTTGGACCCAGACCCGATCTTAACACGTCCAGTTCTATTTTGTATATATATCCAATAAATTTTAGGTATGGAATTGGGCGCCCAGTTTTTCTGCCCACTCCTAATAAATATGATGTAGAACTTTATGCACCAAATGAAACTTTCCATATTGCTTACAGGATAAGGAAAAATCTTAAGCAAGTTGGATGGTCGCCTGCACCTCCTGGCTATGTGAAGCTCAATACGGATGGCTCTACAATACAGTCATCCTCATCAGCCGGCATAATTCTCAGAAATTCCCAAGGCATCGCCCTGGCAGCCACTTCTTTCAAATTAAGGGAAAAGCTCTCCTCTCATTGCTGAAGCAATTGCTTTACGAAACGGCCTCATCCAAGCTAAGGATATGCAAATCAAGGATTTGATTATAGAAGGTGATAATGTAGTGTTCATCAACGCCGTGAAAGGCATTTTTCGCACGCCTTGGGCTATAGGCACACTCGTCGCCGACATACACAAGATAATTCGCAACTTCAACTCTATTTTAATCACTCACATTTTCAGAGAAGCAAATCAGGTGGCCGATCATCTTTCCAAGCTGGGTCATTATATCAACCAAAATAGTTGTACTTTCAATGTCCAGCAAGAGCCAGAACTCACAGACTTATTTCCTTAGATAGCTTAGGATACACCCTTGAGAGAAGGATATCCTAAGTTTTTCCTTGTATCTTTCAAAAAAAAAAAAATTGCTTTCACATTTGGTATTTCAACCCAAATGTACAATTTGCTTATCTTGATCCTTTACCAGAAATTTGTCAACTTCGAAAAAGTATTTTATGCCAAGTACTCTACTAATTGTACAATATTATATCTAGGAAAATTTGTCAGAAAGGACCTTTTAAAAGAGTTCTTTTGTGAGAAAGGACCTTTTAAATTTTTTTTGGCTTTTAACAACCTTAAACAAAAAAATTTTTGCGAGAAGAGACCTTGAGCTTGTTTTCCGACGTTGACCACCGGAAACCGGCGTTGACTAATGTTTTCTTCCTATTTGCAATCCTAATCTGGTCTTCTTCCTCACTTCTTCCATAAACAACCACAACATCAAACTCACCATGTTCTTCTAATCTTCTTTTTCACCTCTTCCACAAGACCACCACCACAACAACTTATCAATGACCAATGAAGCACAAATAAAGAACAATGAAGGATGTCAAGTGGTTGAATACAAGTAAAGGACACCCTAAAGGGGTATGATTTACTAATTATTGGTAATTAGACATGAAAATGTAGTTTAAGTTTTGGGTTTGTTGATTTTGAAAATGGAGGAAATTTTGAGAGAAAGTGAGTGAGGAAGAAGATGAATAGAGGATAGTTGGAGGGGAAAGGGTAAAAGGAGTATGTTTATAATAAAATTAGATTGCAAATAGTAAAAAGCAGTGGTCAATGCCGGTTTCCGGTGGTCAACGTCGGAAAACAAGCTCAAGGTCTCTTCTCGCAATTTTTTTTTGTTTAAAGTTGTTAAAAGCCAAAAAAAATTTAAAAGGTCCTTTCTCACAAAAAAACTCTTTTAAAAGGTGCTTTATGACAAAATTTTCTTATATCTATATGTCCTCTCACAAAAAAGAAGGGTTTGACTTCCATGGGTTGATTAGCCCTGCAGGAGAATATAAAACCATCTAATTTGAACATTTCATATGGCCAAATTGGAGGAAAGTTCATTGAAAAACCACAAAGTCTAATTTATCCAGAATTCGTAAAAGCGATGGATATGAGGCAATATTATATATTGTTAATGAAATAGGATAATCAACAAATTTTTCATTTTGCCTTTTATTTTTGTGATAGCTGAGAGTGTGCCGATTAGAAATACTGTCAAGATTAACAAATCGTGTGGCGTAACAATGACTAATTTAGGAGGTTATCAAGTGTTTTGAGGGTCATTGATTATTTAGGAGCTTATTTACTGTTTTAAAGGGGTGACTAATTGTTTTATGTATTACTAACTCTTTGCAGAGAGATACTGACCTTTTAGATGTAGGTTACTGACTATTTTAGGGAAGGGGTTATAGACTATTAAAAGGAAGAGTTACCGACTGTTTTGAATAGATTTATAAAGTTAAAGAGTAATTTATGAGTTACTAAATAATCTTGCCACATCATTAATTAATCTTGGCCAACCGCCTATAAAAATTTGACTTTTAAGTTTTATCCAAGGAGAGAGTAACAGTTGTAACTAAGTTTGTTAATGGAAGTTGAGTCAGCAAGCTGGATGCTTACAATTACAATAGGCCTTAGAGCATCATTAACAATGAGAAAAAAATAAATCTCAATCTTCTATTTTTTTTATTTCTCTCTCCTCCACATCACTCAATTGAGATTTTTCAATTGAGATTTTTTTTCACTTCTTAACAATGATCTTTTAAAAAATCTCAATTCTCTTTCTCTCATACTTTTTGCCTACCCTACCATATTTTCTCTATCTTCTACCATCTCAATACTACAGTAAATATTAATTAATTAAGTTGATCAAAATATAACAAAATGGGTGTCTATGGATAGAGGATGAAAAATTATAAATTTTAGTGATTTTATTTTATTTTTTTAACTTTTACTTTTTAAGATATTGACTGTGCAAAATTATAATCCAACAAGTAATAAAGATTCTTTTTACCCACTTGAAACTTGCCACCTGGCCTGACGCGCGTCAGAGCTGCAGGGGCAGTTTCCATTTTTTTTCTTCTTGATGATTAAACGCAGTTTTGTCTTCGTTGCTCTCTGCCGTTTGGGGATAATACACAGTGTAATTTACACTGACTTTGCCATGCCAACTGATTGAGAATTTCTCAATCAATTCTCGGTTGTGTGAGAATTTCCCAAAAATCTCAACACTTGAGATTATTGCTTCTTATCATTAAGACATTTTTTTATTCTCAATAAAATCTCAATCTAATTGAGATTTTTTTGAGATGAGCATTAAGGATGCTCTTAGTATACTTTGGGTGGTTTTCACTTTTCAGAGTGTTAGGGGGTAAAAAGATTAACAAGGAAGTAAAGCGAGTGAGTTGGGCCAACTCAGAACCAACTGGTAGGAACTAGGAACTACTCGTAGTTGCAAACTACTCCACTAATCCCTCCTCTTTCTTTATTGTCATTATTATTATTGGCTTACGTAAATTTGACTTAGCCTTTTGTATACGTTTATGAAACCATTGACCAAATGTTAAACCTGTTTAAAATGATTAGCTGTATCATTTATACTTTGTTTTACGATTTGTATGTCTTCTACATTACAAATCATTTAGAAATTAGAAATTAGAAATACCACATAACTTAGTCTAGTGAAAAAGAGTGAGCATTCCAACCTTGAGGTTAGAGGTTCAATCTCAGTAAGGGTACTTTGAGAGTAGGATTTCCTTTACCATTCTCTCTCGCTCAAAGTGTCTGGCCCAATAAAACACTAGTTAGGTCGACCACTTCTTCTTAACAAAATAAAAATAAAAATAAAAATGTAAAAATTAGAAATTTACCTTTTTTGTTAATTTTTCATTCATATTTACTATTTGTACACAGGTATATTAGCTTGAAAGTGACCTTGTTAATTTTAAAAGTGTTTTTTTTTAAAGGTGAACTTAAAAATGTATTAAAACAAAACAATAGATTAAAAAGGAGCAAAATCTCTACCGAACACGTGGTCTAACACATTCATAGGGGAAGGTACATCAAAAGCTAATTTTTTTTGTTTATTTATCAATTTGAATTCCTTCCATGCTCCATCGTCTTGCTGATTTATTTATGTCCTTATGTATTGAAATGAATTGAATTGAACTGAAATTATGAGAAAAAATGAGCTAACCTGAAATAAAACCTATAAAACTGAATTGAAGTAAATTTAATAAAGTTGAACTAAATTGAAATGAATTGTTTTTTAACTAATTAATTACAAAAGAACATGACCTTAGTGTGTCGAAAAAGAAAAAAATATAAATCAAACCATTATAAAAAAGAGAATTTTTAAATAACGTAACCTAATCTAACAAAGTGTGATACAAAATATCTATGGCAACAATCTCACCACACGATTTAAAGCATCTACATGAAGTTTGTGATGCTCATGCAATGATGCAAGATTTGATATTTCAGGTTAGTTGAAACACTACACACTCTTGATAATATCTATCCCCACCACCACCACATGATTAAACAAAAGGCAAAAAGAAATAAATGAAAAAGATGGCGGTAAACAGAAAAGGCAAATAAGTGGTGACGTCAACAATAATAATAATTACGTAGAGTCAACGCGCTTAAAAATACTTCTTAAAAATGTAAAGAAATATTCTCGAAATAGAAAACTCCCACGCGTCGACGAAAAAGATTCACGTGTAAGGTACGCCATCTATTTTCTAAAATTCTGGAAAGTCGGAACTACCCCTGAAGTTGTCAAAATAGACGCAGTTCAACTGCCGTGTTCGGGTGTTAGCGTTAGCGGGATGTTCAATTAACTTTAGGCCATCTAATTTTAATTTACAATTAGGTAATTTAAGTTTAATAGGAAGAAGAAATGAGTACTTTTTTAAATAATAGTAACATTTTTAACCTAAAAGAGACACAATTCTAAATTAACCAATTAGTAAATATTCCTAAATCTATATTTTAATTTATAAATTAATAGTTAAACTATTATTTTATTGTGTGCCAAAACACTCCGAGCATATTTCTAATTTGTTTGTCTTAGAAAAAAGGTAGATTAAAGTTTTATTTTCAGGTAATAAGACTCAGATAATATAATATACGAAGAAAATAATAGTCCCTACAAAAAACCCAAATACATAGAGTTCTATCAAAGAAAACAACACAATTGGAACAACTTTGTAAGAGAGAACAAACTAACCTATACTAATAAATTTTAATTTTTATAAATTACATTTTTGTTCCAAATGTTTGATCCGATCAAGACCCGACCCTTATCTTTGCTTGACTTGCAATTCGATCTTAATTGGCATCGCCTGAAAAATCAATCGGATCGGAATTGATCAATATGTATTGACTCGACGCAGACTTGACCCGAACGACCCGATTATCACCCCGGATGTAACCAATTACCTTACGGAAGTCCAAAATAGTAAAATTCACATTGCAACTCCATGGTTTCATATCACGACACGTGTCCATGGTCTCAACCAGGTGGCCGCCTCATTTCACACCGTAATTAAGCATTGATTCCATATAAAAGCGGCTCCCGGGTATTTATTTCCAGATTTTCTGAAACTCTATTTTTGCTGTCAATTGTGCAAACCCACACCAGATAATACAAATCTTTTAAGCATAAACAGTCCAATATTATACAACCAACTGAGATTTATATCCCCAAAATTAACACAGCATAAATCTCTATCTCTATCTTTAATCCATTCATTTATCTGATTTTCAGCGTGATCTAGGGTTTTGTGTGTATAATATTTCCGATTCCATTTCTTTTCCTAGGGTTTGTTGTGAAATTGAAGAATTCTGTTTGTTTTTTAAGAATTGGAGAAAATTGATTGATGGTATAGAGAAGAAGATGGGTGCAGAAGCTGAAGTTGTTTGCCCTAATATTGTTCCTAATTTGGATTCCGTTCTCTCTTGCTCTCAAGTTGTAAGTTTCGAGATCCTTCATTCTGTTTTTTTCGTCTTTAATTCATCTTTTATATAGTTTTAACTTTATGAATTATGTGATTTTGTTCTATTTTATTTCACTTTAGATCTTCAGATTTGTGATTGTTTGATGGTTTAAGGAGGGATTGAATTTCTTGTTTCTTTCTGGATTTCGTTTCTTGTATTTAGTTTTATCTGTTAGATTTTTTTTTTTTTATTTTGATCGGAAGTTTGAGATTTCACGAAAAATTTGAGGATTGAATTTGATGGCGTTGTTGATCTCAGTTTGATGTTATTTGCTATTTCCAAACGCCAATTTTCCTAATAATTGAGAGTCGAAAGACGAGAATTGAGGATCAAGATAGGGAAACCCTAGCTAGATGAAGATCAGAGGTTATTATTGGTAGGACTGTGGAATTCTTGTGTATGAAACTCGAAATCGGAGTATGGAAGTTTATGGGATTTTCTCGTAAGATGAGCATAAATCTGGTTGAACTTTTGGATTATTTCAACCCTTTAGACACTTAAATCAATTACACACATTCGTTTTGATACATTTTTCCTAGTATGTTATCTGTCTGCGAGGTGAGTGAGCTTGAAATTCCCATGGCGTGAGATGGAGTTATCATAATCATAACCCGTTAGTGGGTTAAGATGATGGCTTATTATGAGTTTGAATTTGTGTGAGAAGTTGCATCTATGGTTTGTGAGTTTGAATTTATGCTGAGAAGTTATATCTATGGAAAAAAGGACACACAGTGCTTTGAGTATGAAGGAGGACGTAAACTGAAGTGGGTCATGTTGTGCACTAAACTGGATTTGGTTGGTGATGCTTATCCCTTGATAAGGGATTTCATGGAGGCTAACAATAGGAAGTTACTGATATGATTGGAATGGATTTTTTCAGGCATGTAAGCTAGGCATCTAGCTTGCGATGCCATTGATCAAATTGAGGTCTTGAATTCGCCATTGCGAATTGGATTCATGTACTCCCTCCATCTTATAATACTGGATTCTTGAAGTAGTATCAGATATCATTTGAAAATTCATTTCCTTTAGGATATCAGTGAAGCTTTTAATGCACTCTTTTTTAGTTTCGTACTTTATCATCTGATTTTGTACTCAACAACATTCTGAGTGAAATCCTAGTTAGTGTACCAAGAATGGAGGGAAGAGTTGAAATGTGACAATGTTCATCACTATGATCTGTATACTAATCATGACACATAGATCGAGTTCGAAGTTTCAACCTGTGGTGAAATAGGAGTCGCATGTGTTTTTTTATTAAATTTATTTAAATGGATTGTAATACTAATAAGTTTTCTATCTTTTCAGGATAAGAAGACCTCAGATGCAATCGCTGATAATTCTCTTGGCTCTACCTTGCTGCAGTTTGTGCCTAACATTCGCTCGGGTAGTTTTGCTGACATCGGGCCACGTAGGTTTATGGAAGATGAACATATAAGAATTGATGATCTTTCTATGCATTTGGGCTCAATGTTTAGATGTCCCAAGCCAAGTGCTTTTTATGGGGTTTTTGATGGTCATGGAGGTCCTGAAGCAGCAGCTTATGTTAGGCAAAATGTGACTAGATTCTTTTTTGAAGATGTCAATTTTCCCGAAGCCTCTGAATTAAACGATTTATTTCTTGAAGGAGTGGAGGATTGCCTTCGCAGAGCCTTTCTTCTTGCAGATCTAGCCCTCTCTGATGATTGTAGCATCAGTACTTCTTCGGGGACAACTGCTCTTACAGCTTTGATATTGGGAAGGTAAATTGAATGCAAGTTTCTAATTTTTACTGAAACGCTCATTGTCACGCCTCCTCGTTTACTCAATGTACCTTGGTCATGGTCTTTCACTTTAGGTTAAGTTGGAATGTGTCCAAGTTGGTAGTCTTGGTACTAGCTAAATTCAGTTTAATATAATTTTTCAGTTAAGCCAATTCTAGTTTAGACTATAGGCTTCCTTAACTTATCTGTAATGTCCTTCATTTCTTGACCAAATCAATAAACTTTGTGTTGACTCTGTTTCAGGCTCTTGCTAGTTGCAAATGCTGGTGATTGTCGAGCTGTTCTTTGTCGGAAAGGAGAAGCCATAGATATGTCTCAAGACCACAGACCTACATACCCATCAGAGAAGAGAAGAGTTGAAGAACTAGGTGGTTATGTAGACGATGGATATCTAAATGGTGTATTATCAGTGACGAGGGCACTGGGGGACTGGGACATGAAGCTTCCCAAGGGTTCAGCCTCACCCCTCATAGCCGAACCTGAACTAAGACAGATTATCTTGACTGAAGATGACGAGTTCCTTGTAATTGGGTGTGACGGAATCTGGGATGTATTATCAAGCCAACAAGCGGTTAGCATCGTGCGACGTGGACTAAGACGGCACGATGACCCAGAACTATGTGCCAAGGAGCTGGTCAGAGAAGCTTTGATGCTCGATACCTTTGATAATCTGACGGTCATTGTAATCTGCTTTTCTTCTTTCGATCATCAGAGAGAACAGCAGTCAGGGTCGAGGCCGAGGAGATTCAGATGCAGCCTCTCAGCGGAGGCCTTGTCTACGCTGAGGAGCATTATGGAAACCAAGGACAGTCATTGATTCTTTTTCTTCTGTGTGTAAATAAGATAAGTTTAGAAGTGAGCGAGTTTTTGTTGTTGTACTTTGATTGATAGAGACAGTCTGTTACTGCTGTTTTAGGCCGCTTCAGTTGAATTTTTAGAAAAAGCGGCTTGCAGTTTTGTTAGGAGTATTTAACTGTTGTAGGCAGGCAAGGTTGATGTGTATATATCATTGAAGGGCTGAGGGTGGATGGAGGTGTATGAACATTCTTGCACTTTTGTAGTTGTTACATTTTGTGTTTTAGTTCAATCTGATCTCATTTATCAATCAAATTGCTTGCAACTGATTTAAGTGTCCCTAATCATATGTAATGTGATTTGTAAGCAACAAGTGATGCCGATTGCCGAGTAATATAATGATGTTACACACAAGGAAACCAGACTATTAATGTTTAGCACGTTTAGTCAGGCCTTTGAAACTAATGCAAAGGATACACCAGTGGAACATAGTAATCGATCAACAGAATGCAATATTAGCTGAGTTTATAATCATTGCTTATTTTACGTTAACAGAATAAATGGCAGCTTAATCATGTGTAAATGTGAAGTATCGTTTGGTTTACTCGAGTATAAGGACTAGCTTGGTTGGATATAATCTATTCCGGTTTTGTAGCGTGTATACACCACTATAACGTGTTTGATAATTGGGAATCGGTTGGTGGCTGTTGGTTGGTGGCTTAATATGCTGGCTGGTTTGATTGGCTGTTATTACGGGCTTGTTTGACTGGTTGTGTGATTACTAGCTGTAAAAAAGCGTTTGGTAACAATGACTATTGTTGCTGGCTGTTTAGTACAAATGAAAACAAAAGCCAAAATCCAGCCAAAAAACTGGTAAAAGCAAAGCTGAAAAGCCCAGTTACCAAACACTATTGTTGGTTGTTTGACCAGAAACAAATGCCAAAAGCCAGAAGCCACAAACCAATGTAAAAGCCACACAAAAGCCGTTTGCCAAACACCCCTAATATCTTTGTGCAATGATGGACTGAAAATTCTTGCACTCTTGTAATGGTTATGTTTTTTGCTTGATCTCATTTATTTACAAATTTGCTTTCAACAGATCTAAATGTGCCTAATCTTGTGCCTACTAGGGATAGTAAGCAATAATTGACGCCAATTGTAGAACAAAGAAACGATGCTAAATAAAATTAAACCAGACTGGTCCGATAAATAGTTAGCAGGAAGATCAACAGAACTGATGGAAAGATTAGTTTAGTTTATGTTTGATTTCTTCTCTTAGCTTATGCTAATGATTTAAAAACGTGCGCTTAATTATGGCAGGTATTCTTCTTGGCCAAGGAAGAAGAAAGAACACAGCTGCCGACAATTTGTTAATGGAGCTTAATACTATAAACATTTCTATTTAACTACAGTACCATGTCTGTCTCTATGGGCAGAGTCAACTTTGATATGCTTTATTCCCTGTAACAGGAAGAAGGGATGATTTTAGCCTTGTTTAATGTTCAATATCTTCTTTAAACAGCATATGCTGTGACAACAATTCTTGCTACCGCATAGGCACATAGCAACAATGAAAGAAAAAGGATATATTCTTTTAATTTCGTCCTTGGCTGTGCTCAGAATGCGAGTATCAGCTCAGTTGAATAGAACATCTCTACCGACTCCAACAAGTCACGAGATTGAATGACATGAATACATGACATTTGAGCAAGGATGGACTTTTGACTAATCACATCAAACATATAGCATAGTAATTGCACATTTTACATTAAGTTGGTTTTTTCCCCAATATCATGAATATGTTTGTTGCCAAGGGTCCAAGTGAATTTGGTGGGGGGGGGGGGGTGGGGGGACTATACAGTATACACAACATATTTCAATCCGTTGCCACACAACATGAAGGGATGCTGTGTTTGTTAGGTATTGACCTTGGGTTGAATTAAGTATCAATATACACCAGGGTTTTCCTCCTTGTTGATATCATGCTGGTTGCATCAATAATTCAATTGGTTATGCCGTTATGTACTAAATTATCAACTGCCTGAAAGGATGTGCTCGGTGAAATAAACAGACAATCACAATTTGAAGTATGAGGATATTCCTGTCTATCTAAACGACGATTCAACCAAATGGATCCCAAAGCTCAGTGACTCACACAGGATCAGTTTATTGAGTTGGCTGACGGCTTTTTGCAAATCTTGAAAACCTTTCCAGACCTCGTAGAAGCAGGTTTTCAAGAAAAGGTTGAAGTGCCTGCAAGCACAAACAATAAGGTATCATCTAGCGCACTAAGATCCCTCCTTGAAGTTAATAGCTCAGGGGCTTTTCTCCTGCCTTTTATGTGAAACCACAAAAATCCTAATTGAAAGGAAAAGATGCTTACTGATGCTACAGGCGTTAGAATCTGAGGAACTTCATACGACACAGTGAGCTGAGAAGGAAAGAATTTTAGAGGAGAGAAACAGTTAGATCAAGTCAGTAGTATCCTATCAAAAGATGATGAGATGAAATTTGAAGTACTCCCCTGTCTCAAAATAAATGCGTCGCTTTTGACTTCTATTCACATAGAGAATTTTGATGAATTTCTTTATGATATATAAAAACAAATACTCCGTAGTATATAAGATGTTTGATTTGTCTGTATATGTTCAAAATCTCAACTTGGTATAATGTTTACCGATAATTAAATATATCAATGGTTAAAGCGACAAAGCGACAAAGCTACAGGTTGACACGTACGAAAGGCAGACTACAGCATTTATTCTGGACAGAGAGTAACAAAATTACAGAAATATATACAGGGAGGCATTAACAAAGCAGGGGAAGAAATTGCAAAATTAAACGGGGTATGCTAAAAAGAATAGGTCCTTACTTCTATAAGACATGATGAAGGACCTCGCGGGTAAAATCGAACAGCACCACTGCAGCGAAGAATTTCATTAATTACACTAAAGTACTCCTTAAAGACAGACTTTGAAGCTCCAAGGACAAGGACAGCACCAAATGCAATATGTTAATATATTTCTTGCCTACCAGAAGCCCGAAGGGATTTGGCATGAACTATGAAGCAAGAGTATGTATAAGGCTAGCTTCTGACAGTGCTGGTATTTATAACATTAGTATTGAGAATTCTAAAGGTTTATATATTGATGAAGCAGTGAAGATGCCAGATGGTGCAGCGCCGATGTTGCATATGATTCTCACCTGTTTGGGAGCCCTTCCAGAGATCTCCAATGAATTTTCTGATTCGGAATGGGCTGCAGTGACACCAAAAAGATTATAAATAAACCATACACCAGAGAATTTTTTAAAATGATCGTAGAAAATTGTAATAAGATTCTTCAAAAAAAAATAATTGTAATAAAAGCAAATAAAGATGAGAACCTGAAGATTTCGAGCAAGCCAAGAGAACTCAATATCACGGCCAAATGCTTTATATTTCAGAGTCCATCGTGATTGATCAGGTTTATCTTCCAAGACCTGGTCAAACAATATAATAAACCAATATCGATGTAAACGAAATATATAAAACCAATATCAAGCAATAGGAGAGGGATCAGCACGCTTTGATTAAAGCAAATTAGCAAAACCATAACTTGAATGATGTTAAAGCCGGAAACAAAGATAATGAACCACCACAATGCCACTTTGACCATGCATTTAGAGCAAAATATGATTTGTCAAAAGCTGGATGAAAATTATGTTGAACATTTCCATCCATAGGGCCTCTGAACTAGGACTAAAGTCCACTGCACCTCGCAGAGATAGTTTAGCTGGTAATTGTAATGTAGAATGCCAAAAACTTTTTGGTTTACTTCAGACTTCAAGTAATCATGTCATTATATGTCATGTCAGAAGTAACTCAAAGCCTTGGTCTGCTTTCTACATGGTTACTTAGCATAAAACAAGGACGGTTGATCTGCAGGCTGTTGCTCAAGTAACAACATAAGAAAGTTCCTCGAAGTATATCTTAAGCAGGTTTGAGGGTTCACCAAAGTTCGGCACTAAAGGACTAGAAATCCAGTAAGAAACTGGCTACTAAGATCGCCAATCTGTAAAATTCCCATAGCCACTGACAATTCTAAAGCATTAGTAGAGTACTCAGACTACTCACAGCATAAACAATCACTATGTGCACCACAAACAAGTAGGTCATTACAACCCGAAGAAGCATTTTTTGCATAGCTATTAGCTAGCTGGATATATACCATGAAATGCTCTGACCTACTTAAGTTTAATTACCTTTCGCAGCTCTATTCCGATGTTAAACAAGTAAGACTATGTGCTTTAGTTTCTTCCTTAGAACAAAGTACCACTTCTTTCATTCATCAAATAGTAATTCCAATACCACCTGGCGGCTGTGACACTTCCTTTTTGGACAACTCTTGCTCTCTATCTCTCTCCTACCACATTGGTCCCCATCTTTCTTTCTCTCTATCTCTACTCCAAAAATTGCCTAAGAGTACGTGAAATCAAAAGAGTCACATTTAAAAAAAGACGGAGGAAGTAGCTCGATTTCGGTTTGATGGTAAATAATAGAAACGTCAACCTCAATAGAGCTAAAGATGCAACTACAAATCAGTAGGTATATATGATCAAAGAGATGAAGAAGAGAATAGGTATCAAAGTACCTTGACGGACGAAATGAATGGCATCCATTTGGGCATGGCTTCACGATCAGAATAACACTCGTATGCTAAAGAAATAGGCACATCAACTTCCATCTTGACCCTGCAATTGTTCACGCATTGGACAATTGACTAAAACTATCTTAAATCAAGGAAAATTTCACAACAATAACCTAATACAGGCTTTGCATAGTAATCCCACTTATACATCATTCTGGAATAAACTTAACTGCAAGGTAAGATTGTTTTGTTTTAGCATTTTCACCCCCCTTACTTCCTTTTGATCCTAGCTAGGTTAGCTAGCTAATTAAAGCTTGACACACCATCATAACACCCAATGCCAAACATGAACCTTAGGAGATCACGCAATTAGAACGATAACTTGCTCATCAACTAATCAGTCAGAAATTCGATAAATCTCTAGCTAAAGCTAGCTTAATGACATTATCCACTCAGTAAACGGTCATAAATTGGCTTAGGCGATGTGCTTCCAGACTGAACTAAACTAAAAACTTTGACTCAAAGAGGACTTGAACCAAACTGAATTTAATAGAGCTAAATTGATCATATATTAATCTGTATTAACTTCATCCAAAAGAACCGGGCTTAAATCTCAAATAAGAGTTAGCTCAATCACAGTACCTATTCTATTAATCGGTCAGAAATTCGATAAATGCACCAAAAAAAGACAGAAGAATCATCGGAACCCGTTTGTTAACTATGACTAAATTCATACTAAGAACTGAAGTAAACTAAAATAAACTAAACTAAAATTCCTGAGATGAATGGAGCTGAGTTGAGTTGAACGAAAATAAAATTAATTGCAATTAATCCCGTCCAAAAGAACGGAGCCTAAATATAGTAACGATGAATGGAGCTGAGTTGAGCTGAACGGAAATGAAATTACTTGCAATTAATCCCGTCCAAAAGAACGGAGCCTAAATATAGTAACTTTTCAATTCCTAGAGTACCATATACATCCAAAGTGAGGTAAAACAACAAAATAACAATGGCGGATGTGAAATAAAAGAGAGAGATAGAAAGAGAGAACTAAC
Organism: Patellifolia procumbens; assembly: GCA_947645195.1. Classification (NCBI taxonomy): domain Eukaryota; kingdom Viridiplantae; phylum Streptophyta; class Magnoliopsida; order Caryophyllales; family Amaranthaceae; genus Patellifolia; species Patellifolia procumbens. Next base: position 870,674 of record CANSGD010000080.1, read on the forward strand.
GTGCAATCTTGGGCTTCCATTACAGGCCGAAAAGAGCGTTTTGGGGAGGATGATTTGTAGATAGAATGGTGGTGGGAGACAAAGCCATTAGGGTTTGGAAGTTTGAAGAGAAGTTGAATTTGTGGTTTTGATGTAATAGATTTTCCGTAAAAGTTGGTGAATAAAGAATCAAGCTTTGATTTTGATGGTGATCTGATTATGAAGTGGGGAGCTGCAAATGAGCTTGAGGTTGAGCTCGATGGTGTAACAATGGCAGTTGAAAACATAGTTTTAATATATTTTTAGCAATGGATTTTGTGTTGACTGTTGAAGAGGATGAACCCAAAATTGTTGCAGATTTGTTATGGACAATCTCTCCCCGTTTCTTTCTTAATTTTTGTTGTCAACAAGATGACGATCGTTTGGTTGCTTACTATCACTCGTTCACCACAAATTAGATCCTACACTCGAGTGTACGCATGATACTCTTGAATGTACATTAATAGCATTTAAATGTACATTATTTCAAATTAAAAAAACAACAGTCCCCACCAATATTTAAGATGTTCATTTATTTGATATTATTGTTCATTCATAAACTTAATATGTTAATTTACGGATATCAAATGTACATTACAAAATCAACTTAATTTTTTTCAAAAATCACTTGTACTCATCTTTTGAGCGGGAATGAACTGATGTACATTTAAATGCTTTTGATGTACATTCTCGCCTTTTTGGCAAAAATTTGAATTTTAAAATTTTTGAATGTAAATGGTGAGTATAGGTGATTTTTAGGAAAAAATAAGTTAGTTTTGTGAGGTACATTTGATATCCGTAAATGAACATATTAAGTTTGTGAATGAACAATAACATGAAATAAATGAACATCTTAAATATTGGTGGGGGCAATTGTTTTTTGAATTTGAACTGATGTACATTTAAATGCTCATAATGTACATTCGAGAGTACCATGCGCATCGTACTCTCGAGTGTAGGATCTATCCTTTGCTCGTTCACTCCCTCCCTAATTTGGGTAAATTTTTTATTTAACTTTCCAATTTTTTAGTTCAATTCGGTAAAAAAGGTTATTTGGATGGAAAAGAAGAGGTTTGTTTTAGTTTATTTCAATTCTATGGGAAATTTTTTTAAAAAAAAGCATTTTCTGTGTTGGATTTGATTGAGAAAGAGAGCAAATGGAAAGAAAATAATATTGTGAAATCCTTACCCATTTTTCCTTCCAAAATTGGAGGAATTTGTAAGTAAGAAAGTTAATAAGTTTTTTGCTCTTTCTTTTTGTTACTAATGATCAAACATCGATTCCTCTTAAGTCCCTCCAAAATACCAAACACTGCAATGTCTGCAAACTACAATTACTTTGTTTTATCTTCTTTTCCTTTCTTTTCTTTTCTATACCTTTCTTTCCTATTCCTTACTAAAAATACCAAACAAGCTTTTCCTTTTAAAACAAAAACCCCCAACAAATAAAGTGTTTGTTTAATACTCCCTCTAATCCAACTTTCATATCATTCTAGTAAATTTCCCCCGTAGGCCATACATAATATTCAACACTTATATGTAGACAAATATATAGAGTTATGTACACATATAATTATTTCATTCATTTCTTCTTGTCAGGTCTACTAAAAGTTAATGAATAAAATAATAAAACCGTATCTTGAAAATTCATAGATTTACATCCTCTCATGGACAAAGGCCTAAAAAAAGTATCTTATAAGTGTAGAGAATAATAATGATGAAAAGATAACCTTTCATTAAAGAATAAGTGAGTATATAAAGAGATACAAGATCACACTAAGCTAAAAGATAGAGATAACTAACACACTAATCTTAGAAGATAAGTATATAATTAACTATTAAATATATACTAAAGATAATGCCTATGATTTATAAGATAGAATATCTAAGATATACAAGAGATATACATGGAGTATAACTAGGAGGTAGTTATATCCGTAACACGCCCCCGCAAATCGTTCGACCGGTTAGAGAGACCGATTCTTTCAACCATGGAGAGGAAAGGGACACGTGCAAGAGGCTTTGTAAGAACGTCAACAAGCTGATCAGAGTTGGAGATATACGAGACCCGTAGCTTGCCGTTTTGAACATTTTCGCGGACAAAGTGATAGTCTAAACCGAGATGCTTCATTTTGGAGTGAAAGACGGGGTTGGCGGAAACATAAGTGGCACCAGCATTGTCTCAGTAAATGACCGGTGTTGTAGTGAATGTGATCCCAAGTTCCGAGCATATATTATATAGTGAGAGTACTTCAGCAGTGGTGGCGGCAACCGCGCGATATTCAGCCTCGGTTGATGAGCGCGCACGAGTGCGTTGCTTGCGCGAGGACCAAGAGATGAGATTTTTGCCAAAGTAGATGAGGTCTCCCGTGGTGGAGATGTAGTCATCGCAGTCCCGAGCCCAATCGGAATCAGAGAATGAGTGGATGCATAGTGGTGAGTTCGTGTAGATAATGAGACCTTTATCAATTGTGCCACTCAAGTAGCGGAGAAGGCGCTTGAGTGCTTGCCAATGGTCATCCGTAGGAGCATGCATGTATTGTGAGAGTTTGTTGATAGCATAAGCAACATCCGGCCACGTTAGGCTAAGATATTGAAGGCTACCAACAAGAGCACGATATTTGCTTGGATCAGCAAAGGGGGTGCCGACAAGAGTGAGTGGTGGGTGGGTGGCCATCGGAGTAGCGACGTCCTTGGCGTCCTGCATGTTAGCTTTACATAATAAATCATGAATATATTTGTGTTGACTAAGAAGAAGACCTTGAGGGTGAGGGAGGACCTCGACACCTGGAAAATAGGAAAGATGACCTAAGTCTTTAAGTGAGAATCGAGAGGCTAGGAGGGTGATGAAGGAGTTGAGATGATGATCATTATTGCTTGTGACAATTATGTCATCGACATAGACGAGGAGATAAGTGATGGAGGTGGAGGAGTTGAGAATGAAGAGAGAAGGATCAGCAATGGAGTTAGTGAAGCCGGTTTGGATAATAAAGGCGCGAAGTTCACGGTACCACGCGCGTGGTGCTTGTTTGAGACCATAAATGGCCTTTGAAAGTTGGCAGACATGATTGGGGGAAGAGTAGTCAAGGAAGCCAGGAGGTTGAGCCATGTAAACGTTCTCAGATAATGTGCCTTGAAGAAAGGCATTGTTTATATCGAGTTGACGCATGGTCCAATTGCGTGTGACCGCAAGGGAAAGGATGAGGGGAACCGTCACAGGTTTAACCACCGGACTGAAGGTTTCTTGGTAGTCAAGACCTGGATGTTGGTGAAAATCCTTCGCTACAAGACGAGCTTTGTAGCGTTGGATGGAGCCATCGGGGTTGCGTTTGACGCGGAAAACCCATTTACATCCAATGACATTTTGAGAGGGAGAAGGAGGGACAAGTTTTCACGTGGAATTTTTGAGAAGAGCTTGAAACTCATCATCCATGGCAGCACGCCAAAGGGGATTTTTGAGCGCTTGAGCAACGGTTTTAGGTTCAGTGGAAGCATTGAGAAGTTGAGCATGAAGATTGAGCTTGTCAACGGGCTCGCGAATGCGTTTAGGAGGAAGGGGGGAGGGGGAGGTGGTTGAGATTTGGTGGATCGTGTTGTTGGTTTGGTGGGTCGAGGTTTAGGGGGAGCGGGTGGTGGAGGGGGTGCTGGGCAGATGTGTAACACCCCGCCCAAACCGAATCCTTTTTATATTTAATAAAACTCGTTTGAGGGGAAATCAACGAGGGTTCGATTCGGATGGAGCGTTACCGCCGCACTCAACTCCTTGGAATTAAGTGCAAGGCTAAGTAACTAAAACATATTCATTCCAAACTTAATAAAAGATCCTTACAACTAAATTAAGCTAGTTCGTTAAATACTAAATACTACGAGTTTCAGAGTTCCAGCGGAAGCAAAATATTAAACTAGGTAGATGACAACTTCTAGTTGATCTCTCATAATTCCCCTCGATCACCCACCTGCAAATAAATATGGAAAAAGACAAGAGAGACAAACTCCCAAAAATCAGATAAACTGAGTAATTCCAACTCCATCCCGTAAAGTACTTAAGTTAAAATAATTGAAAATAATATATATGTCGAGTTGAAAAGCTTTGCACATAAACATATACAGTTAAAAGTCACATCAATATAATATTCCAATTCATTTACGAAAGGGAAGGAGAACGCTAGCAAGCCGGTGATACACCACGTAAATCCACTTGCTAATGTGAGCCGGTGATACACCACGTAAATCCACTCACATGTGGGCCGGTGATACACCACGTAAATCCACCCACAAAAAGTAACATTGGCCATAAAACAGAGTCTCTAGTGTGCACACCCCTTCTAACTTGGAACACATCAAGATAGAAGGAAGACAAATAACAGAAAAAGCAGCATAGTAACTAGAAAACCTGTAGGTGGCCGCTGAACCTCCCATACAGGGCAACCTGTTCATCACTTCCTTTCGATATTCCACTTTAAGTGATTAATATATTTTATGAAAGTCATCACTTAAATCACATATACATCATCTTATTTAACCAAGTACGAGTATATTCATTCCCACATCCATAACTCAATTTACTCACGGCTTATCCAAAAAGCCCATTTTCATTCATATACAAACCATCACTAGTAAATTTAATAATCCATCATTTTCCAATTTATAACCAATCCATTATCAATTTTTATTTTCAAACTTTTAATAACGATAATAGCATAGTAGCAATGATAATGATAATAATAATAATAACGATAATAATACTAGTGATAATAATATTCATAATAAATAAATAATAATAATAATAATAATAATAATAGTAATAATAATAACAATATTAATCTTTAATTAAACAAAAGCCGAGGATAAAAGATTAAGTCGTTATCGAGTTTAATTACGAAGTTAACGATGCTATAATAATCATTGTCATAGTCCATAGTCCATGTTCATGATCCATATCCATAATCCATAGTCATTAGCCATCTTACTAATCGTATTCATAATCCGTATTTAAGTCAATAGCTTTAATAATTTTCATAATTATAATCCACATTTCTAATAATAACTCAAATCACATAGTCACGTAATTAGAATATTTTATACTACGGGATCTACGTTTAGATGGACATCGAAAATTACCTCTTGAAGCGTGCCCGAAGTTAAGCCACGAGTTGATCGCACTCTTGATAATCTTCTTCTACTAGCTCGGAATCTACAATTAAACGGGATCTAAAATTAGTTTCCTAAATAACCCCTTTATTTTATTTATAAAATAAATAACTTAAATAATTCAAATAACTTAAATAAAATTTATTAATTACTTTAAAAGAGTTTCATAAATCAAAGTTTATGGTTTCAAATTATTTATAAAAAATCATTTTAAGTACTTAGAGATTACTTAAACTTTTAATTTTTATTAACTTAAATAATTATTCTAAATATAGAAAACTAATTTAATTTTATAAACATAAGAAATATATTTAGGTCATTAAAGACTAAATCAAACATCATAAAGCAACCAATTAATTTTAATAAGTAAAGAAATCCTTATATATATATATATAAAAAAAAAAACGTGATATAGGGAAGGGGGTGGAAAAACTGATTTCATTGAATCAGTTGAAGAAAGAAGGAAGAAGGGAAAACAGGGGAAAACAGAGGAGGAGAAGGGAGAGGGAAGGAGGGCGGTTTGCGGTGGTTTATGGCTGCGAATCAGGCGAGGCGGGAGCAGCGGTTTCAGGCGGGGTTGGCTGCGGCTGTGGTGGCCATTGGTTGCGTTCTGTTTTGAAGGGAGAGGCGGCAGCAGGGTGGCGTGAAGCGCGGTGGTTGTTTGTGGTGGTTTGGGTTAGCGGTGCTGCGGTGGTGTGAGGCGGACGGAGGTGGCTCAGGGAGGGGCGAAGTTTGTGGTGGTCAGGCGGTTGTTCCGGCGAGTCAGGGGTGGTGCGAAGGTGGTTCAGTTGGTGGTGAAATTTGTAAAAATTTTCTTTTATTTTCAACATTAAAATCAGAAATTGAAAGAGAAGAGGGAGAAATTGAAGCAACCTTAGAATGTAGTGGGTTGCTTGAGTAATTGAATGGGTGTAGCTCAGTATTTATAGAGGAATTGGGTCAGATTTTTGAGCTTGGAGTCAAACTCCATCAATGGTGAAGATCTTTGAATTTGAAAATCTGATATTGTTTTGACTACTTTGCTCAGATTTTCCTAAGTTTTAGCTGAATTGTTGATGAAATCTGACAAGAGTGATGGAGTGTTTGGATTTTTGCTCTTGGATGTGTTGTAGTCACATGAGGGAGGGAGGAAGGTTGAAGAAGGAGTGAATCAGACTTTTGTTTTCTGATTTTGGTGTTTTTATTTTATTTTATTTTTTTCTTTTTTTTTGTTTGGGCTAAGGTACTTAGACTTTGGTATTTGTTTGGGTTGGACTCTCAATGGGTTTTTGTCAATGTGGATGGACAATGATTTGAATAAGAATGCCCACAACCAAGTAAATATTTCAATAATAATAAAATGAATAATTAGTTTGTAAAAAGAATATATTTAATTAAAATCATTTAAATAAAATCACTAAATAATTCAAAACTAAATAAATCATTTTTAATAAACATTATTAATTCAAAAACTAAATGAAATCATTTATTATAAACATTATTATAAAATAAACTTGAATTATCGGTAGATAAATTTAAGTGGAAAATAATATTAAAGCTTAAGAAATAATAAAATAAGCTTTGAAAATTCGGGGTATTACATCTACTCCTCCTTAAAAACAAAGTTCGTCCTCGAACTTTAAAGTTAGGTTTCGCGATATTAACGAAACACTAGTTTCGATATTAACGAAACACTAGTTCTAGACTTTGTTAGTGTTACATTCGGTCCCCCTTAAGGAGTTTCGTCCCCGAAACTCGATAATCGTACCTGGGAGAAGAGTTCAGGATAACGCTTTTTCATGTCATCTTCTGTTTCCCAAGTTGCTTCCTCGGTTTGATGATTAGACCATAAAATTTTGACTATCTTTACTGCCTTGTTCCGGGTGTTTCTCGTTTTAGTATCAAGGATTCTAATAGGGCGTTCTTCAAAGGTGAGGGTCTCATCAAGCTCTATAGTTTCAGGTTGAACGACGTGAGAGGGGTCGGGGATGTATTTACGGAGTTGAGACACATGAAAGACATTGTGAACATTGGCTAATTCTGTGGGTAAGGCTAATCTATAAGCCACTTCTCCAATCCTTTCAAGTATCTCGTAAGGTCCGATATAACGAGGACTCAACTTGCCTTTTCTACCGAATCTCATAACTCCCTTGGTTGGCGAAACTTTCAATAACACTTTCTCTCCAACTTCAAACTCCAAGTCTCGCCTCCTTTGATCGGCATACGATTTTTGTCGATCCTGGGCTGCTTTCATACGCTCTTGAATCAACTTCACCTTGCTGGTGGTCTCTTCGATCATTTCTGGTCCCAAATTCAATGACTCGTTCACATCGTTCCAACATATAGGACTCCTACATTTCCGTCCATACAATGCCTCATAAGGAGCCATTCCTATGCTCGTGTGATAGCTGTTGTTATACGAGAACTCTATGTACATTAAATGATCATCCCAAGAACCTCCGAAATCCATTACACATGCTCTCAACATATCCTCCAAGGTCTGAATTGTTCTCTCTGTTTGACCATCTGTTGCTGGGTGAAAGGCTGTGCTGAATTTCAAAATTGTACCCACGGCTGTCTGGAGCTGTTTCCAGAACTTAGATAAGAATCTCGAGTCTCTATCCGAAACAATGTCCTTCGGAACACCATGTAGTCTAACCAATTGAAAGTCAAACGGTCCACTATCACCCATATTGCGTTCTTTCCGGATCTTGTATTTGGTAACCCCATGATGAAATCCATAGAGATAGATTCCCATTTCCATCCCGGTACTTCCAACGGTTGCAATTTTCCTCCTGGCTTCATATGCTGTATTTTTACCTTTTGGCATGTTAAACACTTTGCTACAAAGTCAGCTACTTCTTGCTTCATCCTAGGCCACCAAAAATGCTTCTTCAAGTCCTTGTAAAGCTTATCACTTCCGGGATGTATCGAATACGGCGAGCTATGGGCTTCCCTTAGAATTCTCGACTTGAGCTCGTCATCCTGTGGGACACACAATCTCCGTTTATACTTTGCAACGCCATTGTCATCGATCTCAAACTCCGGTGCTTGACCACTCTCTTTCATCCCCTTTAACTTGCTTAACCACTTATCTGCAGCTTGTTTTACCCGAATCTCTTCAAAGATGTCCGGTCCAACGGTTAGAGCATTCAATTGAGCTTTCACATATCCACGCTCAACTACTTCCAAACTCAACTTCTTAATCTCTTCACATAATTCATCTGCCAAAACCAACGTGTTCAATGAATGAGCGCTCTTTCTGCTTAATGCGTCAGCTACCTTATTCGCTTTCCCTTCTTGATACACTATCTTCAAGTCGTAGTCGCTTATAAGCTCTAGCCAACGTCTTTGCCTCATATTCAACTCCTTTTGCGTATACAGATACTTCAAACTCTTGTGATCCGTATAGACTTTACACTGCACACCATACAAATAATGTCTCCATATTTTCAGCGCAAACACGATGGCTCCTAACTCCAAGTCATGAGTAGGGTGATTTTGTTCATGTGGATGGACAATGATTTGAATAAGAATGCCCACAACCAAGTAAATATTTCAATAATAATAAAATGAATAATTAGTTTGTAAAAAGAATATATTTAATTAAAATCATTTAAATAAAATCACTAAATAATTCAAAACTAAATAAATCATTTTTAATAAACATTATTAATTCAAAAACTAAATGAAATCATTTATTATAAACATTATTATAAAATAAACTTGAATTATCGGTAGATAAATTTAAGTGGAAAATAATATTAAAGCTTAAGAAATAATAAAATAAGCTTTGAAAATTCGGGGTATTACAAGATGGGCGTGATAGGAGAGGGTGACGTGGTGAGAGAGGGGGCAACAGTTGGCGAGGGGGAGTGCGTGGGGGGAGGAGAGATAGCCTGTAAGTGTGGAGGAAGGGGGCTGGTAGGAGGCTGCTCACCCTTGGGGATGGGCTGCGACCGCGGAGAGCTAGGCTCATTTGCCGCATGGGTAGAGAGAGGAGGAACAGGAAGATCAATAGGGCACCACGAGTCAGCGAGAGTGGGAATAGAGGTTGGTGGTGGATTGGATGCTAGACGAGAGTAGGGAAAGTCATGTTCAACGAAGCGGACATGACGTGAGGTGTAGATTTTGTGGGTTGTGGGATCAAGACAATGATAGGCGCTTTGTGTGGCTGAGTAGCCTATGAAGACGCAAGCAATAGATTTAGGGGAGAGTTTGTGTTTGGCGTAAGGACGAAGCCAAGGGTAGCATAGACAGCCAAAGCTACGAAGTTTGAGATAATTAGGTTGTTGTCGAAAAAGGCTGAGATAGGGAGAGGAGTTTCGTAGTGTGGAGGTAGGAAGGCGGTTTATGAGATAAACCGCGGTAGTGAAGGCTAGAGACCAGAATTTGATGGGGAGAGAGGCGTGGGATAAGAGGGAAAGGCCAGTTTCGACGATGTGTCGATGACGACGCTCCGAATAGCCATTGTGTTCGGGCGTGTGAGGAGGAGTGGTGAGGCGTGAGATACCTTGAGTGGCAAGAATGTCTTTGAGAGCTTCATACTCACCACCATTGTCAGAATAGAGAGTGATTAGAGGAAGTTGGAAGAATTTTTCAACAAGCGACTTAAAACGAGTAAAAACTAGTTTAGTGTCGGACTTATTTTTGAGGGGATAAAACCAAATATATTTCGTAAAATGATCAACAAAGATAACATAGTATTTGTAACCATCAAACGAATGAATAGGAGATGTCCATAAATCAGTGTAGACATATTGAAGGGGGGCATGGGAGGTGATAGAGGAGAGCGAGAAAGGTAATTTATGACTTTTATTAATAGCGCATGAATTACAATCTAATGAGCAAGTGCTCGAAAATTTAAAACCTAGGTGAGAGCTAAGAAGCTTGATTATTTTGGAAGATGGATGGCCTAGACGATGATGCCAATGAAGAGATGTGGAAGATGCGCATGAGAAGGCTATTGGAGTAGGCGATGCGAGTTCATAGACACCTCAATTAGTTGGCCCCTGGAAGAGAGACGCCCCCATTTTGAGATCCTTCACACAAAAGGAAGAGGATGAGAATTCAATAGTAACATTATTGTCAATGCAAAATTTAGATATAGATATAATGTTACGGGAGATAGAAGGAACGTGAAATTCATTAGTGAGATGAAGTGGAGTGGAAGAGTGAGAAAGCTTAAGAGAACCAATATTAGCAATTGATAAACCTTTACCATCACCAATGACGAGTTCTTCAGTGCCGTCGTATGGATTATGAAGAGCGAGGTTGCTTAGGTCGTTCGTGACATGATGTGAGGCCCCACTATTAAGGAGCCACGAGGGGGAGGTGGCATGAGAGTCAACTAGAGCGGAGTTGGCTTGTGCCCTAGTGTTAGATTTGAAAGAGGGGCGATTAAAGGAGGGGGATGGGGGTGTAGCATGAGGAATTTTTTTTTGAAAGAGAGAGCATTGGCTAACGACGTGGCCTTGTTCACGACACCACTGGCACTTGCCTAAGAAGGGAAGTGGGGTGCGTGGGTTGGAGTGAGAAGGGGAGGGAGTGGGTGGAGTGGGTAGGAGGGCAGCGGAAGATGGGAACGAGGGACGAGAGAAGCGAGATGAGTGATGAGCCGCGAGAGCCGTGGATGGAAAGTCAGGAGGTGGTGCAAGGGTGTCAAGATGGGCCACTTTATTGATGAGTTTTTCATGAAGTTCTTCATAGGAAATGGGGGTATCACGGCCATTGACGGCGTCAACAACGGAGGAGTAGTTATTGTCAAGACCAAGAAGAATTTGGTCAATAAGATCCTCATGTTCTATGGGCTTGCCAAGGGAGGCGAGTTGATCGGAAATAGCTTTGAGAGAGTTCATATAGGTTGTGATAGAAGAGGTGCCTTGGGTAATTTTTTTGAATTGATGTTTGAGTTGTTTGATGTGACCACGACTCGGCTTGGCATAGGTTTGAGCGAGGATGGTCCAAAAGGCGTGAGATGTGGATGCTAGAGAGACGAGGGGAGCAAGAGGAGGAGAGAGAGTGCCAAGAGGGGCACCAAGAAGAAGTTGGTCTTGGCGCACCCACGAGGCAAAGGCAGGGTTGGGAGTGGAAGCACCGTCAACGAGAATGGTGGATGACGGTGTTGGATTGGTTCCATCAACGAAGGAAAGGAGGTCATGGCCAATGAGTAGAGCTTGGAGTTGCATTTTCCAAGAAAGATAATTAGTGGGAGTGATTTTGATGGCATTAGATAAGTGAATAAGAGTGAATGGCTTGGTTGGTTCAAGAGAGTTAGGAATCAAGGCTTGAGAGGAGGAAGACATTGCTGGGTGCGACGACGTCGAGGGAAGAGAAAAAAAAAGTTATAGCCGTGAGGTTGTGGCGTGAGAGGGAAGGAAGAGATTAGGAGCTCTATGATACCATGTAGAGAATAATAATGATGAAAAGATTACCTTTCATTAAAGAATAAGTGAGTATATAAAGAGATACAAGATCACACTAAGTTAAAAGATAGATATAGCTAACAAACTAATCTTAGAAGATAAGTATACAATTAACTATTAAATATATACTAAAGATAATGCCTATGATTTATAAGATAGAATATCTAAGATATACAAGAGATATACATGGAGTATAACTAGGAGGTAGTTATATCCGTAACAATAAGTTCGTTCATAACATTGCAAACAAGCTTATTCATTTGTAAACCTCTCAAGGACAAACTCCGGTATAACCCATTTGTTAGTAATTGATGTTTATTGGGCCATGATAAAAATTTATCAATGTTAAACAGTGCCTAATAATGCAAGGACAATAAAGAGTCGATATGTGATTGAACCACCATTTGAGAGACGAGAAGTGTAGAAGTCACATGTTAGGTGGAAAAGAGTAATTTTTTACTTACGATAGTCAAATAAAATTTGGGAAGTGAAAAAATAATTTGTCCCATATATAGAAATAGAAGAGTTTTACTTTATTAATAAGTGAAGCGGTTTTACACAAAGAGTGCTAACTCTTGATTGTGTTAGAAGTGGACAACGAGCTAAGGAAAATTCACGTCATGCCAAACTAGTGCCATAATTTCAAAAGAGTGCCCTTTGCACGACCTTATCTCTATATCATGTCCAGAGGATCCTTGAGAATCTGCATTTTTCTACTTTAATTAAAATGGGTAGTTCAGAAGGCAAGTCAGGTCGTGATGCTCTGGTTGGGCTCAACCCAAAATCGGAAAATAGTTTTAATAAGTCAGTAGCTGTCAAATCAAGTTATATGAAATTTAGCTTGTACATTGAAGTTTTCCCTAATGTAAATTGAAGTTTCCTCATTGTTCACCAAATACCAAGCCCTACTTAATTCTCTAGCGTTTTGTTTTATTTTTGTTGCGTTTTGGACTTGGAGCAGGACGAGCATCCTCCTCCAATGTGTAAGGTCGACCCTTGGCTTGCTAAGAGGGCTGCTAAATCTTGCGGATTAGCTTACCACGGACAAAGCACATGGGTAAACTGTAAGTGCTAAAACCAATTTAAGTTATGACTTCAACCTCTAGTCAGCTTGTTCATAGATTAATACGATATATCCCCACATTTCAAGGCTCAAGCATCCAGAAAACATTGTCCAGACATATATTTATACTACATAGAATAACCAAAACAAAACAAAAATGGATCAGTATATTAAATTACTGAGATACATTAGGATTTAGCAGTGTGATTGTTTACAGTGAATCCACCGTCAACTACCAAGTTATGGCCGCTGATAAAGGCGGATTCATCGGAAGCGAAGAAGAGAGCCGCCTCAGCAATATGCCTTGCCTTCAATACAATCCCCTTCAAGTTAGCCATTGCACAACTATTGGCTTCTAGTTGACTTGGCTCCAAGTTGTAAGCATTGCAAGGCAATGGAGTTGCAACACCAAAAGGCGATAGACAGTTGACTCGGATCCCATATTCACCTAGCTCGGTACTAGCAGCGCGTACCAAGCCCACCACCGCGTGCTTTGAGGCTGTGTACGCGGTAGGTCCTACACCGCCAAGGCAGGCTGCAACACTAGCTGTGCAAATAATAGACCCTCGGATCTTCCTGCTTACCATGGCTCGGCCTACATGTTTGATGGTTGCAGCCACACCTCGAACATTCGTTGCTAAGGTGTTGTCTAAGTTGGCAAGGTCTAGATCAAGAATGCTTGTTAATGGGCCCATGACACCAGCGTTGCTAAATAGGATGTCAATAGTACCATGTTTTTGTAAGGTGTAGTTGATAGTATCTTCAACTTGTTGTTCATCTGTTACATCACAATGGTAGTAACTAGCTTTGTTTAAGCCTAATGATGTTACAACTTGTTGGCCTAATTCATCTTGAATGTCAGCCACCACAACAAATGCACCTTCTTCTGCGAATAGTTTCGCGGCTTCCTCGCCTATACCACTGGCTGCTCCGGTGATCAAAGCCACCTTGCCTTCCAATCTGTACTCATCAAATACAATCATGTTATTAATCCAATATAGATAAACATACTTGTATGTAGTAAGAAAAGGGAAGTTTGTTAACATACCTTGACTTGCACATTTTGATTGAAGAACTTGAATTGATATCTCAGGAATAATGGGATCTGTAAGTATACTTAACTTCTATATAATATTATGTCAATGAAGATAGGTTGCCATTTAATGTTGGGTCTTTAAATAGTACTCTCACTTAATTAGCTGTGTAGGGTTCTTTAATACTATATATGTTTGTGACTACTACTAGATTCACTTCCCCTCCCTTTCCTCTCTTGTTTTTGATGATTATTGAGCTGTGTATACTTATTATATTAAATTGTGTTTGTCTTTCCATTTAAGTATAGGAAAAACTTTGTCAACTAATCTGGTTGAATGGGTATTCTGTTTCTTTTTTGTTTGCTAGTGTGGAGAGAGCTAGATGATAATGATGTAGACGGAATTCAATCAACATGACAGCATGTACTACTATTATAATGACTAGTTTGGTTGTCATGGATAAAAGTAACGGGAGCGAAAAGTCATGGGAAGTAAAAAAAGAGAAGCATCGTTAAATCGATATTAACATTAGCATGGGAAGTCACACTCATAAAGTGGAGAAATTAACTTACCTATATCGGAATAGGTGAAACTTCTATGGGCCTTGTACCTGATTTATTAACCGAGATAACTTTTTCGTACTTCAGATAAAAAGAGATTTCCGACATTAAAACTTCTTATTAATAAGTTATAATTTCTATGTTCAACCAAACAAACACTAAATTGGATATAACTCATATAAGAGTGAATTATTATAGTTTTGTGCAATAATCACTTAGTTGAGGATATAAAAGTGAATTATTATAATTCTGTGCCCCAATCAATATGGAGAAATGGTTATCAAATGATTAAAATTATACAAGTCTTAAGTGCACATGGGTGTAATTCGTTGTACCTAGCTAATGGAGCATTGGTCAATAGGTCACAACTCACTTATCACATGGTTGCATGAACGCCGCAACACACTACCTTGGCACTTTGCTTCCAACAATGTCTCAAATATTCGACGTTGAATTACTACACAACTGCCATGGTCATTTTTTACTTGCAATCATCTGTTCATTGAACAGCTGATAAAGGATGAACTACGCCTAACGGCTAAGCTTGTAAACAGAAACCTCTAAGATCGGAACTCGCTCTTCTAGCAGCAGCAATGTAGAAAAGTAATGGTGGTGAGTCTAAAGGAGAACCAACGGCTCATTTGGTTGGTACTTGGTAGTACTAGTACTAAATGAGAATAACGGTAATTAATAATTTGGAGGAAAATCTCTCATTTATTATCATCGTAGTGAAAACACATTTACAAACATGTGATTTTCTTCACAAATATACATTCCCTCACAATACCACATAATAATTAAGTGGTAGTGGGTGTCTGGGGATATTAAAATTTATGTGGAGTTATTCAAAGCGAAGGAGGGCACAACAGGTTTTGAGCCCTAAGATGCGCTTTTAGTGCTTCAAAGAGACAGTTGGAGGGATTTTGACTTGCTAACTAAGGTCGTGTTTCAGTCTAACAATTCTAACAATTTTCCCGAAATTCGGCTTATTTGGGCCAAAATTGGGCAAGACTAGGTCGAGCTTATTGACCGTGAATCGAATTGGGCATGTAGAGTGGACCTAGTCATCAGCTCTATAGTTTTATGCAATGTTTAATATGTTAATCATACACTTGTAAATCGTTTACATAATTGTGATTTGTTGCTTCCTACACGCAAAAAGAAAAGGTAAATCTAATCTAGATAGATGTCATAGGAGTATATAAAAACATACTTACTTCTAAAGGAGAACTAATACTCAATTGCTCACACAGCCGTTTGGTAGATGTAATAAATGTCGACAATAGTAGTAATTATATGGACTTTTGAATTGGAAGTATCATGTCAATTTTCATGATAACATTCGTGCACCCTCAACTCGCGATTCTTTCATAAGATTTCATAACTATCTACTACCACTTAAAAGATGGTATAGAATGAAAATGAACATTTTTGAAGAAAATCACATGTTTCGAGAAGTGTTTTCCATCACCATGGTGGTAATGTGAGTGGGGGATCTTTCTTCTCAATCATAATTTTATTAACATTAACCACCATTAACACCAGTTCCAAAAAGTAGAGTTGTCAAAAGTTTACACGACACAGCAACACGACAGGAATCGGATACGATTTATATGGGTTAGTGTTGACATATTTACTTAAACAGGTCAACACGAGTTTAACCGTTTAATAAATAGGTGGGGTTAGTGTTGAGATTTTCAACACGAAATTGACACAGTTTTATCCTTTTAATTAAAAAATATAGATATTTATAAAATTATAGTATGATACGAAAGTAACAGATAGAAATTTTATACTTCATTCGACAAATTTCAATATGCGAAAAGGTTAATGGTTAGCAAAACATGAATTCATACAATGACCGAAAAATTGATTTACCATCATATTTTTCTAAAGTGTATGGCTTAAATGGGTTAAGTGGGTTGACACGGCTAACTGTTTAATTAAACATGTTGGGTTAGTGTCAAAGGTCTTTGACACAATTAGTCAAATAGGCCGGACTAATGTTGAGGGTTTCCGACAAGTTTATTTTTAACACGAACACGAAGTCAACGCGACATGACACGACTTATTGAAAGTTCTACCAAAAAGACGATATTCCACAAAATATATGGTTTATAAGTTGAGAAGAAGTTGGCCATCTATTTGTTCTCTTAGAAGTTCTTGACTTGATAAGAGTAGATTATAGGTCCAACAAAAATGGGTTGAACTTTCATATAACCATAACAGAACAAATATGGTACAGCCCATTTTTCTGAGGTGTTGGTCCAACACATTATTAGAAAATGAAAGAAGGTAAAACTGCTAGCTGCTGAAGTGCTGATGCGTCAAGAAATATACTTCATGTTGGTGGCAACTTCTCAAAGGAAACCAAACACGTTGGAAAATACTCCCATTATTTTATCTGCCAGTCACAACCGCCAGTCTATTCAACTCCTTAATGCAATATTTTACATTATATATTATTTAGTAGCAAGTTCCATACATCAAGTTTCGATGATCTTTAAGCACACCAAATCAGAAAATAGGGAGTTAAGGACTTTGGGAATGGGAATGATCTAGTGAGAATGGGAATGATACTGGTTCACTGGTACAGTATAGTATCAGTGTGCATAGTAGGAACAGCTGTAGTTGGGTCGGTGTACGTGTTATGGACAAAGGAAAGAGACAATAACAGAGTAGTGAAACATAGGAGTTTGTATCAGAATCATCATCATCAGACTCTGTTGGTATTCAATCCAGCTGATGATGATGATACAGCTTGTTGGTCACAGGAACAGCTCTGGACCAGCTGCTGGCGCGGCGTGCACCCAGCTTACCTGCTCGCCCTCCGCCTCGTCTCCTTCTTCGCACTGGCTTTCTTCTTATCTTGGGATATCCATCAATGGGGTGCTTCCATCTTTATCTATTACACCGAGTAATTATAACATCTTCTCCCTTTCTTTTCTCTAGTATATCATAAGATATTACTGCTACAACTCTACTGCTGGTTCGTTTAGACTTATTTTTCAGTTCAGTTTTGTTCATTTCAGTTCGATGTAATTCAATCAATTTACACCAACATATTCAGTTGAGTTTAGATACATTCAATTTAGTCCAAAAGAATAGAGCATAATACACTTTCAAATCCAGTCTCCTTTTCATTTAAAGTAATTTATTTGAAAAATTGACACAAGTAATCCCAATTTATCATCATCTTATAGAAATCCTAACTTTTGATTATGATAAGGAAAAAAAACAGTTTTGTAAGGGATTGTGCTAGTTTAACTAATTGTTCATGTGAGTTTTTCCTAATTTTCTTAAACTGACTAATATCAATCCTTTAACTTGCTGCATTATGGTTGATTTGCAGGTGGACTTACTCATTAGTTATGATATATTTTGCAGTAAGCACCAACTACCTGAAGCAACCAATATTCATATGTATACTTGAATGGCATGACTTGATTGACGAATGAGAGGATGGGCATGTTTTTGCAGATAGGCAGTGTTGTATCCGCTCATGGTTGCTGGTTGTGCTATACACATAAGAATAAGAATCAGAAAGGTTGTTCACAGAATATGGAGGATCCTGAAGCAAGAGGTGATCTGGAATGGGAAAACAGTGATACAAAGACAGCAAAGGGACGCATTAGGTCGCAACGACAATATGAAGAGGAGTCTCAAAGCCCTGGATTTTGGGGATATCTCATGCAAACTGCATACCAGGTTTGGTTTTTACATATTTGTTGCATTGCACTGGATTTGAAGAGAAAAGCTGATAAGAATCCCCGAGCTTGCAGATCAGTGCAGGTGCAGTAGTTTTGACTGATATTATATTTTGGTGCATTATTGTACCATTCGTTTCAAATGCACACCTCGGCTTGAACCTGGTTAGCCCCTGCTTGATTCCTTTTCATCCCTTCCCCCAAAATCAAGTACTTCTCTTTGACTTCTTTAATTTGCATGTATGTTATGTGCTACATACAGCTGATGGGATGCATACATACTGTGAATATCGCCTTTCTACTTTTCGACACTTCCATTAATCGCCTTGTAAGTTTTCCTAGAAACTAGGGATTGGGAAATATGTATATTTTGTCAGCAATTCTACTACCTAGCTACATCTGGTAACACCAATCAGTACATTGTAATTGTTACTTGTTCAGGCATTCCCTTGGTTCCGGCTTGCATACTTTGTGCTGTGGAGCTCAGCATATGTTATCTTTCAATGGCTCATTCACCTTTGTGGTTTCACTTGGTGAGCACTTCAATCCTCCTCCTACATTTGGTTGTCAATGTGATCCTTAACTGTCATAAGGTGCATTATGATAACTGTATGACTCCTATGCCTCCATAATCTACCAGGTGGCCATATCCTTTTCTCAAGCTCTCAACACCATTGGCTCCTCTCTGGTATTCTTTAGCTTATCATGAATCAATAACAAATTCATGCATTTTATTCAAAATTAGTACTTCCTTTAATTACATGTAATGTATATTCTGCAGGTATTTGGTTCTTGCTGTATTTCACATCGCTTGTTATGGAATGTACGCGCTAATTGTGAAAGCCAAGGACTCACTCTTTCCCAAATTGTTTCCCCATTCTTACATAAGCTCTTATTAATTAACCTCTTGTACGTTAATCTTTTGAACAATATGCATTTGGGATTCAAGCATGTACTTCATATGAGTTATGGCTATCAACATTTGTAGGATACACCAATTTATTATCATTCTCATGATTGAAATGATAAGAAAATCACAACTTCAGTGATAGTTTTATTTTATAAACTATAACATTCCTCTCTATTTTGTTTCCAATAACAAAATTTACCACCAGATAAGAATACAAATAGCCTACCAACAAGTTAATGATCTTTATCTTGTTTGGAATCAATATGTCTCCAAGGATTTAGAGCCTCTCTAACAGCTAGAGCTTCAGGCGAGTTCTCCCATGCTCGTTTTTCAGATTCCAGAACTGTTACCTTGTCATCTGCATTGGAAAAACTGAGCATTAAGGAACCTAAAACATTGGGCAAGTAAATTTACAAGTTTGGAGCAACAGAGTGTTCCTAAATTTCAGCAAAACTTAATGGAGCATCTTGATTATCTTAGGAGACATCCTCCATGAATCTGAAACCTTTCCATATAAATGCTAAACCTTTCAGCAATAGAACTATTAGCAATATAAATTACACAATTATAAGAAACTAATAATAATTTAGCTCTGGCCAAACTCCACAATACGCAAAAATCCCAATTACTTCTTATTGCCCACATTTCATCTCCCCATTTAGTTGTATAAATGACTCTCGGCCACATCTACAATCAATTGTTCCATTCTTCAACGGGCCAGCTTTTCCTTCTCGCTATTAGTGTTAAATGACTCTCGGCCACATCTAGGGAGGAAAATAGTTTTCCAAATGGTGTAAAATAGTTCTTTCCAAGAGTAGAATTTTTTTTCCTTCTCAAAAGAATGAAGGCCAGATTTTCTCCCTACTCCTTATTCCTTAATCCTTACCTTCTTCTGCTCCTCCCATCCATGCTATCCTTTCCATGTCCAACTTCCTCACCTGTCTAATTTTTCATGTAATGGACCAAACAATGGAAAACTAGTCTACAATTATAATTTGCCTTGGAAATATTTTTCCTCGAAAATTATTTGCCAACAAATTTTCCAATCAACCAAACAAAGTTTTAATTCATTCAAACTACCAGGAAATCTGTAACTTGCAAGGAAAAAAATTAATATGGCATCAATAATGGCTCACACACCTTATCAACAAGTTCATTCATCAGGCTACTTTCAACCAAAAGTCATCCAATTCAGAGTATAACATCAAATAGGATCCCTTTTAATTTATCACTAACCTTGTCCACATAGATGTTAGAAGTATTAGATCAGGTAAAATACACATGACACCAGATAAAGATCTTGGTCTTGTTTTAACAACTAATCCCTCACAATATTGAACATTCTGCACGAAAACGTGCAGCATCCTCATCACAACCAAGTTCAAACCCCCACTAGTCATGGCTCCACAATCAAAGGTACTAACAATAAAACCACAAAAAAAATTGATTCTCAAAGGTTCATGAGGTCTAAGTCCTCTTAGTTTCTTAAACACGACCGGAATTGGCTCCAACTGTAGTAACTTTTAAGTCAGTATAACAATTAGGCATTGCATGATGAGCTCTCACCAGACCATGCTGAACTAAGATCGAAATAGGGTGCCTGGTATGCATTTCCACGGATTTTCATCACAACCAACTTTGAACTCCTGTTCATGGCTCCACAATTATAGGTACTAACAATAAA
Organism: Patellifolia procumbens; assembly: GCA_947645195.1. NCBI lineage: Eukaryota > Viridiplantae > Streptophyta > Magnoliopsida > Caryophyllales > Amaranthaceae > Patellifolia > Patellifolia procumbens. The sequence goes on from CANSGD010000080.1 coordinate 891,205, forward strand.
ACCACAAATAAATTGATTCTCAAAGGTTCACAAGCTCTAAATTCTCTTAGTTGCTCAAACACAAAAAAAATTGGCTTAAACTGTAGTAACATTCAAGTCAGTATAACATCTACGCATTGCAATATGAGCTCTCAAGTCTCACCTGACCATGCTGAACTAAGATCGGACTTAGGGTGCCTGGCATACATTTCCACGGAGTTTACTAACTAATACTATGATCCAAAACTACCAATCAAAGATATTTAAGTATATCGATTATTAGATTGGGTAGCTAAAGAAGCTTCCTATAAATTTTTTGGATCTTTCTCAGCTAAGGATTATAACCACAGTACCACACCCTAAGGTTGCCCCTCGTCTATGACACTAACGAAGATGACATTAGTTGAGAGTCTGAAAGCTATGTAATTCTTGTGCGTTTTATGAGGACATCGATGATCTCAACTAACGGCAAATTATGAGCAATACAATGTCATCTCAGATTATCATCTTCCACCACCTCAAAATCTAACTGAGTACGGCCAGAATCCTTGGAAGAGTCTTTGGCCTTTGACAGTCCATGTCACTTCATGGAGCACGGAGAAAGAATGTACAATGGATCAGCATAGTATATATTGCTAATTCTACACTTTTGCTTATACTCAATGTAATTTATAGATGAATAGAACCAAAAATCATTTTGGGAATCAGGCTTTAAAACTTTTTGTCACACTTGTCGACGTTTCAGATGACGATTCATGTTATCCGACCCCAAATCATTTTGGGAATAAGGTTTAATTGTTGTAGAACCAAAAAATAAGGAAATAGCCTAATTCTTGGGGTGAGCGAAAGGGTGAGGGGCAGGATAAGGGAGAGGGGGAGAGAGAATAGGGTAATGAAAGAAGAAATGGAAGTTTCTCACACAGAATCCAGTTTTGATCATGAAAAACTCCATGGAAGCTCCAATCATGGCAGAACCCACCGCAATCTTCAAATACCAATCAAGGAACTTCATCTGCAACAGGAAAAAGATATAAGGCATGAACCCATAAGTGGAAAGTCCAAAGAACTAATAATAAATATCAGTATAAAATAGTTGTTATTTGTTTAAATACAAAGTGGATTAAAAATGGAAAGGATAACATCAATTAGAGAGTCATTGTTCGAACTTCCTACCACACCTCAAAGCCCTAGACAATAACCAGTAAGCACACAAGTTCTATGGAATGCAACAGAGAAGAGGGCACATTCTAATGCCCGAGTAAGAAAATTTCAAGAAGTGGCGTGATGATAATAAGAGTCCAAATGAGGAAAGATTCAGACATGCTTATGAGAGAGATTTCCATGGATTTGAAGCAACATTCAAAATCCCTTTGGTTCAAGAACTAAACTCAACAATCAACACACCAAGTAAAGATTAGACAGAAAAAGCAATAATCCACAAAGTATAAAAGGTTATCCAGTAAGGTAAAATCACAAAGTTCCCAAAATAAGGAGAAATCTCAACTCTAGGCAAAAGACTCATATTACAAATCTGATTTTCACAGCCTAAGCATGTACTATTCTATCTATACCAAGGTAAAAGTTCACATATGGTGTGCTCTCCTCACCTTAATAGAATAAGTTTCAGGTCCACAAAATTCACATAAGTTCTAATAAGTTTCAACATGTTCTAGTAAGTATCAATAAATTCTAATAGGTTCGCATGAGTTCAAATAAAATTCAAATAAATTCGAAAAAAAGTTCCAACACTTTATAAAATACACTTCAAAAAGTTCCAATAAGTTTGGTTCATATAAATTCATTTATTAACAAGCTTTCATATTCAGACAATATCCCACATATGAGAACAAAGTAATGGTGACAGTTCTCACACGCCAGTCCTCGAACTTCAACTACAAGCTTTTTGACAAATGCATAAACTCCACAGAATAATTCTGAAATCAGCCTGTTCAATAAGGTGAAAAAAACAGAAGTCTCAGACCAAAACAATTACTAATCCATATACTCTCATGATTTGATTGGAACCCTACTGCCAAAGGTAGATATACAGATGTAATCTCAACAACTAGAACATCCAAACTATTCCGTCAACTAAAGGAAAACCATCCATGGAACTGAAATTTGTGAACTTATGCAGCCAAGTGAGCCAACAGTCAACACCATTTACTTTTGGGGTTCGATATATATTAGGTGAAAGTGGAAATTTTGATGCTTCATTACTTACTAAGGGCTCAAGTTGCAATGGAGAATCTAATCCTTAAGAAGTCCTACTACTAAGGGCTCCAATAATTCAATAATTCCATCACCACCATCATCCTCATTCTCCTCAGCAATACCACCCAAATCCACCTCACCTTCTCCATCCAAACTTCCATCTACGGCTGGCCTATTTGTACTCTCATTTGTATCCTGTTGTGCATCAACATCTTTTTGCACCTAATCATCATTCATTCAATTTAACATCAGATGATAATATGATACCAAAACACTAACAATCCTAATCTGAGGTCAAAGACAGTTAATGAGTAGTAGGACTTCTTACTGGATTAGATTCTCCATTGCAACTTGAGCCCTTAGTAAGTATTGAGCCCTTAGTAAGTATTGAGCCCTTAGTAAGTAATGAAGCATCAAAATTTCCACTTTCACCTAATATATATTGAACCCCATTAGTCTGTTGGGGTTCCACATATACAAAAACCAAATCAAACCAACAACCACAATGAAATTGTTATCCATATGTGTAAGCACTTAGGATTTACGTGGAGGATGGGGTGCTTATTCATTTGTTTATCTTTAATGTATTTGTCTTTGTGTTTAAATTTTTTTTTCCACAATTGTCGATGCGGCTATCTCTTTTTTTAACGGTTTCAGCTGACGAATCCTAAATCATTTTGGGAATAAAGCTTACTTTTTGTTGTTGTTGTTGAATGGTTAGCACTTAGAGCATGTTCACCCCAGCTTATTTTCACCTCAGTTCAGTTCAGTTCAGTTCAACTATACATAATATTTTTACAGTCACATTTCACTATCCCTTTCGATTCAATTAAGTTCTTTTCAAGGAGTTAACATATTCAACCTATAGCAAAGCAAGAGAAACCATATCCAAAAACAGTCTAAATGAGGAGAATAAGAGAAACAGTCCATATTATAAAGGAATTCATAACGCTCCACAATTTACAAAAAAGAATTATAATGAATCCTAGTTAAAAAAGGAATTGACTTGAAAATTAGAATTTAGAGCACAAAGATAAAGCTCACCTCTTTCCCAAATGGAAGAGTGCCAAAGCTGCAGAACAATTACGGATTGCTGTGTGGTTGTAAGCTGCAGAAATCAGACCCCCTTGTTGAACCACCAGTATGAGCGCCGGAGTGAGCAGATTTGCAGGGAGACCATGCGTGAAAATGGCAAGTGAAATGGAAATTGGTAATATTGTTCTTTGCCCTTATTTTTAATTCACTTCACTCAATTTGATTTTGGAGTATTTCATATATGAAAAACTTGTCAATAAATACTTATTACACTTTCGGCCTGTTCTGTTCACCTTATCTTCAGTTCAGTTCAATTTTAATAAGTTCAGTTCAATTCGGCTCCAATAAGTTCAGTTCAGTTCAGTTTACTTCACCTCCAATAAGTTCAGATCAGTTCGGTTCATCTCCAGTGAATTCAGTTCAGCTCCATTCATTATTTACCAATTTCTTTTAACATTATTATTATTGTTGGTCCAATCTATTTTAGTTATTATTATTATATATTATTTTTGTTATTATATCTTCACTCATTATTATCACTATTATTATTATGTCCGAGTAAAGTTTGGGTTGTGTGCGCGATTTAACCAAATTTTATAACAATACGAGTATTTTAATTTGCAATTGCTGTTTTGTTTTACCGACTAGATATTCGTTTATCTTAATTTGACATGAAGTTAATATATAAATTGTGATTTTGCAAGTTTGATTTAACTTTTCTCGTTTACTTATCTTATATGGATGACCACCCTGTCCACCAGGTTCACCCGCGGGTGGTAGATGGATGAAATACGGATTTAATATTTTCACTTTTAGTTTTCTTATTCCAATGTTTATGGGGTGTTTGTTAGTTTTTGCCATATACTCCATCACGATGGAGTATCTAAAAAGGTTAAACATCAAGTCAGGTTTGACCTGCTTACAAAAAGGGGTTAAGTGGGTTATTTTCGGGGTGAAATGTTCAACCCTGATTCAACCTACTTAATTAAATGGGTTAAAACCAAGCAAAATTTGGCGTAGTGGTTAATAGCCTTATGACTTCAAGGTCATCATATCAAATTCCACTAGGAGCATTTGTAGTGAGTATTTCTCCTTACATTCCCCTACTACCAAATGCTTGGCCGGCAAATACCAAATCAAGAAACAGCAATAATTGAAATCTTATCAAGGTTTTTCTCCCTACCAATAAATTAAATGGTTAAACACCGTAGATCCAATTAATTAATCGACTTCAACTCACTATAAATGGGTTGAATTAGCAGGTTGAACCAGCTTTTATTAACCCCACATTTTTCTTTGATATCTTCATTCAATTATCTTTGCTAAAAAAACTCTTCTGCCTCAGCATCTTTATCACCATCATCAACCCATCAATTCCTTAAAAACAGACTTATGCTTGTAGCATGGGTTACACACATCAATTAAATAAACTTAGGTAAAGTTAAATAAGTCTAAAGGAGTCCAAACAAATTTAAAATGAGTCATAATCAATTAATTAAATCCCACCCCAATTCCCAAACCAAACTTTTCACACAAAACCGAATAAACCAATCATAATATTTATCAGTTGGTTGTTGGTTCCTCTTGAACCCACTCCAAAAAAGCTAGAAAAAAAAATGCAGAATTCCTCAGTAGAGGAAGTGGGTCTTGATTACTGGCTAAAATGGCAAGTTCCAGTTTGTGGGTTGATCATATTAATCCCAGCTTTAGTTGTCATAAAGCTGATCAAATCAAGAACCAGAAATCAAGAAGAATTGCAGAATTTGAATGAGTTATTATTATGGGTTCCTTGCTGGAGAAAGCTCAATCCAAAATGGCTTCTTTTCTACAGAGCCTTTGCTTTTCTTTCTATGGCTTATCTTCTCTACCAGATGCTTCTTGCTGCTGGTCTTTTCTCTTTCTTATTTTATACACAGTAAGTATATTTTATGCTCTCCTTTGTACTTTGTTGAGGCTTCATGGGTAATTCTTGCTGTTCTGCTCCATTATTTCTATTTTAGTAATTGAATGCTTGAGGTGAATCATGAATTTCGATTAATTGATTCTTACGTGTTAGTCATTGAGCGTACTGTAATGAACTAGGGGGACTGGCCTTTTTTAATATTAAGCAGACTCTTGTTTTGTTCTTTTCCGTGTAAAATAGCTGAACTCAAAAACTGAACTGAACTGCCTGTTCAGTTCACCTTAAAATAATACTTTAATATTTAGTAAAAATAAGTTCAGTTCAGTAAAAATATGTTCAGTTCAGCAAAAATAAGTTCAGTTTAGTAAAAATAAGTTCAGTTCATTAAAAATCAGTAGTGCAAAGAAGAAAAAACAACATGAATTTATGAAAATAAGTCCAGTTCAGTAAAAATAAGTTCAGTTAAGCAAAAATAAGTTTAGTTCGGCAAAAATAAGTTCAGATCAGTAAAAATAAGTTCAGTTTAGTAAAAATAAGTTGAACTGAACGGGGCTAAGAGTAAAAGTATTGTCAAGAGTTGGACTGAACTGACAAAAACTAAGATGAAAGAACTGAACTGAAAATAAGTTGGAGAGAACAAGCTCTTATTAGTATTTTGTTTGGTAAGAACTACATTATGAGTTCAATATCCCATACGTAACGCCACTATCGTGCCGAGCCTTTTTTGAGTCGAGGCTCTATTTTATACTCTCGAACAAATTTTCGGAGCTCCAGTCGTATTATAGCTTACATGAATTCGAACCAAGTGTGATTTTTTGAACTCGAGCCGAGTTGGAGCTTACATGAATTTAGCTGAGCCGGGTTGAGCCATGTTCAGTCTATGTTCAACTCGCTAACACGGTAACACCCCTAATCGTGATCTACGGATAAGAAGCCACATTTAGGGTTTGTTCTCCCCAGCTTATATTCGGTTCCGTTGAGCTCAACTTCATTCATTATTTTTGACAATTTTGTTGATATTAATTATTGTTAATCTAATTCATTTTACTAATATTATTAATGTTATTATTATTGTGAAATACTTACTCATTCTTGTTGTTATTATTCTTGTTGTTATATTATTGATACTATAATTACATACTCCCTCCGTTTTTTTTAATATGTATGATTTACCATTTTATTATGTTTTTTTAATATGTATCATTCTACCTTTTCCCATAAATGGAAGTTTGGCTCACCTAATTATTACAATTCTCTCCTACTTTTTCTTTCCTTCTCTCTACTTTTTTTACTTTTTCCTTATTTTTACAAACATTCTCTCTTACTTTTGCACTTTTTTCTTGGTCCGCGCGCAAAAGCAAACATACATATTAAAAACAAACGGAAGTAGTATTAAACAAACTCAAAATGTTTACAAAAAAAATTATTTTATTATTATCGTTATTAATATTATTATCATAAATATTATATTTGTTATTATTATTATTATATAATTATTAAATATTATTGTTATTATTATAATGATAATTATCATTAAGTTATACTTCCTCCGTTTCGCAATACTCGCAACATTAGAATAGTAACCACTATTCATCTATCAATCTTCTATTTACTCTTTTTCCAAATGTATAAGAAAAAATATAGTCAAGTGGGGTCTTATTTGATTCGTCTTAATGTATACTATCATAATATCAACTTTTTATAATTTTTACTTATCAATAATTAGAGATATTAAAGTTTAAAGTATTGCATTGGATAGTGTGCAAACAAGAAACGTTGCAAGTATTGCGAAACGGAGGAAGTAATATTTTATCATCATGATTAATAATTACTTCTTATTACTAATAACTATTATCATTATTATTATATTAATTTGATACAATTAATGTTTTTATTTATATATCTATAATTATTAATTAATAATAACTAGATTAACATTATCATTATTCATTGATTATTACTATTCGATATTTATATTACTTAATTAAGTTATTATCATGATTGTTGATTACTATTTGTTATTATAATTATGATTTACAATTCAATTCAATTCGCTCAACTTAGCACAACTCAGCTACATCCGATTCAGTTCAATTGTTTTCAGTCGAAGACAACTAGCCCTTAACATACAAATGGATAAGTAGGTTTTTGACACACTATTAACGTATTGTTTCTACTTTCTAGGCCCTGTTTTGTGGGACTCAATTAGTTTAGTTCAAGTCACTTCCATTAACTTCATATCATGTCCCGTCGAGTCAGAAATTTTAGTTCAGTTTGTTTCAGCTTTATTGTCTTCGGTTTATTTAAGAAGAATAGGGCTTAGTCCCTTATTGCTCGAACAAAGAGAATTTGCTCAATTTATGATTTGCAGCCTCTCTTGTCATATCATGAATATGATTGTATCATGGATGCTATAAAAATGTTACCATAATGTTAAGAAAGTACCAATTTTGAGCTTAAGATCATAAATTTGAGCCTCTTTTTTGTACCCTCGAGCTTCGGTCAAGTGCAAGCTTTGAGCTCGAGCCGAGTTGGACTTTACATGAATTCGAGCGGATCCATGCTCGGTCTCTGTTTAGCTTGTTAACGCCCCTAGTTCTCATAACCGGTCAAAAAGATTTGTTTACACATTTAACATAGAAATGGTGAGTTTGTTTGACAAATCTACCGTATTGATTTTTATATGGTGACTAAACCCTATAAATATTTCACCATTTACATTTTATTCTTTCATTTACAGGTGGACTTTTGCGTTGGTTATGCTCTATTTTGGAGTAAGTCATTCCTCCGTAGTTCCAAACATAATACATATACACAGCCTTTATCTGTTTGTATGGATATGTTTTTTATTTTGCAATGAAGCAATTTGCTGAATTGTAACAGTTACCTGAAAGGCTGAAACTCTTTTCTTGTTCCTGTGTGCATGTAGTTGGGAACTTTCATTTCAGCCCGAGGATGCTTTATGTCTTCTAACAAATCTTCAACAAGAAACACAGAGAAACAGAAGTCTGTAGAAAAAGAATCAGATGCTGGTGTATATGATAAGTCCCATCAAGGATCAGGAGTTTTGGGGTCTCTTATGCTAATAATTTATCAGGTAAATTTCACGTGTGGTAATGCACAACTTTGAGTATCGATGTCTTTTAGTTATATCTACAAACTAATCTTAAAAGTGGGTGCATTGAAAGTACACATTGTTATGAATCTAACAACATCTTCAATAGCAATTTTTGCTTCTATAAATTAGGCATTACCAGTAAGAATCAATATAGAGTAGAATCAAAACACTGATATTGGTGATGGTACCAAATGAGCACTAAGTTGTGGTGATTCCATCTAATTTCATTATTTCAATGGATTAGCTCCCTGGACTCCCTCCTTGCTGTACCCATCTACCTGTGCTATTGGTGCATTAAAAAATTAGTATGCTTGTAAAAAGACAGAAAGCCGACTAATCACTAACTCTAAGGAAGTTGCAGAAACTTAGAAATTATAAGGCAGCATGAGAATGAAACACCTGAAAGCTGATCATATGTGTACAGCCTTATACGTCGCTCACAATGCAAATAGGCTGGAATGGTCTAGGCACAGAGTCTGTTTCTGAAGTCTTAAACAATTATGTACCTCTTGAAGGTCTGATCACATATGTTATGTGCGTGTCTCCAAACATAACTACAAAACTCCAGTGCATCTGTCCCAATAGATTTGATGAGTCGAGGCATTCAGTCATTACTTACTCAGCACTAAATATTAAGTTTTTACTGAACATATATATATGGCTTTATCTAAGTCTTGATTCTTCCCTCAGACTTCTGCAGGTGCTTCTGTACTCACAGACTTGGTTTTTTGGTGTATATTGGTGCCGATGATGGCAGGAAAACAGTTTGAGCTCACTCTGGTGAGTACCTGAGTGATCTATTATAACATATTGAAAGTGTGATAAATCTAATGTATTGTACTATATGCATTACTTTCGAGAAAAAGAAAACGAAGATTTGTTAGTTACAAAACTAGATATAGGACTACATGATGCTGTCATTAGCAATCTTAAAATCGAAGTTACAACTTTACGAGAGCTTGCACATACTCTGCTAAATTGGGTGAATCCGTGAATGCTAACAAAATTCAATAATTACTATATTCCTTGCAGGTGATAGGATGTATCCACTCCCTAAATGCAGTCTTCCTGGTTATTGATGCTCTTTTTAATGCTATTGTAAGTAGGATAAGCACTCTCTTTTTCCAGTATCTGGTCATGCCTGCTTTAATTTACTGAGGCGTGTTGCTAGCTGATTTCATCATTTCTTCATTATCTTTGCAGCCGTTTCAATGGTTTGGCTTTACATATTTCATACTTTGGAGCATCATATACGTGACATTCCAGTGGATACTTCATGCTTGTGGTTCCAAGTGGTAATTGCATATCTTTCATTATATGGGCTACAAATTGAATTAGTTACCTGAAAAGCTTGTTGCCTGTAGGTGGCCTTATCCCTTCCTGGAGCTCTCAACCCCATTGGCGCCATTGTGGTAAATGTCGGAAGTTGTCTCTTTTACTTTTTAACTGTATATATGCCCGCCACAATCTCTGCTAGTAGAAGGGGAACAAGTGTGCTTGGTCTAGTTATTCAGTGGTGGGATTCGCACTTTATGACTGAGAGGTCACAGGATTCTCACTGGGCAAGGGTTTGCCTGTTAAGTTGTGCGGGTTTCCTGTCCAGTAGGATCTTCCTCCTTACCATATTTTATGTAATGAAAACAAAATTGATAGAAGAGAAGTACGTGTTTGCAGGTATCTCGGATTGGCTCTAATCCATGTTCCATGTTACGGTGTATACTACTTGTTCGTAAGACTAAAGAACTCGATATTCTCAAAGCTGTTTGATCGAGCATTTGTGAGGTAGGTCACAGTGTCTTACCTGATTAATTGTATTATATTTCTCATCGCTAGACTGCTAGTAAATGGGATAGATATCTGTCTATAATTGTGTGGCTTTATAAACAGCTTGCCGTTAAATTTACAGATCACATGAATTAATATTACAGCACCAAAAAGCAGCATGAGATTTTTGACAGATGAAAACAGAAAGCAGAATTAGATTGAAGACTAGAGAGAGATACAATTTTTGAGAGGCTGTACACAAAAAAGTAGTCTCTCCAATGCAATGTACTATGCTGATAAGCAAGATACTATATAATTCTAGTTACTAATGCTATTGTACTATTGGCAGTTCATTATGTCAAACGGTAATATAACCTTCTACAGATCAATGCACACAAGATACAAGCTCATTTAATTGGAAGAAATTTCTCTTTCTACAAAAGCACAATAGAAGACTTTCATGATATTATACTACTCCCTCCGTAACAGATTACTTGCAACGATTAGACATTTTCTACTCATACTTTATGTCAAATCGTTGCAAGTAATGGCTTAATGCGTTACAGAGGGAGTACATTAAATTGTACATATACATTAAAGAAAAAGCCACCCCCTCCCTCCGCCCTTGCTTATGAGCATTAAAAGTTAGAGAAAATATTTGAAGAAAACATAGTTTCTTTTAATATAAATCAAAACCTACCGATTCTATCATATGAAAAATCATATTGCAAACACAAGATGTAATATGATGGGGTAGTCAATGGTAAATTGGATTAGGAAAGGACATCTAATATGGCTAAACAACCAATGTCTCCACACTAGTATACAAGAACAAATTAATCAAAGTCTTGACTCAGTTGCAGATATAAATTTGAAAGTCAACGAAGTCACGTGTCCTGATATGACTCGGACAAATACAAGTTGCAATCTTTAATTCTAAGTCAAATATGCAAGATTATGGCAAGCATCTCACTTCCATCTACTCCGCCAAGGATACGCCATGCTGGAGATGAACGACCTTAGTAGACTTTTCGGTAAAGTCGGCAACGTGTCTATCCACAACTCTAAATACTTCCAAACTCCAAAATGAGACTGACAATGGATCTGGAACATCAATGTACAATCAAAAATAAAAATCTTTATTTGACAAATGTTTCATAATGGCTTACCAACAAGAGACAATCGAGTGATCAGACAATCCCTACTAGTATTGTCGATGTATAGAACACAATATCATGACATCAACCGAAACCAAAATTTCTCAACCCTATTACTTTAGATAGCTTATGCCTTATGGTATAGCATAAAAAGAAGGGTAGGCCACGTTTGTTTTTATATCATGAGAAAAAAAGCTCATTTAATTGAACTCAAGCTCAAGTCAAATCGGATTGAACTCAGATGGTGATGAGATTATTTGGCTTGGGTTTCGATACCTCTGGCATATGGGATATGGCCATATCGTGTTCGGGTCAGATCAAAGATTATCATTAACCAGTAGTCACTACCAAAGATGGGCCACGACTTGGAGTTGACTAAAACTAAAAAAAGAGAAAGAGATACCAATTTTAGCAATATTCATCGGCGGTAACAGAAGACTGAAGTAACAGTCATCCCTTTTTTTAGAACCGTCGCAAAGACGGCTGACACGGCCGTGCCGTAATGGAGAAACGCTGTGAATTTTGGCTACCCAAGAAGAACAGATTCTGCGCCAACACTCCCTTCAACCACTCCTCGTAAGTATCCTCAATTACTCCTTCCAACTATGCTGCTAATCTTCTTCTACTGTTTCATACTTAATTTCTAAATATTTCTTCTCAATTTTTTGTTAGATTCTGTGGGAATCACACCACAAGGTCCGATGACAACTGGGTCCCTTGCCCAATCGATCCTTCCCAGTAATCTCCTCTTTCTCTTTGATCTTGTTTGATTCGTGTCAATATTTATTTTCAAGATATGAACTTTCTGTAATTTTACTCTATGAGATATTAATGCTCAAAATGCTGCATTTGTGCACGGTGTTGCTATTTATAAAGAACCATGTTTTGTGACTTTGTCATTTCCATTGTTTCATTATTTAGTAGAAGTTGTTGATTTGAATATTATATGAAAAGAAATGAGAATTGTTGTGGCCAAACAAACATAGTGATATATTGTTTTTTGCTTAATTACCAAGTACAGGAGGAACATATATATCAAAATAAATTATAACACAACTAAAAATAAGCAAAATAATAACCCACGTCTTTAATAATGCCTATGAACATTGATCCACTAACAACAAAGTCCTAATAATGTGTCATTTATTTGCTTAACAAATCAAATCCATTAAAGCACTTAGTAAGCTAAACAATAGTAACTGAATTGCATTGGTTAGAGACCAACACACTTCCTCACACACAAGTACTAAACTTTAATGACGCACCCCTTGTTATCACAAACACGCTACCACATACACGACCACACGACAAAGAAGTACACTCGACTTTAACAAACAAAAACTCATAACTTTAGAAGAGCTTACTCTCTTCTTCTTCTTCAACTTTTTGAGCAAAATTGTTTTGTTCACCATGCTCATCCCTTTGCTTATCCCAACACCGGTCTTCTTTGTGACCATATCTTTTGCAATAGTAGCATTCGACACTACTCATTTCATGACGTTGCCTTGTAATTTGACCATGTCCATTACCTCCTTCTCAACCACGACCCCAACCTTGACCACGATCTCCACCACGACTATTCTCAAACTGGCATTTACTTGAAGACTTTCCCTGCACTTGAAAAGTTTTCCTTTTTACATTTTAATCCGTAGACTAACTTATCCATTCTCTCTTCATGAACCATCAAGGAAGTCGTCAAAAGTGTAAGTTGATAGATCCCTAGACTCCAAAATAACAGTGACAACATGCTTGTAGTTTTTGTTAAGACTCCTTAACACTCGACTTACAAAGTTACAACACTTTCATTAGCGATAGTATCACCATTAATCCTCATTTGACTCACAATTCCAAACACTTTAGATAAGAAACTTTTTTATTGTTTCCTTATCTTGCATAACTATTTTCTCAAAACTACTACAGAGAGTTTGTAGTTTAACGGCGATTACCTTTTTATCACCAAATGCTTGTTTCGATATCACTACCGCCGTAATTACAGAATAAAATTCGCCAAAAGCCAAAAGCCAATGAAAAAGCCAACCAAAAGCCATTTGCCAAACACCCCCACTATCGCTAATGAAACTGTTGTAACTTTGTAAGTCTAGTGTTAAGGAGTCTTAACAAAAACTACAAGCATGTTGTCACTGCTATTTTGGAGTCTAGGGATCTATCAACTTACACTTTTGATGAGTTCCTTGATGGCTTATTAAGAGAGAATGGATAAGTTAGTCTACGGATGAAAATGTAAAAAGGAAAGTTTTTCAAGTGCAGGGAAAGTCTTCAAGTGAATGACTTTTTGAGAATGTTTATTCTCCAAAAGTAGTCAAATGATTTTCCTAACAATTAGGATGAGCGGTTATTAGTAATTTAGTGGGCAATTTATTTTATAATTAAAATATTTTTAGTAGTTTGTAGTTAGTATGTGGTATGGATCATATTCTTTACTATTAGTTATGTGCCTAACTTTCAAATTAGTTGTTATATATAATAAGCCTACAAAAGGCTCTCATTCTATCGAAATCAAACAAGTTTAATGCAAAACTTCTCCATGTTTTGTTTACTCTCTCATCTCCCTTTTCAAAACTATCAGTAGTAACTAATTAAATTGGGTGACTTGTTTTTCTTAATGTTTATGTTTATTGTTTGATCAATTGCCAAAGTTCTGTGCTTGAAGAAAACATGGAGGGACACCTTAAGAAATGCCCATTATTGAAGCAAATTCAGACATTGTCAGTCCAACCTTACTATCGAAAGGGGATTAATCGAGGCCATGATGATTCTGCACAAGAACAAGAAGCTGACTTTACTTCTGAGATGAAGAGGAATTGGGTTTATAGTTTGACTATTACTGAGTTTTTAGAGCTACTCTCCAAGATTTGCTCTGTTCACAGTTCCATTTGTAAGGATATCGGGTTTTCTTATAGGGTGACTCCTGCCTGTGATATCTGGATTAAGAGACAAATAGACAGGTATTGGATTCATGTATTTCTTCCTTTTCCGTTATTGGTTCTTTGATTTTGCTGCTCCAATTGCCTTTATTTTATGTATGTGCTTTGCAAATGGAGTTTTTGGGTACGTGAAGGCAATAATTCTCAATGTTTCTGTGGATCATGAGGCAATTGGCTTTGTCACTGTAAAACACTAGGAGCGAATAAAGGGGAGGGGAAGGTGTTGATTTCAAAGTTTCTTAGCGTCTTGATTTCAAATTCTTTGTTTGGAGATATTAGAACTTAAAAGTAGTCGATCCTTATACTCATGTAGTTTACCAAGCATTTTCAACAATAACTGAAACGTTCCAAGTATTCAAATAGGTGTGAGTTGTATTTTTAGGGTGACGACTTATCAGCTGCTTGTAGGAGATTGCCATACCAAGAGAAGCACGTCATGCAACAGGCGTCAATTCTTGGGAACTTGGAGGATTTTGGGGTTTTGAGCAGCTCTACTGAAGCTTTTACGGAACAACAGTTTGATCAAACTGCATCACATCACTATGAAGATAATATCTCTTCTGTTGTCGAGTTTGGAGCTGGGAGGGGTTACTTGACACAGATATTAGCTGATTGTTATGGGATTAGAAAGGTCTTCTTGGTTGAGCGCAAGTCATACAAGCTGAAGGTGAGTTAGATCGACAAATTTCAATTGTTATGACACAATAGGATTTCATTTCATGCAAGATGGCTAAGAAGCTTTGGATGTGGTATTGATGTTCTATGAAAATTTTCTTTATTAGTAACATTGCTATATCTTTTACTTTAGGCTGATCGAAGTTTACGACAGAAAGAGAACTTGGCATTGGAGCGTTTAAGAATTGACAGTAAGGTTTTCCTAGATCCTTTTGTGAGCTAAGTTATCGTTTGGAGTTTTAGACAAAGCATTGAATGGGAGGGTAATGATGATATCTCATCCATTTTGTGATATCTTATTGTTTTTTTGACGGAACCTTTTTTTATGACTTATGCATGCCCATTGTATAACATGATTAGCAAATGGAGCCATAGCAGCTTGAACCTTTGTTCTGAATAAGACGGCTCCTTCAGGATGAAATTTAGCTATTGCAGCTTGTAGTTGCATTAAATTCATGAAAAGTCTTGTATCCTCTTTAACTGTATGTAGTAGTACAACTTACTCCAACATCCAAAGTAGTAGCTAGTTATACTTGGATTTCCTAATATACTCCTAAGATATAATGGATAGTAATGGGTTGAGACTAAATTAAAATAACCCAAAGATAAGAGATTTTTCTTAAAATCATGCCATCCTTAATTATGAGAGGTTGGAACGCTCAGAAAATTAGACACAGGGAGAACTTTTTTGCTTTGCCCTGTATAATTGTCTGCTATTCCCTCCTGTCCGCCTATCTGAAATTTTCCGGTTCTGTTGGAATCAGTTTCGATGAATATAAAGATGCTGTGTCCCAAAGTCGTGTGCAGCAGGTGTGTCTGAGCATTCAGGACATTCTCTTCATCTTGACTTTTCGTCATCCCATTTGCAGCATGCTAAATTTGCTGATTAGAACTTTAGTTTTATTAAATATAAGTAGTATTATCTAGTGAAGTTAAGATACAGATTAGGATTCCCCTGCCTCCCTGGTTTATTATTTTCATATGGATCACTTCATCATGTCGAAACAGCTCAATTTTATACTTTGTTGGTAAAGGATTACTATTACGTAACTTTTTTGGGAATAAGGCTTTGTTATTGTTGCTGTAAAGGATTACTATTATGTCTGATAGTTGTTCTTGTATGTCGGCGTCTTATTGGCTGTTGACGCACATTGGTGATCACTGATGCAGTCGAAGATTTGAATCTGAATGCTGTCGAGTCTTTGAAGGGAATACCTTACTTGGCGATTGGTAAACATCTATGCGGACCTGCCACAGGTGCATAATCTGCAAATTTTAAATTTTGTGCATATTAGCTATATGTTTAGATTTTAGACGTAAGTTACCCTTTTGTAGCATATTTCTTTTACTCTGTCACCCCCCTTCTCAAGAAACACAAAGGGGGTCAAAGAGGATATATGCTGAGGAGTTGAACTCCAGTAAGTTTATAATTTATGGCATACTGCAGATTTGACCCTTAGATGTTGTCTTGGCGAACAACGTGATCAAGATAATGGGATGGAGGAGAGTGTTCGTCCTGAACTCAGAAGCATTGCTGTGGCAACCTGTTGCCACCATCTCTGCCAATGGAGACACTACGCA
Organism: Patellifolia procumbens; assembly: GCA_947645195.1. Classification (NCBI taxonomy): domain Eukaryota; kingdom Viridiplantae; phylum Streptophyta; class Magnoliopsida; order Caryophyllales; family Amaranthaceae; genus Patellifolia; species Patellifolia procumbens. The sequence continues at coordinate 907,576 of CANSGD010000080.1, forward strand.
AGTAACTCCTTTTGTTGCCATTTCTATCTATCTCAATACTACCTTTTAAGGTGTATTTAATTTTCCACCAACCATGAACTTATAATATTTCCTTTGGTGACAATTGCAGATAAAAAATACCTAAAGAATCTAGGAATCAGTAAAGACGGTTTCCATGCTATTACGTGGTTTACCAGTTGGGCAGTAGACGCTGATCATGGATCAGATGTTTCGGATGATGGTTTTTGGCAATCTCCAGTTCCACCACGGTAAAATGTTTATCAGCATTCTTCGATATTTGGTTGAATTGACTCGGGTACTCCCCCCACCCCTCCAGCCTAATATTCTTTTCCTGCTACGTTACCATGACGTTCTCGTTATTTTACTTAAGTAGAAATTCCCATAACTTCAAAAAAGGCCATAAAAGGACAACAGAAATTTCGGAAAGCTCAGCCCCTCAGCATGTTGCTCTTTTCCGCTATTTTGCACGCGCTCAAGTAATTAGTTTAGAAAAGCTTAGGGAAGTCTCGATAAGTATAACTATGATCCCTGTAAAAAGTATAGGCTGTAACTTCTTTTGTTTTTCATTTTATCCTCTTTTTGTTTAGTTTATCTGTTCTCCTTCTTTCACAGTGATAATGCAGAATATGGTGGAGGTGGTAAAGGAGTTGAAGATAGTATAAGGAACATGAAAGCAGTGGATAGGGCAGCATTGGGGTTCATGTGCAAGGATATCATTGACATGGGAAGGTTGATGTGGATTAAGGAATGCGGACTCGAAGCTAAACTTGTCAAGTATGTCCCCTCAGACATTTCCCCTGAAAATCGTTTACTGGTTGCAAAGGCAGTAGCACCAACCATTTCTACACCAACGAGCTAATGCTTGCAGAAAGACTGATTAGATGAAATGCATGGAACCCACAACTCATGGATGTACTCCTATCACAGGCTAAGAAAGTGAAGTCAAGGCTCATAAGGAACACCATGTTCAAGAAAACACGGCCATCTTTAACTCTTCCATGCGTGATCCATGCTTACGATTTACAAGGAAAGGACGTGATATCAGATATTATACGAGTCAGGTTGAGAGATTTATCAAGCAAGCTCGAAGGCATTCATTCTCAAATCAACTTTAATTTCCTGCTGAATTTTCTTAGCTTATGTAAGTTGTTAGTTAAAGTGAATTTCCTCTCTTGAAACTTATCAGATAGCTAATTTTGCTTCCTTGTTGCGTACGGCTGGTACAAGAATTATGGTTGCTACTCTAGCTAGGATATTATTGATGCATGTATGCAAGAGAAAAAAGGTGTGAACATAAATGTGTTGATGTTCAGGAAAGAAGATTCCCCTCCAAAAGAAGGGGTGTGTCGCTCTCAGGCTGTTCATAGTCTCAACTCAAACATTATAAAATCAGATACTCTGATACTCTTATGCATAGTTTATTATTTAGAGCTGGATTACTTTGACCATATATTTGATTGTTTGCTAGTAGGATTAAAGCTTGATTATAGGTCATCATGCTCTTACCGATACAAAATCTCTACTTTCCAAAAAGAGTTGGTAAACTTAAAAACAACCACATGTGTGATGTGTCCCCTCTCTTTTAATGTTTGGTTTTGGATAATTAGTGGCAGTAAGCATCTGTATAAACAACATGGGATGTTAAGATTTCATTGGAATAAAACTTAGTTTTCTAAAAGTAAAGAGCATCATATTATTTAATACTACCTCCGTTCCAAGTGTATTAGGGGTTGGTATATTTATTAAGAAAAGCAAAAAAAGTGGGTCATCTTCTCCATTTGCATCATGTGATAATAAGTAATGAATAGAGAAAGGTTGTACATGTGATCTTTTTGGTGATTAAAATAGAAATGTTGTAATTAATATGAAATTGCCAAATAAGGGAAAGATTGCAATATACTTTGAACGGAAGTAGTATTTATATTACTCATTAATCACTACAGAAACACATATCTTTTGAGAGGAAAGATATACTTCCTCCATTTCTTTTTAATTGCAACATTTGCCAAAAATGGAAATATCAAATTAATTGCAACAAATGTTTTCTTTCCTTTTTTACAAGTCATTTCTCTCTATCTCTCTCCTTATCACATGCCCGATGCCCCACTTTCTCTTTCCATCCTTTTCATACTCACCAAAATTTTGCATAGGAGTCCACCCACTTGAGTTTGTTGCAATTAAAAAGAAACGGAGGAAGTATTAAAAACTTGCCTGTATGGGAGGAATTACACTTGAAGATATGAGTTTAATTGACTCTGCTGAAAAAAGAAAAAATTAGACATTTTGAAGTTTTAGCTTTTTTGCGTTCTTACTTGGCAGATGCCGTCAGTTTTACTTTATTAAAAACATGTCTTCTTTAACTAAACTGAATCGAAATGGACTGAACTAAATTGAAAATAACTAACTGAATTACATTAAATTTGGAAACGAATCCTAATAGTATATTAATTTTATTTTGATCCTACTAAAAATACCAAAGATGAAATAAAAAAACGTAGTGGATAAAAAGATGCATTGAAATATTTTGAGATAGGTAATAGGCTTATGAATCATGATCCCAATTTAATCAATGAAGTCTCAGTACTCTAATTTGAGTACCAAATGGCAAGTAACTCATCTCCCACTTCAAAGTTCAAATACAGGTTGATGAAAAAAGAAATGGAGATGCGGGGGATCGAACCCCGTGCCTCTCGCATGCAAAGCGAGCGCTCTACCATTTGAGCTACATCCCCAACGTTGATCTATCAATCATTTTACAATTAATAGCACTAAATATATCACCAATGATGTTTAGACTTAAGAGAAACAAAGATAAAACTTTCTGCCAAATTTAGCAACAGTCAGCAACGTCATGTCTTACGCATCAGCAATCTAGTTTAACCTCAACTCATCACAAATACTATAAATATTCCAAAACAATTCACGTTATCCTCAAAACACCATACACAACCACTTCACACTTCATCACTATGCATCCCTCACTCAATATCCACGGCACCATCATCTTCTCCACCGTCGGCCGCACCGAATACGGCTTCGACATCTTCTCCCTCCCCCTCAACACCACCCCCACCTCCACCGAAACCCGTCTCACTGACGGCATTTCAATCAACTTCAACGGCCATTTCATCGACGATAACCAATCTCTCGTCTTCATCTCCGAACGAACTGGCTCCCCTCGGCTTTACTTAACCCCATCAAACTCCCATAACTCCCCGGAGCAGCTCCCGTCTGCTCCAGGGAGTCTCTTCCACGACCGCCCCATCCTCCGTAACAATCACCTCTACTTTATCTCAGCTCACGAACCCTCTGATTCCCTCTACAAACACTGCTCCGCCGTGTACACCACCACAATCGCAACCCGTAACCAAACCGGCGCTTGTAAAATTGAGCGTTTGACTCCACGCGCCACCGCGGATTTCAGTCCAGCATTATCTCCTTCCGGAGAATTCATTGCAGTTGCCTCTTACGGCTCAAAACCATGGGCCGGTGAATTCCACGCGCTTCTAACTGAGATTGTAGTTTTCCCTATATCAAACCCATCAAAACGCACCGTTTTAGCTGACCACGGTGGATGGCCCACTTGGTCAGATGATAATACTATCTTCTTCCACCGTCAATCCGAAGACGGTTGGTGGAGCATTTACCGAACCCGTTTCCCTTCAACCGGGTCACCCATCCGGGTCACTCCGCCAGGTGTCCACGCTTTCACTCCCGCCGCTGTCACTACCACCAGAATCGCCGTCGCAATTCGCCGGAAAAATAAACTACACCGCCATATCGAGATATTCGACACCGAGTCAGGAGAATTCAAACCGGTTACCGAGTTAATCAACCCGGATTTCCACCATTACAACCCGTTTATCTCTCCCGGGTCGAAATTCATCGGGTACCACCGGTTCCGTGGCGAGTCAGACTCAGATATTATCCCTAACCTCGAACCGATTCGCTCCCCAATCAACTCGCTAAAAATGCTTCGAATTAACGGCTCATTTCCGTCGTTTTCTCCCGACGGTAATTTCATTGCGTTTAATCACGATTTCGACGCTAATGGCGGGATTAATATCATGAAATCCGACGGTTCGAAAAGATGGACATTAATTAAAGGGAAAATGGCTTTCTACAATTCATGGGCCACGTGTGAAAATAAGCACGTCATCTTTACGTCATTAGGGTCCATATTTCAACCCGCTAAGGTTACGGTTCAGGTTGCTCGGATCACTTTCGACGCTTCTGGTTTGAATCCTGACCGTACAGATGTCGATAATGTAGTGGTTAAGATTATGACTAAAGAGGAAACGGGGAATAATGGTTTTCCGGCGGTTTCTCCGGATGGGAAATTGGTGGTTTTCCGGTCAGGGAGATCGGGTTATAAGAATCTTTACTTGATGGACGCGGTTGACGGTGAAGAAAATGGTGTTCGTCAGTTAACGGATGGTCCGTGGACCGACACTATGCCGAATTGGTCACCCGATGGGAAGGTTATTGCATTTTCGTCTAATAGGCATGACCCGAGTAATGCGGTTACGTTTGGGATATATTTAGTTGGTGTAGATGGGTCGGGTTTGAGACGAGTTCATATAGAGGGATCGAGTGATGTGGCAATGGAGAGGATAAACCACGTGTGTTTTAGTCCGAACGGAGAGTGGTTACTTTTTACGGCGAATATGGGTGGTGTGGTGGCGGAGCCGGTGAGTTTTCCGAACCAATTTCAGCCGTATGGTGATCTGTTTATTGTGAAGGTGGATGGTAGTGGATTGAGGAGGCTGACGTGGAATGGGTACGAGAATGGGACTCCTACGTGGTACGGTGGTGAAGGGGTGGATAATGTTGACTTAGGTAGATTGAGTTTAGAGGGGAATGTTAATGAAGTGGATGGTGATAAGTTGAAAGGTAAGTTTGATGAGCCACTGTGGCTAACATGTGATATTTGAACTTGTAACTCTATACAATAATCATTTCTAGTCTTTGTAGATAGTTAGAAACCTTGTTTTCGACACTTGGAATAAGTTTTACTTATCAAATAAGCATGTCGCTTACAATAATAGTATGTAAATTAAGGTTGTTATTTATGTTTACAGCTTTAAATTCCCTGTAACATATGTTTTTATGGTATTGAAGCAGATAATAAGTTTATGAGTTTTCCTATACGTCTTTGAGCAATGGTTTTTACATGATGCAATTTGTGTTCAAAGTTTAGTTTCTTTATTGGAGTATCTTTTTTATTTGGTTCGTTCTTTTTTTACATGATGTTTAAGGTCATGGTAGTATAAACCTTTTTTTAACTAACTGGCCTAATCAAATTGATTTCTGAGTTGGTCAACATGGATTATGAAATTATTTAAGTATTATGATTTTGGATTTTTGAGTTTGAACTTTGAGGTGGTCACGAAGTTCATGTTTGGATACCATTTTGTACTTGTTTTTTCAGCAATCCTATAGAAGCACCAGTTACTTCGTCCTCCTTCTGTCCCTAATAAATCGCATAAATAACCATCTCTTGTTTCATGAAGCACCAATATATATCATCAGTAACTTAACTATTTTACTAGCTTGCAAGTCTTGCAAGCTAGTAAAGTAGATCAGCTAGGGATTCTATTCACGCTCTTGAACTCCCTCGCAACTGAACAATTGTCGAAGGTGATTAATAATGTAAGTTAACAATGATAAATTTTATACAATGTCTGAATGTCACATTGAACTAGTTGCTAATCTCGCCATTTTGGTTGTGTTGATAGCTTCACCTTTCTCTGTGGAAAGCCTCTAATTTATTGGTAAGCGTTCACATCCAAATCTTAGTAAAAGCAATGCACGGCATGTACAGCCATTTTCATTACAGTCATGAAACATTAGATTGCCTGATACGTACTATATGATACATTAGATCAGTTTTACAGGTCATAGTCATAAGCCCATAAGAAAAATAAGCACTTGAAATTTGTACAGCTATCTTATTAATGGAATTAAAAACACCATGATATCTTATTCTCCTTCTGCAGCTTTCTGCTAAATACAGACATTTCTATGGATCCACTTCTTTGATATAGTTTCCAAGTGACTTGGCCGCAGTTGATATGGAAGAAGACATGTGCTAACTATGGATCAATACTGGTGTTGTTACTATGTCAAATGTATGTAAATTTCCTGAATACTCCAAAATTTAGTATACTTGATAGGTTTATGATGTTATTTTAATTGTGCATGTTAGGTCTAAAGTTTGAAGTAAATGCCATACTCCAATTTGCAGTATATCACCTGTTTGTTGCAAGTGTAATTTTCAAGTGTGCAAGTATATGTATTACTGTAATAGCATAATCATTCTTTGAATGCCACACTACAGTCTACAGAATTAAGTGTTCTTGATACTTGAGTGAATGTGTTTGTTTATTATACTGTATAATTTACTACAACTTGGAGTTTATCAGTGACCCCAATTTGACCTTTTGGTTTGCTTTTGATCTTGATTCTCAAGCCAAATCTAATCTAAATAAACTAGGAAGTCCTGCATTTCTCTCTTACTTCGATGTCAAACACTGAGTCACCACTCAATTTGGTGCTAAATTTTGCTGAATTGGTATTTGGTTGCACCAATATTATGTTAACAGTATTGAGCAAAAATTCAGCAATACCACAGAAGACTTCAGCCTTTGTATGAGGAAGAACGTACTAAAGGAGTTTCTGGCCTGGGGGCTGGGGATGAGATTCCGAGCTCTCTGTAACAACTCGTTCCGAATATTGCAGCTGCCCGAAGTGCCGATGGACAGCTTTTGTTAAGCATTCTTTCTAGAGGTTTTTAGAATAAACTAGAGAAATTTAGGAACATCTTGTATATTTTAGAGACATCATGTAAATACTAAAGTTGTCTAAAAGTGTAAAGAAAAGTCTAGAGCATCAATAGGATGGTATCATGTGGCACAATCATATTCATAGCCCTTCATTGAGAAAGTTAGGAGTTGCTAGATTTTTAAGCACTCCTATAAATAGCTGGAGTCTCATTCATTCATTTATACATCTGTCACCTTTCTTATTCAGCTTAAGTTACATTCAAAAGTCATCTTTTCTCTTTGTGCCTTAACTCAGCAAGAATTGTAAATCTTACCGGGAAAGAACCTCGCACAAAGCCTAGAAGCTAGGTTGTACGGAAACGGAAACGCGGACACGGGGAAAAGTTGATCCCAAAATTAGGAAACGTGGGAGAAACGTCAAGAAACACTATTTTTTTTGGGGTGCTTTTCAATATTTAGAAATAGAGAATAAATATTTAATATAGAAATAAAGGTTCAAATAATGATAGTCAAATATTTAATACGTGCATAAATAATCCAAACTAAGTAAAATTACACCAACTCTATTTAGTGGTATCATTAATTAATAACTTCGAAAACCAACAAATGTCAACCATTTTAGCTTTATAAGACATGAATATTTTTGTTTGAAATATATTATATTTATAATTTAAATATCTTACTACTTTATAATTTGATTAATAAAATCTAAAACCTCAAAATGATTTTGGCCTCTATTAGAGTATTAGGTGGCTTTAAACTTTTAGAGTAACTTAATCTTTCACTTTGAGAAACAACAAACAAGTCAAAACTCAAAAGTTCAAAACAATTACACACTCACACAACAATGGTAGTAATAGAAGCAAAACATATAGGTGATATAGCAGTTCAATTGATGATTAATGTGATTGTCATCGTTTAGAAGATGATTTAATTATTATTGTTTTCATGATTGAAAGTGTTTGCTTCCATATAATTCAAATACACAGCAAGGTCGGCAACAACATTTCATCTTGGGCCATAGAAATCATATCTTTGTACTCCATATTTCAAAAAAAACAAAAAGATTGATTAAAAATTAAAAAACAGAGAAAAGAAGAAGAAGCAATTGATGCTGGCCGTGAGAAACAGAGCAAATAACAGAAGAGAAAATAAAGAAGAAGGGAGAAGAAAGAGCAACTTACACAGTTACGGATTCGGGTCTCTTCAAGAACAAGGAACAAAGAACTTCAAGAACACAAAAAATGAGCCAAAGAACAGAGAATTAAGAATTATGTCTTCATTAACAACATCAAATTAATAGGAAAAGTATAATATTGTTTCCAAAATTAAGATTTATATTTGGCAAAAACAGAGTGATTCACGGAAACGCGTTATAAAACATGCATGTATATACCCTGTAGACTTCATCTATTGAAGCGAAAGACTATTCTAGTTTGCTTTAAGACAGATATTAATAAGGAAAAATTGATAAGAATAATCCGACCTTTGGCCGGTCTTCCATCAGTGGTACCACCTTCATTTAATCCAGGTATAATCCCACCTTTGACATCAATATTCTCTGAATGGTACGTTACCTGTTGGTAACCTGTTGCAACAGGTTACTTTGTAGCCGTTAGGTGTTTTTTTATTTTAGCTTTAAATTTTTTAATCTTCTCCCTCCTTACTGCCACTCACTCATCTCTTTCACCCTCTTCCTCCTTCATCCTCTGTCTTCCTCTTCCTCACACTCTGGTTCTCACGCTTTTTCCATTTTTTTTTTCTTCAAATCTCTTCTTCCTCTTTTCTTGTATCCATGGCAGGAGGATCAATGAGTGGTTCATCCTCTCAATCTTCACGCAAAAAAACAGTATTGTGTAATCATGGAGCAAGTGCTATTTTACTTACTTGTAAGAAGCAAGGTCCAAATTTTGGGAGGAAATTTTATCGATGCTCGGAATGGAATGTAAGTAGTGTTACATATTGAGAAATTAATTTCATGATTATTGTTAAACTTCCATTTCCTGCTTTAATTTCCTGTTTTTTGTTAGTTTAACCTCCAATTTTTTTTCTCTGTTTTTTAGGGGGAGGAAGATTGCCATTTTTTCAAGTGGGTTCGTGATATGGTTGAGGAGGAGGAGATTTCCAGTGAGATAAGGGATTTGCAATTCAAAATCTTGGACAGAGACACAACCATTATTGAGCTTGAAGTTGAGAAGAAGTTTTTGGAAGATAAACTAATCAAAATGAAGAAGGAAAAACATGAGCTTCAAGTGGAAAACAAAAGATTATCATCCAACATTCGTCTATTACGTGTTCGACCGATGTTAGATAATAATAGGGAGAAAGCTTTTCAAATGGCTATGGTTATGTCTTGGATTTTGTTTGGTATTATTATCTACATGTTGAAGTGAATTGATGTAGGTGCTATTTTATAGTTTGGAATGTACTTTACGGTTTTTCATGAATTATATTATTTGGAAGTACTAATGTATGAACGTGTTCGGGTTCGATGATCTAAATAACATTGCTAATAAGGAATAATGTTAACAACAATTGGGAAATGCAACGCACAAATGTTTGAAGTTGACAATTTCCTACACATAATACAAAACGAGCACCATTGTATTGTGTTCAACGGTTTACAAAAGGCACCAAGTTGTTCAACACGCATAAGAACCATAATCTATTACAAAACATTCATCCAATGTTCAACAATATAACACAAACCATAATCTTATAAAAAACGACCAAATTGTTTGATGAGATCCTACACAAAGTACTACTCTAAAATTCGTTGTTACATAGAGAAATTCTGATTTGCCACGGAAGTAGTCGATGTTGATGCTTGACTTGAAATAATTCGCGGACCACGTGAACCGGGTTCCTGTTAAGCCAATATAATGGATAAGTTAGTATATTGAAGTTTAACATAATGATAATTAGGAGGCAAAAAAATTTAGTAATAACATACATTGGTGATGGTTGATCCATCATTCATTATCAAGACACCAAATCCAGTTGGAATCTGTTAAGAAGGAAAACAATCGTAAATCAATGTTCGTTAAAATATTGAAACTAAACCATAAGTAAAAAAACTTACATTGTTCCTTCCTCTTCCTCGACCTCGACTTCGACCTCGGCCTCGACCCGTTGCAGCAGCAGCACTGGCAACACCTTCAGCACCACCACCAGCAGGACCCCTACCACCAGCAGCAGCACCCTTACCACCAGCAGCAACACCCCTACCACCAGCAGCAGCACCCCTACCACCAGCAGCAGCACCCCTACCACCAGCAGCAGCACCCCTACCACCACCTCCTCTACCTCTGCCACCCCTTGATCCTCTACCTCCTCTGATCATTCTGCCACCCCTTCCAAGTGTGGTGGGTTGTGCAGATGCTGTGAAGTGGCTGGCTTGTGCTTGTTTAGTGGTTGTTTGTTGTTGTTGAGAATCAGCCCTAGGCCTTCCCCTTGGTCTCTTGCTCTGACTTGCACCCTCACTGACAGCAGAATCTCTATTTGGACACCTCCTTTTATTATGTCCCTTAGTTTTACATATGGTACATGTCATCTCAATACCATGCCTACTCATCTTCCCAGAGTATTTAGGATCTTCAAATGGGTCCTTTATTCTGTTTTTCCTAGGCCTTCCAGGTCCAATTTTTATAGGGGGAGGGTCTAGTGGAAGTGAAACCCTTGGCCAATGTCTCTCACCCTCACATGGTGGAATGGACCCTGCATAGGCCTTCAAATACACATCTCTTTTATAGCATTCATGGACAAAATCCTCTGCTTCTTTATGACAGAAAAAAATAGCAGCAACAGCATGACAGCAAGGGTAACCACACATATCCCATCTCCTACATGTGCATGTTCTAGCCTCTAAATCAACTGTTAAACTGTCCAGTTGGTGGTTCACTTGGAATAATGTGTCAGTAGATGGTAGCACATCACAAAAAGCAGCCTTGATTTTTTCCTTTTCAAGCTTTGTTTTGATCCTAGGGCAAATGAGGGAAGCAGACTTCTCCATTTCTTGCTTTTTTTTAACCAATCTTTGCATCAAAGATGCCCTAATATCCTCTAGCATATAGATGACATGTTTTGTCCTAGCATTTATGATCCAACCATTGAAAGTTTCTGCTAGATTGCTAGTAACTATGTCAGCTTTAGTGCTAGTGTTCATAAATGCCCTACAAAACACTCTTGGATTGTATGCTTTGAAACTCTGTGCAGCTTCATCACTCACTTTGGCTAGATTATCTAATGCATCATTAAAATCTGCCTCATTGTATGCCTTCACTATACTCCAAAACAACAATTTCATCTCATCCCCCCTATAACTCTTATGCCACAGAGCAAAAATATGCCTAGCACAATGCCTATGTTCAGCTTTGGGGAACACTAATGCAACACCATTTATGATGGACTGATAAATAAACATGCCAAAAAAAACAGAAAACATAAATCAAATCCATCATTCATTATTGATTACATGTTCATGCTAGACTAATAAACATGCCAAGAAAACATAAACATAAATCATAACATACTATGACAGTAAGTAAAAAACAGAGATTAGGGCATACCTGATGCTCATCACTGACAATTGATAAGCCATCACCATCTCCAAGTGCCAAACTTCTTTGCAGCTGTCTGAAGAACCACTCCCAGCTAAGGTTGTTTTCACCTTCTACAATAGCCCAAGCTATTGGATACATTTGATCATTTCCATCCCTTCCAACAGCTGACATCAGTTGGCCCCCAAGAAAAGTCTTCAAAAAACATGCATCAACACAGAATATCTTCCTACATCCTTCCTTCCATCCCTTTTGCAGACCCTCAAAACACACATATAACCTCTGAAAAACAGGAGGTTGTTTGTCCAAACTTGGATCAGTGTACAACTCCAAATGAGTTCCTGGACTACAAGCTTTCACAGCTTCTAAATACCTCCCAATCTTCAGATAATGCTCTTGCATAGAGCCATGAAGTAGCTTATGTGCAAGGTACTTCACCTTGTATGCAACATCTCTTTTAATCACAATCCTATATGCCCTCCTCACAGTTTCAACAATCTCCTTAGCAGGCCAATGTGGTCTACTCTTGAACACCTCTATAAACTGTTGTGCCAACCAACTTGACTTAAGTTGGTGATTTCTCTCCATTGTCCTATTACAACTATGCTCATTTTTAACCATTTTTACCAAGTATGTAGCTCTCCTAGTATCCCAAGAAGCATATAGCTTAAATGGACACCCCTCTACACAAACCACTCCAAGTCTTTCTAGCCTATTTTTGTTACTTGAGATATACCTTAAATTTCTCCCTTGAAGTATACCATACTTTGAAACAGCTTTCCTAAATGCACCCCTATTAGGAAATCTTTGCCCTACTTTCCAACTGAATTTGGAAAAATCAGCATCTTCACTAACCAACATACCCCTAGCAGTTCTCCTCTCATCCTCAGTTCTTTCATCACCACTTCCTGGTGGTGTATGGATGTCATCATCTGTACCTTCAGCATCACTACCAACCTCCCTGTCTTCACCTCCCCTTACTGCCTCACTACTATAACCTAACCTCCCCTCTGCAGCCTCTTCCTGTAACTGTTTAGCAATCTGCTCTAACTTAGAATTAGTTCCCCTAACTTTGTTCAAAGCCTCAGTGTATTCCTCATCACTGTTTTCATCATCTACAGTTTCAAATTCAAAGTCACCTTCTCCTTCTTCATCCAATCCAACCTCTGTATCCTTCTCTATTTCTTTTTCATTTAAATCTGCATCACTACCCTCACCCTCTGATGGTTCATACTCATCTTCACCATCTTCACCCTCTTCCTCTAAATCTGAAAGCCCTTGTTCAGCAAAGAATTCATCCCAATTGAGATTTTCATCACTCCTAGGATCTAACCACTCATAGTCATCTGGGACTTTGCTTGATATGAAAGTGGATTTTGGTGTTGACTGAGAAGGGGCAGATTTAGGGTTGTCTGTTATTTCAGTTTGTTGCACAGGTTTTTTTGGGTTTTCTGATTGTTGTGTTGGTTGGGATGGGGTGGGTATAGGTTGATGTGGGGGGTTGAGATAAAGGTTTCAACTAGGGGAGGTATTTGTGCTTTAAGAGGTGATGATGTGGAAGAATCTTTTGATAAGCTATACTCTCTCTGCCAAACTGATGCATCAGTTAATACTTGAACACTAACTCCACGTGGACTCCTTCTAGGTGGACCCCTCCTCACAGCTAACTTGGGCCTTGACTTTTTTGGTGTTTGACTTGACTTAAGAAGGGTATCAGTTTCTTCTAGATGAATCTCAGGTTGTGAAATTGGGTTTTCAATTTGTGAAGATGGGTTTTCACTCTCAATTGATGGTGGGTTTTCAGTTTGTGAAGTTGGGTTTTCAGTTTGTGAAGTTTGGTTTTCAGTTTGGGAAAGTGGGTTTTCAGTTTGTGAAGGTGGGGTTTCATCTTCTTTGGTTGGGTTTTCACTCTCAATTGATGGACCTTCTAATGGTAGTGGAATGTTAGCCAAAGTTTCAGGTTCATCTACACCATGTAACACATACATATCAATACATCTATGCTTCAAAACAAGAGCAATTAGATCTCTAACCTCATTGTCACTAAAAGTCTGCCTCAACCCATCATCAAGAGTTGTACCAGGTATCAAATAATACACAGCATCAATCTTCTTATAACCCCCACATTCCTTTGCTAACTCCTCTAACCAAAACCAGCATAACTCATCTGAATCTATAGGAAAGGTTCTACCTTCTCCTCCTAAATACACAGTCCCTTTACTAGTTTTCTTAAACAAACCCCCATGCCAAAATCTAAGTGTACCAAGTGTTGATTCCATAGCAGAACAGGAAGAGCATGCAAAGAATTGAAACCCAGAACCTATTTTAATGGAAACAAAATCAACATAAAACATACATGCAATTAGGGCATATTCAAACACTTTTCAACAAATCCTAGGGCAACCCAATATTAAAAGATGCAAAATTTAACATAAATTGGGAATTTTAAACAAAGAATTTTGAAATTTTACTTACCTCACTGAGATGTGGCTGCTATCGGTTTTTCTGGGTACTTAGAATTCCACGAACTTCAACAATGGAGCTTGCCAACAATGGAGGTTGCGCGGTGTTTAGTGAAGAAAACCTTGGCAACAATGGAGGTTGCGCGGTGTTTAGTGAAGAAAACCTTGGCAACAATGGAGGTTGCGCGTTTTTTGGGGAGAAGAGGGTGTTCAGTGGTTGGGGGGAAGTTGAAAGGACAAACTCCTTTTGGGGGGAAAGTAACTGGCTGGTTTTTTTTTACCTATTGAACAGGTTGTAGGTTTTAGGAACCATTCAGAGAATATTGATGTCAAAGGTGGGATTATACCTGGATTAAATGAAGGTGGTACCACTGATGGAAGACCGGCCAAAGGTCGGATTATTCTTATCAATTTTTCCTATTAATAATGAGAATGTTGCCCCCCAAGCTTCTAAATTTTGAACTCGATTTTCGATCAATTTTCCAACAACGCCAAGGATGATAAGGTGTTGGATTTGAGATTACTGAGGAAGATACAGTAAAATTTGGGAAATTCTACATGGTAGCCCTGAGATTTGGAACTTTCTACGTGGTAGCCTTTCTTAAAATAAATTCTACATGGTAACCCTGAAGTTTTGGAAAATCTATGTGGTAGGCTAATTAAGTTAATTTTCACCATTACCACCTAATTACCTTAGAAAACCATTAAAAAATTTACTAATTACCTAATTAACAAAAAAAAGTAAAAAAAAACACAATCAGTTTAGGGGCTGGTTTGGGGGTGGGGGTGGGGGTGGGGCGGGGCTGGGGTGGGGTTTAGGGGGCAATGCTGGGGAGGGGGTGGTCGGAAAGGGTGACGAGTGCAGATCGTTGGTCGGAAAGGGAAGGGGGTGGTCGGAAAGAAATTTTTTTTTGAACCCTCCCCACCCCGGAAACACCCACCCTCGAACCTCCCCACCCCCCGAAAGCCCCCACCCTCGAACACCATCACCCTCGAACCTCCCCACCCCCCGAACCCCACCACCCTCGAACGTCCCCATCCCCTGAACCCCACCACCCCGAAATCCCCAACCACCGTAATCCCCTCCCTACCTCAGCCACCATCGAGATTGCTTACCACCGACCACCGATCTGAACTCGCCATTCCTTTTCGACCACCGATCTGCACTCGCCATCCCTTTCCGACCACCCCTTCCCCGTCACTGCCCCCTAAAACCCCACCCCACCCCAACACCGCCCCACCCCCACCCCAGCACCCCCTAAACTGATTTTCTTTTTTTTCTTTTTTGTTGTTAATTAGGTAATTAGTTAATTATTTAATGGTTTTTAAGGTAATTAGTTGGTAATGGTGGCAATTAACTTAATTAGGGCTACCACGTAGATTTTCCAAAACTTCAGGGCTACCATGTAGAATTTATTTTAAGAAAGGCTACCATGTAGAAAGTTCCAAACCTCAAGGCTACCATGTAGAATTTCCCTAAAATTTTCAAGCAGTTTACAATGGAAGTACAACCAATCACAATCTTTATAGTCGATTTATTGTCTATCAACCAATGCTCATAAGCTCAGTAACTACAAAGAGACAATAGCTACAAGACACCGTCAACTATTTTTGACGAATCAAGAGCCCAAAATCAAGTAACTATTTTAAATATATTGGGACAATGCAAAAACATATAAAGCTCATTATGATCAATAGGAATCAGAAAGTACCTTTTATAAGAGTTTTTTTGTTAGAAAGGACCTTTTAAATTTTTTTTGGCTTTTAACAACCTTAAACAAAAAAATTTTTGCGAGAAGAGACCTTGAGCTTGTTTTCCGACGTTGACCACCGGAAACCGGCGTTGACTAATATTTTTTCACAAAAAAACTCTTTTGAAAGGTCCTTTCATTAACACCCCCACCTCTCTCTCCTCCCCCACCCACATCCCACCTCCTCCCGCAACCAACCACCACCAACCTCACCCCCACACCATCTTTGCCGGAGTTTGCCGGCGAGGCTACCCACCACACGGTACCCACAACCCTGTCGCATCCTTCATCCATTGTTGTCTCTCTCTCCTCTCAATCCCCCCTCTGTTTGATGCTGCCACCACACCACCACCATATATAGGACGTCGCCGGAACTTAAGGAAGAGCTCAAGAGACAGAAGTTGATGAATCTGCCGTAGCTGAGGAAGCTGGTTTGAGTGAGTGAAAGGTGAGCAGGGGAGGACGAGGAAGGTGGTCAGTCAGCGGCAAGTGGTGGTGTGAATTCGTGGTGGTGTAGGTCCGTGGTGGCGCTACCACGAGGATGAGAGGGGAAGCGAAAAGAAACAAAAGACCAGATTAGGATTGCAAATAGGAAGAAAATATTAGTCAACGCCGGTTTCCGGTGGTCAACGTCGGAAAACAAGCTCAAGGTCTCTTCTCGCAAAAAAATTTTTGTTTAAGGTTGTTAAAAGCCAAAAAAAAAATTAAAATGTCCTTTCTCACAAAACAACTCTTTTAAAAGGTCCTTTCTGACAAAATTTCCTAATCAATATAACTATATCATACTGGGACAATGAAAATATAGTTGGAAAAAGAACATGGAGTAATTGAATCAACCAAAGTCCTAAAAATTTTGTCACCAAGTTTAAGATATTTTAAAAAAAACCTACGGGGAGCATTTGAGTATTTGTTATTTTATTTAAAATCAAATTGTACATACTGATTATAGAACAAATAACATAAAAATGTAAACTTTATTAACTTAAACTATATCGATGTACTTATATCGATGTACTTAAACTATAAAAATGTAAACTTTATTAACTTAAACTATATCGACTTATGACGTAACAAATAATTACTATAATATGAATATAAGTACATCGAACAAAAAAATTCCCGTGCAATTTTGCACGGGCCTAAAGCTAGTTATAAACAATATAACTATATCATAATAATATTCTAATTGACTAGTTCTGAACGTCTATGATAATCATCTTCCGCATCCACAGCCTCACTCTCACCACATACTCTCACTCTCACCCACATACTCATCGTCGTCGAGATTAGCAAATATCAGCATCTCAAATGTGTCAAAGTGAAGCCGTCGTAATTTTTGGTGAAGATGTCATCATTGTTCCTTGAAATACTAACAAATGGTCATACTCATACCACATCTCATAGCTATGCTTCTTGGTTGTGACATGTACAGAAATCCAATGTTTGCCTTCTCGATTCTCGTATACAAATATGATATGGCTTGAAAGCTCGCAGAGGCAATAAGTTGTTCTTCAACATCAAGTTTCCGCTTTTGAACATAACAGAGATTAATGGGGTTATGATCATAGAAGATGTCTTCACTCAACTCTTCAACCTCACCAGTATACAAACAATCTGAAATTCACATTTTCAGCGACACATTTATCATAAAGTTCTGATGCTTTTTCCAGTCATTGTAAAGCTAAAGTTTTTTTTGCATCCTCTACTCCTGTTAAGACATAAGCCATAGAGACTCCAACGGTTCATTGAGCTTGTAGTTTTTGGTCGTGAATTGTTTCCGGAAGTAAGGACATTGTGAATCTTTACCTAACCTATACAGCGAGTGGCCCAATTTACAGACCCAAGTTTCCTTTAATGGCTCTATATTAGGGTATATCTAATGTAATTAGAAGTGTGAGAAGAATTTTTTGTACATATTACATCTTTTTAAAACTAAATGTGCAATTTTTTTATGATGTGCATTTTTTTGGACATAATGTGCATTTAAATGTTTAAGAACATATATTTACAGCTTGAAATATGAAATATGCATATCTAGTTCGGTTCAAAAAATATGCAAATCGATCCTTCTCACTCTTCTCATGTTAAGATCTTTCTCATTAGGCTCTCTCTATATAATCCTTTATTACAATCCTCATACATGATATCAAGAGCGTATGTTAAATAATTTATCTTTTTCCTCTCTTTTTTCTTTCTTTACTACTGCAGTTATCTTTCTCACGGTAGTTAGGGCTTCTCCAATGTCTTCAGTGCACCAGGCCACTAGCCACCGGTGTCTCCTCGCCGACGATGAACAACCCCTCCACTCCTTTGCATTAAACGTGCCCTCAGAGTGTCTAGTGACTGCCGCATTGGTTATCGTTGTATCATGCATGGAAGTCCTTGCACCAACAAAATGCAGAGGGGTGGAGGGGTAAGTTTTAGACATTTATCTTTGGCTCGACAATTGGTGCGCACAGGACAACTTGATAGAACTACTAAACCTTTGTTAGATATCGTATTCGGGAAAACAAAGACGAACACACAATTGACAACAACAACGAATAACGATCTTCTAGGCGTGTATGGGAACACTTTCCCAAAAGCGATATTCCGACCCTATACGAAGCACGGGTTACACGGAATTCACCTCCGAGATACAAAGAAGAGACATTGATTATCACGCTCGTATGAGAATCACAAAATGAGAACAAATGTTTGTGTAGATTTTGTTTGATGAGCAATGTAGAGAGAAAACTTGAGAGCAAGTGCTTTTGAGAGAGAGATATCAAACTTATGAACATTCATCAGTGGTTTTCACCACATATATGCACGTTAATAGGCATAGAAACGGTCAATAACCGCCCAAAAGCCAAAACCGCAAACATACGCAACAAAGGATCAGTGGCTGGTCGCGAGCCGCGACAGGCGTCGCGAGTCGCAAGCACCGGTCGCAGGGGGCGAATTGGCTCGCGGGCCACGACCCTGCCTGCCCAGCCACGCCTTCGTCTTGCTTCGTTGCTTGCTTCCCCAATCTCATGTTATGATTGTTGTTATCTGTTTACTTAAATCGTGCATTCTAACGTAGCTTAAGCAACGACACCATAACCAAGTAGCTTAAGTTTAACGTTACATGAATTCATCCTACCAAATACTCTAAATATTCAACAATCCTCCCCCATTTAGAGTATTTTAAAAGGAACTAAGCACAAAACACATCATCAAAACAAACAACCTCATGCATCAATGAAAGTGTACTAAGACTTGAACTTCCACCTAGTATAATATACATTCCAAGAATCCGTATCCGAAAGGTGTCGCAAGCGATTGAACCAATCTCAATACATAGTGGAAAACTTGAAGATACCATACACACAAGATTAACTATTTGAACTCATTAAACTTGACACGTTAAGCCATGTGTCCGTATCATTCATAAGTGTATCATAGCTATGGCCCTATAGCTACTTGAAGCGGCAAAACTTCACATTTACATAGGTAGAACTCTTAAATAAACATGCCACTATGACAAGGCATAACAAGAGAACTATTAAGTATATACAACCTCTTATCAACATCATAGTCAATATAAGAACAACACTTAGAGGATACTTACAAATGTTCTTCAATCATCAAATGAAGGAATTAATCTTATTGAACTTAAGAACCAACGTCTTATTGGGCGTTAAGTTAAGATTCCCTCACTCGTGATTAACTAAGGGCTCCAATCCAAGACCGATTGCCATCCTCTTCACCGTATCTCTAGCCAAGGCCTTAGTGAAACAATCCGCTAGATTATACGTAGTCCGCACATAGTCAACAGTGATAACACTATCCTTGATAAGTCCTGGAATATAGGAATGCCGCACACCAATGTGCCTTGACTTACCATTATAAACTTGACTATATGCCCTTGCCAAAGCTGCATCGTTATCACAATGTATCGCTATGGGCGATATTGGTTTTGGCAACAAAGGAATCTCAATCATGAGATTTTTTAACCACTCCGCCTCTTTACTAGCCGAGGACAAAGCTATGAACTCCGAAGTCATGGAGGAGTCCGCAATGCAAGTTTGCTTCTTAGAAGCCCAAGAGATAGCACCTCCCCCAAGTAGGAAAACGAATCCACTTGTGGAAGAGTGATCTTCTCTATTAGAGATCCAACTTGCATCCGAATAACCTTCTAAAACCGAAGGATATCCACTGTAGGATAAACCATAATCTTTGGTTTTCCCCAAATACCTTAAGACACGACGAATAGCATGCCAATGCTTCATACTAGGATTACTAGTATACCTACTAAGCTTTCCTACCGCAAATGCGATATCCGGCCTAGTACTCGTCATAGCATACATCAAACATCCTATGACCCGTGCATACTCAAGTTGAGATACCGCACTACCATCATTTGGCATTAATTTTTCACTTGGATCCATAGGAGTTGATACAAAAGAGCAATCACTAACATTGAATTTCTTAAGTACTTTTTCAATGTAGTGTGTTTGAGATAAACTCAATTTTCCATTGCTTCTTTTAATTCTTATGCCTAGAATGACATCCGCTTCTCCTAAATCTTTCATGGAGAACATTGATGATAGGAAAGCCTTTGCCCACTCAACTTGTGACAAATCAGTCCCAAAAATCAACATGTCATCTACATATAGACAAATCATAACACCATGACCTAAGTCATCAAATTTGCTATATACGCACTTGTCCGAATTATTCAATTTAAATTCGTTAGACAACACAACCTCATCAAACTTTTGATGCCATTGCTTGGGTGCTTGTTTTAGCCCATACAAAGATCTAACGAGTTTGCAAACTTTACCTTCTTGACCTTTTACAACAAACCCTTCGGGTTGTTTCATGTAAACCTCCTCATCTAGCTCTCCATTTAAGAACGCTGTCTTAACATCCATTTGATGGATCACAAGGTTGTGTATAGCCGCAAGAGCAATCAACAACCTTATAGTAAAGATTCTAGAAACGGGTGCATATGTATCGAAATAATCGATACCCGGCTTTTGGGAAAAGCCTTGAGCCACTAACCGGGCTTTGAACTTATCAATAGTTCCATCGATTTTCATTTTCTTCTTGAAAATCCATTTACAGCCAATAGGTTTACACTTGGGAGGCAAATCCGCCAAAACCCATGTGTTATTCCCCATGATGGAATCCATCTCATCATCAATAGCTTCCTTCCAAAAAGGAGCATGTTGAGATCTCATGGCCTCACCATAAGTCAAAGGATCACCTTCCACATTAAACACATATGGAAATTTAGTCAATATAGAACTTCTAGACCCTTCAACCAAATATACATGAAAATCCGGGCCAAAGGATTTCTCCTTTCTTGCCCTTTTACTTCTCCTAGGTTGTGATGAAGTCGATGCTACATTCTCTTCTAGAGTTTGTTCATCTAATTCATGATCATTTAAAGACCGATCATCATCTTGTATTATGGTACTTGGAGTTACATCCTTTGGTCTAGGAATTGATGAATATCGATTTTCATCAAAGATTGCATCTCTTGACTCCACAATAGTGTGAATTGACCAAACGTCATTTTGTTCTATAACATAGAACCTATAGGCCTTGCTATGAATAGCATACCCTATAAAGATGCATTCAACTCCCCTTTCACCTAACTTTTTACGTTTAGGTTCCGGCACTTTTACAATTGCCCTACAACCCCAAACTCTAAGATAACTTAGATTTGGTTTTCTTTTGTACCATAATTCATAGGGTGTAACTTTGTTCTTTTTCATAGGAACGCGGTTTAATAAGTAACAAGCCGTTAAAACCGCTTCACCCCAAAATCCATCACTTAAACCCGAATAGGATAACATAGAATTTACCATTTCTTGTAAAGTTCTATTCTTTCTTTCCGCTATACCATTTTGTTGTGGTGTATAACCCGCGGTTCTTTCATGTATAATTCCTAATGATTGGAAATAACTAGGATCATGGTATTCACCACCCCTATCGGTTCTAAGCCGTTTTATTTTGTCATTTAGTTGCAACTCAACCTCGTTTTTATAGATCTTAAACTTATCCAGAGCTTCATCTTTAGTTAATAGAAGATAAACATAACAATACCTAGAATGATCATCTATAAATGTTATGATATACTTTTTATTACCTAAAGAAGGAGTGCTATGAAAATCACATAGGTCACTATGCACCAAATCAAGCAAATTAGTATCTCTTTCCACATTATTTGGGAAAGAATTTCTGGTTATCTTAGTAAGCATGCATGTTCTACACTTCTCTATGCTTGGATCAAAACTAGGAATCAAATCATCCTTTGACATAGAATAAAGCTTTCTATAATTAACATGACCAAGCCGGTAATGCCATAGAGAAGAACTATCATTAACAACATAAACATTGTTTAACAAAGTATTCGAAATACTTAACTTGAACATACCATTACATAAATAACCAAAACCAACAAACGACCCTCCCTTAGATAAAATAAACTTGTCCGACTCAAATACCATTTTAAAACCTATTCGATTCAAGATAGCTCCCGAGACTAGATTCTTTCTAAGGTCCGGAGCAAATACAACATCTCTTAAAACAAGAGACTTTCCGGAACTAAAAACTAGCTCAACTTGACCTACTCCTAAGACTTTAGCAGTAGAATCGTTCCCCATGTAAAGAACTTCTCCTTCATCCGCCTCCTTGAAGGTCTTGAAGAGAGATCGTTCATTGCATACATGTCTTAAAGCTCCCGAATCGATGTACCATGAACAATCATTCTGTACACAAAAGATTTCAGAAATCGTACACACATAATTCAAAACCGAATTAAGTGAAACTTGTGCACAAGTACCTTGCTTGGGTTGGGTATGGCTTGACTCGCCTTTCCCACCAGCATTCCCATTCTTGTTCATCTTTTTCTTCCAAATGGTGCAATCCTTCTTGAAGTGACCGGGCTTTCCACATTCCCAACAAGCTCGTTGTTGTCCTCCTCCACCAAACTTTGGTTTCTTACCATAAATTCCTTTGGTGAAGTTATGTGCCCTCTTCTTAGGATTAGAGTCATGAGACTTTCCATCCTCTACCATGTTAATAGTGGAAGAACTAGGATTTACCTCCTTTTGACCATCTTGAACCCGAATGCCCTCTTCAATCCGAAGATGAGCACCCAATTGTTCAATAGTCATTTCATCTTTCCTATGTTTTAAACTATTTCGAACATCTTTCCAAGAGGAGGGTAATTTATCGATTATTGAAGAAACGGCAAATGTTTCATCCATACTAATATCGTGTTGTTTAAAGCTTCCTAAAATTCTTTGGATTTCATGGAATTTCTCCATAATTGGCCTAGACTCAACCATTTTAAAGTTATTAAAATTGCTCACTAGAAATTTCTTACTAGAAGCGTCTTCGGCCATATATTTAGACTCTAAATAATCCCAAAGAACTTTAGCGGATTCATAATATTGATAAACATCAAATAAATCATCGGACATACCGTTGAGAATGTGACCACGGCATATGTAGTCGTCGTTCTCCCACTTCTTCCTCTTCCTAGTAGCCTCAATCGTCTCATCATCCACTTCAATAGGCTTCGGGGATGTGAGAACGTACACCACCGCCAAAGAGGTAAGAAGAAAGTGCATCTTCTTTTGCCATCTACGGAAACCCACGCCTTCAAACTTATCAAGTTTGTGGAAATTCGCTGTCATTTCACGAAGTGTAGCCATCTCAACGAAAATATCGCTTTTGGATTGTTAGATATCGTATTCGGGAAAACAAAGACGAACACACAATTGACAACAACAACGAATAACGATCTTCTAGGCGTGTATGGGAACACTTTCCCAAAAGCGATATTCCGACCCTATACGAAGCACGGGTTACACGGAATTCACCTCCGAGATACAAAGAAGAGACAGTGATTATCACGCTCGTATGAGAATCACAAAATGAGAACAAATGTTTGTGTAGATTTTATTTGATGAGCAACGTAGAGAGAAAACTTGAGAGCAAGTGCTTTTGAGAGAGAGATATCAAACTTATGAACATTCATCAGTGGTTTTCACCATATATATGCACATCAATAGGCATAGAAACGGTCAATAACCGTCCAAAAGCCAAAACCGCAAACATACGCAACAAAGGATCAGTGGCTGGTCGCGAGCCGCGACAGGCGTCGCGAGTCGCGAGCACCGGTCGCGGGGGGCGAACTGGCTCGCGGGCCGCGACCCTGCCTGCCCAGCCACGCCTTCGTCTTGCTTCGTTGCTTGCTTCCCCAATCTCATGTTATGATTGTTGTTATCTGTTTACTTAACCGTAAACCATTAATCGTGCATTCTAACGTAGCTTAAGCAACGAAACCATAACCAAGTAGCTTAAGTTTAACGTTACATGAATTCATCCTACCAAATACTCTAAATATTCAACAACCTTGACCCCCTTCATATTACTAGCATAAATCTTAAAGTGAGTGACGCCATGTTACCCAATATGACATGGAATTCACATCTTTTAGCGTCCAGGGGCCTAATGACATTCATAAATGGATTAAGGACATCCCGCTGCCATTTCGACAACAGCCAGATGCCCCTTGGTGAGGAGTAACGTCATCACGAAAGTTCATGGTAAAATCAGCCATTTGGTGAAGCCTTTGGAAAGAAAGAAATGATATTATCTTTTAATCTTGCACCTTCAACATCTCCCGCAATTTGCATATAGCAAAGTTCTCAATAACTGAATCGAATTTGCGTAATTCAGTTAGCAATAACTCCTCTTATATTACCCCTTCCCCGTGCATAAATGGGTGCATGATACATGTGCAGTGGAACCAACCTCCTCAATATTATGCTTCCTCCGTTTTCAATTAAATGATACATTGTTGCTTTTATGGATTTAGATTGTAAATATGTTTAGAGTATAAAATAGTTGTAAAGTTAGTAGGTGTGGTTTCCCACCCCCTTTTGAAGTGAGTATTGTTAACTGTCTGTTTTTAAAAAAAGTAAGGGCACAAAGGTCATTTTCACAAGCAAAAAGTTACCATATAAAGCAAAAAAACAAAGTGTATTATTTATTTTAAAACACCCCAAAATAGATTGTGTGTCATTTATTTCAAAATGGAGAAAGTATTAAACTTAATTTTAATGGCTCATCCTGTCTTCCACCACCACATTTGCAGCACCTTGTACAACTAGATTTAAATTTAATAATCTATAGTAGATAATTTGATTTACGACCACCAGGACCACCATAATAAATTAGGTGAGATGCGTGCGACAATAATTTTATTATAAAATTTAATAATCTACAATAGATAATTTTATGGATAGTTGCATCTTACCACTTAAACTTTTCATGTTTTTAGAAACTCCCACCTTTATGATTTTTTTAAAAAAATTCCACCTACCATTTACAATTTTATTAAAAACTCCCACCACTTAACGGTTTTTGTCAAATTTCATTAACAAAAAACCGTTAAGTGGGTCCCACATATACATTTTCTTAACAAAATGAAACTTGAAATAGTTGCAATTCTTTCCAAATAGTTGTAATTCGTTCCAAATTTGCTCTAAATTTGTTGAGGATTTGCCCTTAAATTGATGAAATTGACTTTAATTTCAGCGTAAACTAATAATGCAGTGATATGTGGGGCTCACAACATGGTTTTGTTAACGAAATTTAACAAAGATCATTAAGTGGTGGGAGTTTCTATAAAATTGGGAATGATAGGTGGAAATTTAAAAGAAAAATTCATTAAGGTGGGAGTTTCTAAAAACGTGAAAAAATTAGGTGGTTTTAAACAAAAAAATCCTAATTTTATTTGCATACAATGTGTGTTTTGGCTACTGTAACATGATAGAATATGAAAGTACATAACATATTTTATTTTCAAGCTAAATTCATTTTGGCTCATTTTTCTTTGAAAACATCCCTTACTCTCCACCATCAACTACAACTTTTGTTATATAGTACCTGGTAAGGTATTTTTTGCTCATTGTCCTATAAAAGAAAAAATTCAAAAGTACTTGAAAATACTTTATCATATTTCTCACTCATGCTAAAATACTTTATCAGGATCAATTTAATCAAATGTGCCTTCACTCATGAACAATCAATTACTCATGTATTTCAAAATAAAAAAAATTCAAAAGTATGTAAAAGTATAGCAAAGTGGGTGTCTATCTATAGATCTTAAGAAAATATAATCGTTGATATTTTTTTAATTACTTTTACTCTGTAGGTTTTTAGATATTTTAGTTAAAAGTTCTGAAAATCTTTTATTAAAAATCTGATGGCTAAATTTGGAAGTAAAACTTAATAACTTAATAAACTCATTGATTTATTTTATTTATATTTCCTTTTTTTCTTTTTGTTGTCCACCCCCACCTCTTCACTTATATAATAAAGATACCGAGGAATTCAGTAGGGCATATTCTCATTAATGCCATGATTTTCAATCTTGACAAATCTTCCCCACTAATAGCAAAAACCACATCCTTCTGAAATGGTCTTATACGCCAATTTTGCAAATTTAAGATATCCTTACTAAAAGGTGACAACCTGGATATAATAACATCCTAAAAGGCAAATTCCAAATACCTTGGTGTATCTAGACACTTATACATGATACACATTAATTGCTTACGTCTTTTCGATTTACTTCTATCACCCATATTTTTAGAGAAGCTAACATTGTGGCAGACTATCCTTCCAAGCAAGGACATCAAATTAATTCAAAAAGACAGTTGTTTGATGTCCTTCAAGATTAAACCTTGTACCGTCTTTTTTATTAGATAACTTAGGATTCATCATTGAGAGAGAGAAGGGTCTCCTTTACTAGTATACTTCCTCCGTTTCTAAATAAGTGACACATTTAAATAGTGTTTACTATTCAAAGTTTAGACTTTGATTAACTTTTGTGATTTACATTTTAAGAAAAACATAGTCATGTGGGATCTTGTTAGATTTGTCTCAATGTAAATTTTTTTAATATCAACTTTTTATAATTTTTACTTATTGATAATTGTAGATATTAATGGTTTAAATAATGCATTGGCAAGCGTGTAAACAAGAAGTGTGTCACTTATTTAGAAATGGAGGAAGTATTTTAAGAAATTGAAAAATTAATCTGAATAATCCCAACTATTGTCCGCCTTCCACAATCAATCCCACCTTTAATAATCCGTAAAATAATTTCAACTATTGCCCACTCTTCCCAAAACAGTCCCACTTGATGGTTGTTGGTGCTATTTTGTGACTATTTTGGGAAGAGTGGACAATAGTTGAGATTATTTTACGGATTATTAAAGGTGGGATTAATTGTTGAAGATGGGCAATAGTTGGGATTATTTTACGGATTATTAAAGGTGGGATTAATTGTTGAAGATGGGCAATAGTTGGGATTATTCACGTTAATTTTTCCTTAAAAATTATATTTTAATTGTTAAGAATTGGATCTCCGTTATTTCTTATCCACCCATTTTCTTAAAATATAATATCTAAATCAGCTAAAAATAATTATAAAAAACGTCCTTTTTTCTCAATATATTCTCACTTGCTATTGATTCGTACTAGCATCATGTGCATGCGATGCGAGCGAAACAATTAAAATATTAAAATTTTGAGTGGAAAAACTTAATTAATTAAGTGATTAATTATCTATCATTAGCACAGTGGTTAAGATTTTAAATTTTATTTTATTTTTTTCTTTTTTACTTTTGGTGTCCACCCCCTTCTATTCACTTATATAATAGTGATGTATGCTCATGCGAAAGATTAATATGTAAGGATTTGAGATAAAGTACATTGTAATTTCTTCAGTGACATGTATACATATTTTTCATACTTTTAAAAATAATCGTTTAGTGTTAGTTATATTGTTTTATTTAGAGGGTGTAATTGTAATATCGAAAGAGTTTAAATAGTAAAACAATTTAAATACATAAAAAGAGTAATAATTACTCCTATTAGAGAGTAGATTACTAATAGTGATTTGAAAACAAAACGACAAAAAAGATAAATTATCTTACATACGATTAATGGAAGATGTTATGAGCATCATCACTTATGAGTAACATCCCTCTCCCTCTACCACTTTCGCACTCATCCTAAAATAACTTATCATGTTTGATGATAAATTTGATCAAATGTACTTCACTTATGAGCCATCAATTACTCATTTATTTAAAAATTAAAAAAACCAAAAGTATATAAAAATATAGCAAAGTGGGTGTCAATTTATAGATCTCAAGAAAATATAACCATTGATATTTTTAAAAAAAAAATTTACTTTATAGATTTTTAGATATTTGAGTTTTAAGTTTAAACATTTTTTCCAAAAAATCTGATGGTTAAGTTTGAAAATAAAACTTCATTACTTAATGACCTCCTTGATTTATTTTATTTGTTTTTTTTCTTTTCTTAATTTTGATATCCATCCCCTCTTCTCTTATAATATAGAGATCATTCATTTGTTTTAGGAAATAAAGAGGATTCTAAAGTAACACTCCCAGTCACAAAAAGGAAGTTGTTTAAAAGAGATCTAGAGTATGCAATCTAAGACCGTCAAAATTATTACAAACTTGCAGCCCAAGCAGTCCTTAACTCCTAATTGCAGCCCAACATTCATTCGCAGGCTTCCTCCCACGTCACCTAAGTTGGCCCGTGACGTGGTTGCACACTACCACACACCGTTGAAAGTTGAAACCAAAAACAACGGGAATGATAAAAGGCCCGTTCGGTATTATTATAGTTTTTTTATTTTTAGTTTTTAAATTATTAATTAAAAAATTAATCAGATTTATTAGGAATACGATGATTTTGAAAACTCAAAACTAAAAACTAGAAAATCACTTTTTATGGTTTTGTGTTTTTGGTTTTTAGTTTCAGAAAAACTGAAAACAAAAAACGATAACAAATATTTCCTCCGTTCTTAAATAAGTGACACACTTCATGTTTTCACGTTTGTCAATGCATTATTTTAAAGATTAATATCTACAATTATCAATAAATAAATATACTTCCTCCGTTTTTTTAAGTGATACACCTTCTAAAAATGGGTGTTTTTTTAAGTGATACACTTTGGTGATTTACTTTATTTGGTAACTTTTGGTATATAAAATGACAATTCTACCTTTACTAAAAATACTTAATCATCTTTATTATCTTAATAAACCCAACCTTACTCTCTTAATTTTACCCACCTCTCTCTCTCCTCAAATCCCAGTCAACCTACCACCACCATATCCACCTACCCTCTAACTCACTTGAACACAAAACCACCTTCTCTACCACCCAACCATTCTCCCTCCTCTCCTCGACACCACTTCACCGACCACCCTCCTCTCTCCTCCGCACATACCAAAACTGCGAATTCGCAGCCCAACCCATCCCCCAACACGAATTTGCAGCCCCAGCTAACCCCCACCACAAAGTCGCCCCAGCCCCCCTCCTGTCCCACGAAAATCGAACGCCACCACCATAAATCACATCCCATCATGAAATCGCGCAAGAAGAGTAATTTCTAGGGCAGATTTGGTGCGTTCGAACGGAGAACGCAGGATTTGGTTGTGGTGGTGGATTTGAGCATATTTGGTGGTGGCTAGAATGTTGACAGTTTTGGTGGTGGTGGTTTGGGCATATTTGGTGGTGGCTAGAGTGTTGGCAGTTTTGGTGGTGGTGGCTAAGGGTGGCTGGAAAGTTGGTTTCGGTGGGTGGGGGTGGTTGATTTGGTGTTTCCGGTGGATGAAGGTGGTTTCCGGTGATGTTGGGGTGGCAATCAGGCGGGTCAGGTGGGGTTGGCGGACATAGAGTGTGGTAGGTGGGTGGTGAATAATTTAATTATATGCCCCATCCCTTACTTTTTATTGGTTAATTACACTTAAGAAGTTTTGCCTCAAAATGCGTAAAAGCAAACATGTATCACTTAAAAAAAAAACGAAGGAAGTATAAAAAGTTGATATTAAAAAAATTCACATGGAGACGAATCTAACAAATTACTATGTTTTTTCTAAAATATAAATCACCAAAACTAATTAGAATCTAAACTGTAAATAATAAACACTATGTAAATGTATCATTTATTTAAAAAGGAGAAAATATGTCATATTCCCAAGTATAATTTGGAATCGAATATCGTAAATCGTCATCTAAAATCGTTTAACATCGACAAATCTATTAAACACGAATACAAATCCATCTAGGATAAATACATCTATTATTCATATTCGTATTCCCCTCCCAGCAATTAATTCTCCTCTTTCATCTTCCTGGATCCACGAACCCTAAGCACCAAACCTCTTCCCCCAAACTCCTTAAATCGCCATTGATTTCTAAGCTTCATCCATCTACAATTCCTTCAGTTCCCCCTAGAAAAACCAATTTTTTCTCCAATATCTCAGGTATTTCAATCGAAAAAAGTAAGAGATGGACGATAGCTGTGCTGTTTGTGCCGATAACTTAGAATGGGTTGCGTACGGCCCGTGCGGTCATCGCGAGGTCTGCTCCACTTGCGTCGCTCGCCTTCGATTCATCTGCGACGATCATCGTTGCTGTATTTGCAAATCCGACTGTAATGTCGTTTTCATCACCAAGGTTTTTTACTTTGCTCTGTCCTATTAGTAATTGGAAATAAATTTCTGTTTATTGTTATTAGAACTTCAATTTATTGCGCAATTACTCATACATAGATCATGTAATTTGGGAATTTTTATGGTTTTAAAGGCACTAGGGGATTATACGAGGACGGTGAATGACTTTTCGACATTGCCGTCGCAAGTAAAAGAAGGACAAGTGGGTTCTTACTGGTATCATGAGGATACTCAAGCCTTTTTCGACGATGCCGAACACTACAAGATGATCAGGGCTATGTGCAGGCTTTCCTGTAGTATGTGTGATAAGGCGGAGGAACAACCTCAGCAAGAGGGGTTTAGAAGGCGGCAGAGGTTTCGGAATATTGGCCAGCTTAAGGGTCATTTATCTTATCAACATCGCCTTTTTATGTGTGATCTCTGCTTAGAAGGCAGAAAGGTATATTGGCATTGGCATTGCCACCTTTGTTGCATTGTTATGTCTTCAATGATTACTTTGCTGTTTCGTGTTGCTACTACTACTGTCTTTTAATCGGAGTATATGTCTTTCGATATGATGTTAGTAACTGTAATTATTATGCTCTTGCTGGTATAAACTGGTGCATCAATTCTATTCCTGGATCAATAGCTCATGTTAGTTCTTTCTTATCAAAATGATCGGAGTTCATATTAAACTTGCCAGTTGCTCAAGCATTGTATCAATTCTTGCATACTTGAAACCTTGTTGTCCCAAAGGCCAAACTTTCCTACTTCCTAGCCTTTTCAATATTTGTTTTCGGGTTGTTTGTAGTTCTCTTATACAGTCTTTATGGTGTTTTTGTCTGTTGAAGATTATGGTTGTTACGCTAGACGCCTAGGGCACTAGACGTCTAGACCTAAACAACACTATGTTCCTTGTTCAGGGGAAGAAGGGTCACGTTGCTCTATTGTTTCTCAATCTCTCCGTTTATGAGCTTGAAGGGGTTTAAAATTGAAATTGGAAGTTTCTGACTGAATAATGCTAAGGATGTAACGTTTTTCTTCACATTTTTTTTGACTAGCAACGGCTTTCTGTTGTTTACCTTTGTATGGAGCCATCATAAACGTGCATCTGGTCTCTTTGACTCTTCATTTAAGATTATGGTCTTTTTTCTCTGTACATATGGAATGTCATGATAAATTGTATCCTCCCGTTGTCTGGAGCTTCATTTTTTTATTGTATGGAAGCTCGTTGTGTGTAGTGGACCATTGGTGTTTGCTTTAGGCATGGGAAGTGGGAATCATATATTTATCATGTATGAGGTTTCTGTTATTCTTGTCATTACATCTTATGCAAAACCTGAATGAAACAGGTATTTATTTGTGAGCAAAAGCTCTATACGCGAGCGCAGTTGAATCAGCACAAGAGAACTGGCGACTCTGAAGTGGATGGAACAGAAAGTGAAAGAGGAGGATTTGCAGGACATCCCATGTGTGAATTTTGTCGAACCTTTTTTTACGGAGAGAATGAACTTTATTCTCATATGTCAACTGAACACTATACATGTCATATTTGTCAAAGGTGCATTCAGTTTTATCTATTTCTATTTATTTTTTCTGGCTTTTGCCTATGATATCATAGTCAGACTGCTGAAGTAAAGAAACAGTTTAACATTTTGTCTAATCATTTTTCTAGGCAGCATCCTGGGCAATATGATTATTATAAGGATTATGATGATTTGGAGGTAAGCATTTTTCTTCCCCAATAGATTTGGAAGTCTTTTCTTTTCTTTACGATTTCTTTAATACGCTTACCTGTTTACTGCAGACGCACTTCCGTCACGACCACTTCTTGTGTGAAGATGAAGCATGCCTTGCAAAAAAGTTCATTGTATTCCAATCAGAATCTGATATAAAGGTGATCTTTTTAGCATCCACGTAAGAATACAATGTTTATTCTTATTTTCCTAGGTATAACAATTGAATCTCACATTTTATTGATACTTAATGCAGAGACATAATGCTATGGAACATGGAGGACGCATGTCTAGATCAAAGCGTAATGCTGTTCTCCAGGTATTATAATATCTTCATTCAACTGGTTTGGTGTTTCTCTCGTAATATCTATTAGTATATAAGTGTTTCAGACTTTCATCTTTGTTTTTCACACAGATACCAACTAGTTTTAGATACCGAAGCAGCAATGAGGCGGGACAGCATCGGGGAAGGAGACGGTCTTTTCGTCGAGATTCCTCTCCAGACCATGAGCTTAGTATGGCCATCGAAGCCAGTCTCAGTAGAGGTCATGCCAGTAATGCAGGGGCTGGTCAGGCAGCATCATCCGCTGCTGAATCGGTAGTTCATGATGGTGCTGAATATAGCGACATTGATCCCCTTGTGCAGCCGTTTGACTCATTGACCACTACTGATTCTGAACTATCTTCAAGATACCGTCAGGCTGTGTCTCAGACCTCAACTAATTCTTCTCTAAGAGAATCTTCTTTCCCTCCCCTATCAAGTGCACCCAGCAGTAGCCAACAAAAATCTCAGCAAGAATCCCGTGATACTATGGCAGCTCGCTTGCGACGTCGAAACAACGCCACTGTTCTAAATGCTGCTCGTCCCAGGCCAGCTAATAGTCGTGGGCCTGCTCTGGGTAATTCAACTGCTTGGCCAGCTCCAGCTCCAGCTCCAGCTCCAGCTCCAGCTCCAGCTCCAGCTCCAGCTCCAGCTCCGGCCCCGGCTCCGGCTCCTGCTCCTGTTCCTTCTTCTGGTTCTGGTCAAACTAAGCCAGCCGCTGTCAGTGGTTCCGGGTCTTCTAGTTATGCTAGTTCTTTGCATGGAAGGCCATCGAATGAATCTGGCCTCGTCATGGGTGGGTCGTGGGGTTCCAGAAATTTGGGGAATAGCAATAGGTTGAACCATTCAACCTCTGCTCCTAATCTTAGTGAAAGTAGATCTTTTGATCCCGCGTCTGATTTTCCACCAGTATCTATTGCACAATCCAATAGGTTACCATCTAATGGCCGAACCAAGAGGACAGATAATGCTCAAATTGCGAATCAGACTTTGGTAGAGAGGATGCGTTCTGCTCTTGATTTTGATGAAAACAAATATAGTGCTTTTAAAGAGATTTCGCAAGAGTATCGACAGGGTTTAATTGGCACGTGGGAATATCTAGAATATGTGAAGCAGTTTAACTTGACGCACCTTGTTCTTGACTTGGCTAGATTATGCCCTGATATTCAGAAGCAAAAGGAGCTCATTGAGGCGTATAATGCTTCTTTGAGTAATGGAGCACAAGAGACATTCTGGGGCAACGACAACTTGCATTCAAAAGGAAGCAGTAGTGCAAGGAAGGACAAAGGGAAGAAGGTGTTAGTTGCTGAGAACAGCCGCTCAAAGGAGGCATTAGCAGATAGCATCATCAGTACAGTGAAGAGTTTGCAGTCTCAGCAGCTCAAGTCTTCCGATGGAGTGGTGGAAGTCCTGGAAAAGGATGGCTATCGTCATGGTAAAGGAAAGTCAGCTGTATCAGCAGGTGAAACGACAGCTGAATTGTGCGGCAATAACCAGCATCCCCCTGCACAAGCAACAGCAGTCGGGCACAATTCAGTAGATGGAGGAAACAAGCAGAAAAAGAAAACCTCAAAATTCCACAGAATTCGACTTGGTGATGGCTCTGCCGCAGCACTTCTAGATGTTAGAAATCCGTCTTCTGCTCCTAGTTCAGCTGCCTCTCCAGGTTGGCCGAAGCCATCAGAAGGTTCATCTGCACGCAGTGTTTGGGGTAACGGAGCTGGTCAGAGACTATTTGCGAAATGATGAAAGTTTTTGGCTACCTTTTGCCGTGGGAGTTGAAAAAATATCCAGGCAGAAGTGTTTTTATCACACTTACGTGCACTGATCATTTACTTGGAAGTATTTTGGCGTCTTGTGCAGCATGTTGTGTGGTTTATGAAGATCAGAGTTACCTTGTTCGAGTTCAAATCAAGCTCATGAAGGTTTTGCCTATAAATTGTCTATATAAATATTTATACTTAGGAGGAAAGGAAACTTGTCAGAATCTTCTTGGTGCGTTTTGTGTCGTTATGGCTCATATTTTGGTCGATCGTCACGAGATTTGTTTTTCAGTTTGGGAAATGTTATATGGGCGCGCTAACAGCTCTTTTTGGTAGAAAGACGATAAATTGATGATGAGCTTATTTGTAATTTAAAGTTGTTTAAACTTTTGTGAAAAATATAATTTTTTTTGTAACAAAACACCTTATATTATCACTCCAAATCTTGATACAAGAATTACAAATCACAACTCAAATGGCAAATATCAAAGAAAAGCCAAAAAAGGCGGCTCAATTGCATGCACTCTGGACTCTGGAGAGTAATTAAACAAATATAACGAACAAAATTTCTTCATCCCCGCCAAATTTGATGAATTGTAGCGTGCAGACAATTAACTCATAGTTGTGATCAACCATGAAAAACAATTGTTGATCAACCATGAAGTGATCAAGTGAAGCAGGTCCATTCTCTCATCAACCCTGAAAAACAATTGTAGACCAAACCATGAATTGAAGCAGGTCCATTTCTCTTTCTTCACTTTTTCAAGAACGTTTCAAAGAAGAGTTTTGGGATGAAAACTCTTAAAATGAAAAAGCTCATATTTGGAGCTTTTTGTTTAGAGGATTATGTAAGAGAATGTTTGAATTACTTTTTTGCCCATAATTATAATACCATTATATTAATTAACATGTCCATAAATGTCATTGTACATACACTAATGGTAATCGATTTTTAGGAATTAGTTAAACTTTATCAAAGACACTTATATGAAAAGTTAGTCAAACTTGAAGTCAAATCTGCTGAACAAAAAGGTAAAACTCTAAACTTTAACTCTAACTCTAAACTCTAAACTTTATTTGTCAAACAGGGCTATATCCATCTCTGCAACTTCGTTGGTGATTGTCTCCCCATCTCTATGCTTGAAATCCACGTTGGAAGAGGTTTGTGAAAATGAATGGTCAAACGACGAAAGTTTGACTTCTTCACTGGGATCCGGCAAAAAGAGGTGGATTTGAATAAATAAGAGTGATATAAGGTGTTTTCTAACAACAAATATTATACAAGAGTTTTTCACAGAATTTTAAACAAATAAGGTATTTTCTCACAATATTTCCTTTAAAATAAAGTCCGTTTTAATGCATATACTATATGGACACATTGACACAAGACGTCCCTTCACTACTAACACATATAAATAGGTGTAAAAGGTGCCCCCGAGTTGCCAAACTGACAGTACCGTTTTGGGAATATTATACCATCCCCATTTTTATCGAGAAAGAGATATTTATCATAGGATTCAAATTTCAAACAATCTTTCAATTATTATTCAATATAATAAAAATTCATTTTCCCATATATTATACAATTTAATAAATATTCTTTTTCATAAGAATGCTCGAAAAGGACATTGTTCGATATGAATAGAGTACATAAACGCCTTATCCTTAGTTAGGGACTTAGGGTGCATTATGCACTTGCTCATGACACGTGGTATTAGAGCCGTCCCATTCTTCCATTCACCATTAGGAAGGACCACCAAAGGGGCACGAGGGTCGAGGGGTGCCTGCTGGATGGGGTGCTTGGTGGGGTACCAAAATTGGTGAGTGGTGAGCCAACCATTACGGCAAGCGAGTGAGCTCGATGAGGGATCGCCTTTTGACGGGTTGAGGGGCATGCTCGTGCTTGCTTAGGACTCGTGGCAAAAGTGAATTTAATAATGGGACATGTCAAGCAAACAATGGATGAAGCAAAGACAAAAGTGAAGCAGTAAACAACAAAACTGTTGGAGAAGAGTCGAGCAATGTTGCTAGGGAAAGGGACTTGCCGTGCTAGCACATAGTTGCTTGCTGGGCGACTGTGGAACAAAATGTCACTCGTGTGTCAAATTATGTGCTATTGCCCCTAGAAGCGACAAGTAGTAAGCCTCTGAGCACCTCATGAGGGCGTTCACGGAGCCGCTGAGAGTCGCACGAGGGAGTTTGCGGCTTAGGTGGGGAGCTTGTCACATGCTCACAGCTTCCCAACTGTTAGAGGCTTTAGAGCACAACAAGTCAGATATGAGGCAACTCCTATACCTAGATGCTCTTACTAATACATATGCGTTGGTGCAAGTTAATATCATTGTGTGCTAAATTTATCGTACATATATCTACGTTTATGCGCTCCTGCATGACAATATGATGGAAAACAGATTTCATTAATAAAATAAGGAATAATTCTACCTTTTATTAGAGCAGATCATCTGATCCAATCAAATAAGGCTCACAAGTCACAAGTAAACCCTTTTTGGGAGGACAAAATACTCCCCATACATTAATACTACATTAATTTAGCAGATGTTCCAACAGGGGGGCTTTTAGATAAGTGAGAGAACATTGCTTCTAAATGGCAGACTGCAAATTTGTAAGAAGAGCATATATAACAGCTTATTCGCTGGTGTTTGACCATTATGCACAAAACAATTTGAATTGTGAGTTATCAAGCAACTGAGAGTAATTCATGTTGGGAGAATTTACAATAATAGCTTCGCAAAGTCTAGAGGTTTTTTGTACACAAATGAAAATGAAATTCTGACAAGTCAATTCAGGCACAAGGTCTGCAGATTTTCACCGCGGTCGCAATCACCGCCAAAAGTCTTTTCACTGCTGTAACACATGTACAGAAATCCATCTTCATCCTTGTATGTTTCATACACAGAGTCCAGCAAACAGGCTGCATATACAAGAACAAAATGAAAACATTGCCTGGGATATAAATTAAACCGGAAGTGAAACCCCAGAACAGGTAACAAAAGAAGATTCAGCCGATGCTTACATGTTTGAGGCAATGTATCCTTGACAAATATAAAGAGAGCCTTGCCAGGAGCAAGCCAAAGTCTGCCGTTCAATATGTGAATAAAATGCCCAACAGACATGTCTCTAGGAACCAAAAATCTGAAATGCTCAACCAATAAACCATCTTTTTAACTTACAAGGGCCATTGCTACATGTACTATAAAAACAAATCCAGAAGCACCTCATCTTTGCCAGAAAGCATGAGTGAGTAGCATATGTTTCATAATGTTATCCCTTCTCGGTTGGAAAGTGTCAAAGTAGATAACATTGCAAAAGAAATGCATGAATTAGTAGTGTAATACATGCCTGGGCCCTGGAGTCACCAAGGACTGGGCAAAAGCTGCATACTCGGAAGATAACATTGCAAAGGAAAATGCAGATGTATTTTCTCAAAGGCAAACAAGAGAATATGCAAAATGATATGGAACCGGAGAAAGAGATGATTAAATGATCAGATCACAAGAGCTGGTATTGAAGTTTTAAGCACTTACTTGCAAGGTATGTTTCTAAAATTAAGTTATAATCAGCATATAGTCATTCCAATGCTCCTTATTTCGGGAAAGCATTCATACAACGCAGGACAATTACAAAAATTGATACATTCTGAATTATTCAGAAAGAAATTTTAAGGGCAATTAGAAAACCTGTATTTAGTGTTAGGTCATAAATTACAGGAATGTAATGAAGTACAAGTGTGTGATTTTATGAAATTTATCGTCTTAAAATTCATGAAAAACATATAGTACCTTTTTCTAACAGTCTTAAGCTTTGACTCTTAAAAACTTGATATTCACGACCTCTAAAGATCCATAACCACCTTTGATGTATCATATTAGTTGCAATTGCAACACTTCCCTTTTTCAAAAGTTTCATATTGGTTGAAACATTACTTTTATTTGGTAATAGTTGAGTTATCTCTATCTCTCTCCTCACTACATGGGTCCTCTTCTTTCCGTTCTCTATCTTTCTCCTCTCCTTCAAGAATGTGCCCTAATGCTTTGTCTGGATAGCAAGGAAAGAGGTAAAGAGAGGGGAGGAAGGAAGGAAGAGAAAGGGCGCGGAAAGGTGTGGTCCATTTTCCCTCCAAATCTTTCCCCTTCCCTTCCCTTCTACAACCATTTATCCAAACAAGTGAAAATGTCCCCCTCTTTTCTCTTCTCTTCCTTACCTTCCACTTCCTCCTACCCAAACAATGTGTAGATGAGAACACAGGAAGTATATGAAAAGGTAGAGAGAAATGGAAATAGATGGGAAGAAGGTTAAGAATAAAGAGGAAAATATGCCATACTTTATTTTGAGAAGAAATTATTTTTCATCCATAGGATAACTATCTTCCACTATTTGAAAAAATGCTTTTACAATCCAAGCAAAGGAACATGTTTTTCGCCCAACCAGACATAACTTACAATTGTACTTGCCAGTATTTTCCCTTGAATACGTTTTCCGTCCAACCAGACATAACTTTTTTTTTTGGTAAGAAGAAGTGGTCTCGACCCTGCTCGGCCAGACACTTGAGAGTAGGGGGAAGGGTAAGGGGAATCTCTACCAAGTACTATTGCCATCTTCATAGATTACAATATCGTTAATGAGTAAATTATTGTTTCTTCACTATTGCCATCTTCATCAACATAGCTACAAATTAGCTTCTAGCTAAGCTATGTAAGTATTAGTGGTATTTCTTCATCCATTTCACATAACATAATCACATTCCCTACTTTCTCAAAACTTACATTTCTCTGTTTTGGCCGTAAAATAAAGTAAAAAAACATAAATTGATCATGGAAATGCATTACGACAGACATCAACACAGCAATCTCAAATAACATTACTTACAAAACACTATACCCATCAATAAATTTGTAAACTTTACCAAAACAAGTACAGAAAAAAGATCCAGAAAGCAAAGAAAGGGACAAAAAAAAGACTGACTTTTTCTTCTCCAGCTCAGGAAGATCAGTTCTTGAATATTTCTCAGCAATCACCTACAATAAAGTAAACCCAAATATGATTACTGAAATTGAGTCTATGATCAAATTTCTCATACAAAAATCGAAGCCCTAAAAAAAAACCAAATCAGTAGTAGTGAATTTAAAAAAAAAGGGGGAGGATGATTACTTACAGGGACACGATCAGGATACTTGGCAAGCATATCAGTTGATTCGTTCAATCTTTGCTCTGCAAATTGCAAAATTCAAACTTAAAACACAGTTTTTTAAGGTTTAGCAAGTTATCAACATTGATTTTATGGTTGAAGAATGAAGATTAACATACCGAAAGTGAACTCATGTTTGAAAGATTGAGTCTTTCCCATATTCTCTATATCAAAATTACTCTCTTGATTGATTTTGATGAATTACGTGTTCTTGGGAAAAAGTTGACGGAGGAGGTGACAAAATACTGTGGACTGGTGGGGTATGATTTATACGTTAAATTAGATTGATTGACAATGAGTTCAACTTGCGGGGATAGCTCAGTTGGGAGAGCGTCAGACTGAAGATCTGAAGGTCGCGTGTTCGATCCACGCTCACCGCATTTTAACCTCTTCACTTTTTAGTTGCTCATTTTTTCTAAAGATATGGGTATTAATTGCTTATTTTTTTCTCATTATATTATTTTAATTATATACTCTAATTTATTCTAAAATTTGTATTTGTTACTTTGTACTTCTAAACAACTAAAAGCTTTTTTTTGGTTGTTAAGTAAATTGCAATTTCCGATAAAAAATTAATAAATTGCAATCAGGTTGTAATAAATTACTAGTCATATATGCACGTAATGCGTGCGGAATCATGTAAACTTCTGCATGAATATGTTACAATAAGTTTGTTTAGGATGTTTTGTATTTCTTTTTTTTTCAAAAATTTAAAAATGTGAGAACAATTAGTTATGAAGAGAGTTGTTCCATATAATTAGGAATTAAAAAAAGATAAAAATTGATTTTTGGTGTCCCTCTCCTCTTCACTTATAGAATAGAGATATATATATATATATATATATAAGATAATTTTAAATTTGAATAGTGAACTCTTGATTATTTTTTTTCAGTGGGATCTAACAAGTGTCCAATTGCAATTACCTTTTCGTGCACATGAACTTGTGAGATCAAAGAGTGGTGCCGATTGTTAATGTCAATATGTTATTGGGCATCAGATATCCAATGACTAATTCCCCAGGCAAATGAAAAAAATGAGCTTTTTTTACAAGAAAAGAACTTTTGAGAGTGACGACATGTGTTACATTTTTATCATATGTACACTTTTCGAATTCAATTTTGTTCTAAATAGTAATTAAGGGATCGAAATTTTGGTTAAGGAAAGGAAGAGTCCAAGAGGATAAAGTAAAGCAAGTCGTGTGATTATGACGAAAAAATAAGTAAAGAGTGGTCCACACATTTTGCAAGTTATACGAACTTGTAAGAGTCGAAGGTATTTGAATTTTGAAATTCTATAGAACATAAAATACACATAACATCGTGTATGCAAATTTAAGCATCATTATATTAATTAACAAGATAAACACAAGTGACCCCAACCTCAAGAATCTATAGAAAAACTTTAAGGTAAATTGAGATGATTTGGTCGAATTGAGGGAACTGACAATCGAATGAACGTGTTACACATTATGCGATATCAATATATTTATCAGCAATCGGTGTTGTCTAAAAAAGAATTCGCAATTGAAGAGTTGATACAGTTTGGTCGAATTAAGTTTAACAAAACGGATAGGCGACATTATCCCCGTATACCCATACAGTATGCACCAGGGACACCTAGTATCGTTGCGTGCTTTCACATTTTGGTTTTTCACGATTGTATAGTCGTATAATATAAGTTGTATAATAACGCAATAAATATAAAGCTAGTTATATTGATTCTAGTTATGCTTATTTTTTAAAGCTAACAAAGACAATTTTGAGACTTTTTTTACCTTTGAATTTTTGGTTTTGGGTTTTCAAAAAAAAAATGAAAGGAAAAAGGGCTCTAATTTTATTAGTTTTTTTGGCAACTAGAGGGCTCTAAATATCAACAATATGTATGTCACTAAACTAATGCAAAAAAATCCCAATTTGAATTCAAAGAAATAACATAAAGAGAGTTAGTTAATAAACATTTCCTTTTTTTGTTTTTGAGCGACTATGGTCTTGAACAAGTGCAGTAGAGTTGTAACAGTTAAATAAAATTGATTGACGAATTTTTCAACTTGCAGGGATAGCTCAGTTGGGAGAACGTCAGCCTGAAGATCTGAAGGTCGCGTGTTCGATCCACGCTCACCGTATTTTATTTTTTACATTTTTTGCTAAAAGTTTAAGAAGCAAATTCACACGAAATTATCCCTAAAGATATGGCTATTATTTGGTCATTTTTTCTCATTATAATTTAATTTATTCTGAAATTTGTATTTGTTACTTTGTACTTCTAAAACAACTAATAGTTTTTTTTTTGGTTGTTAACTAAATTGCAATTTCGATAAAAAGAAAAAAAAAACTAAATTGCAATGAGGTTGTAATGTTGTCAATATATACATAAGATAATTTTAGTTTTGTAAAAAAATGAGATCTAATAAGTCCAATTGCAATTACCTTTTCGTGCACATGAACTAGCGAGATCAAAGAGTGGTGCCGATTGTTAATGTTACTATGTTATTGGGCATCAGATATCCAATGACTAATTTCTTAGGCAAATGAAAAAAAATGAGCTTTTTTACAAGAAAATAACTTTTGAGAGTATCAACATGTGTTATGCTTTTATGAGATGTACTCTTTGAAATTCAATTTTGTTGTAAAGAGTAATAAGAGATCGATATTTTGGCTAAGGAAAGGAAGAGTCCAAGAGGATAGAGTAAAGTAGTCGTGTGATTATGACGTAAAAGTAAGTAGAGAGTGGTCAACACAATTTGCAAGTTATACGAACTTGTAAGACCAGAAGGTATTTGAATTTTGAAAGTCTAAAGAACATCAAATACACATAACATCGTGTATGAAAATTTAAGCATCATTATATTAATTAACAAGATAAACACAAGTGACCCCAACCTCAAGAATTTATAGAAAAACTTTAGGGGTAAATTGAGATAATTTGGTTGAATTGAGTGAAGTGACAATTGAATGAACGTGTTACACATTATGCGATGATCAATATATTTAGCAGCAATCGGTGTTGTCTAAAAAAGAATTCGCAATTGAAGAGTTGATACAGTTTGGTCGAATTAAGTTTAACAAAATGGATAGGCGACATTATCCCCCTATACCCATACAGTATACACCAGGGACCCCTAGTATCGTTGCATGCTTTCACATTTTGGTTTTTCACGATTGTATAGTCGTGTAATATAGGTTTTATAATGAAGCAATAAACATAAAGCTAGTTATATTGATTCTAGTTATGCTTATTTTTAGGGAAAATTAACAGGAATAATCCCAACTATTACCCGTCTTCAATAATTAATCCCACCTTTAGTAATTCCCAAAATAATCCCAAGTATCAAAGGTATCTTCTAATATTAGTCCTAGATAAAATGAAAACCTGATAAACAGGTTAACAAGCCACGTGACGCATTATAATTGGTCCATTTATTAATATTTTTTTTAAAATTAAGAAATAAAAAAACACATAAACCCCACCCCCACCCCACCCTCACTGCCACAAACACCCAATCACCCCCACTGCCGCCCTACCACCAGTCCCACACCCACCACTGGCAGCCCGAAACCATCGGCAAAAGGCCGATCTCCCTCCCCCCAGTGTCGATCTTCCTCTCCCCACCCCCAAAACCCCCACCATGCCGATCTCCCTCTCCCCACCCCAAAAACAACCCTCCTACACCGAAAACCTCCCCTACCCCTTAAAAATCTTCCCATACCTTCGAAAAACCACCAGCACCATCGACATCTCCCTCTCCTCTTCGCCACCACCACCTTCCAAACACGAATCCACCTGGATTTTGTTGTGGGTTTTTGTTTTCGGGTGATTAGAGGTGATTTTCGGCGGGTGGTATTTTCGGTAGATTAGAGGTGGTTTTCGGCTGAGTGGGTGGTGTTTTCGGCGGGTTTGAGGTGGTTTTCGGCTGTGTGGGTGGATTTCGGTTGTTAACGGTGGTTCCCGGCTGTGCAGGTGGCGTTTTCGGCGGGCGGTGGTTTGTTTTAGGGCCTTGGGGGTGGATCTAGGGTGTTTTAGGGTGGTGGGGAGGTTGTTGTGTGGTTTTCGGGTGGTGGGAGTGGTTTTTGTCTGGAAATGAGCGTTTTCCGGTGTGTGGCTGGGGGAGGGGAATGTGGTAGTGGATGGGAAAGAGAGGGGAAGGGGTGGTGGGTGGGAAAGGGGTGGGTTTTCATTTTTTTAATTTTTTATTTATTTTTGGCCAATAGAATTTCGATACGTGGCCATTTCAACTTGTTTAACAGGTTTCAAGTCAAGTGGGCCTGTTTTGGGAAGGGAGGTGATAGTTGGGATTATTTTGAGAATTACCATAGGTGGGATTAATTATGGAAGACGGGCAATAGTTGGGATTATTCCTGTTAATTTTCCCTATTTTTTAAAGTTAACAAAGACAATTTTGAGACTTTTTTTTTACCTTTGTATTTTTGGTTTTGGGTTTTCAAAAAAAAATGAAAGAAAAAGGGCTCTAATTTTATTAGTTTTTTTGGCAACTAGAGGGCTCCAAATTATCAACAATATGTTTGTCACTAAACTAATGCAAAAAAAT
Organism: Patellifolia procumbens; assembly: GCA_947645195.1. NCBI lineage: Eukaryota > Viridiplantae > Streptophyta > Magnoliopsida > Caryophyllales > Amaranthaceae > Patellifolia > Patellifolia procumbens. The sequence goes on from CANSGD010000080.1 coordinate 951,241, forward strand.
CCCAATTTGAATCCAACGAAATAACATAAAGAGAGTTAGTTAATAAGCATTCCCCCTTGTTTTGTTTTTGAGCCACTATGGTCTTGAACAAGTGCAGTAGAGTTGTAACAGTTAAATAAAATTGATTGACGAATTTTTGAACTTGCGGGGATAGCTCAGTTGGGAGAGCGTCAGACTGAAGATCTGAAGGTCGCGTGTTCGATCCAAGCTCACCGCATTTTAATTTTTACATTTTTTGCTAAAAGTTTAAAAAACAAAATCACACAAAATTATCCCTAAAGATATGGCTATTAGTTGGTCATTTTTTCTCATTATACTTTAATTTATTCTAAAATTTGTATTTATTACTTTGTACTTCTAAAACAACTAATATTTATTTTTTTTGTTGTTAACTAAATTGCAATTTTGATAAAAAAAAAAAAAACTAAATTGCAATGAGGTTGTAATGTTGTCAATATATACATAAGATAATATTAGAATTTGAATAGTGAACTCTTGATTTTTTTTGTAAAAAAATGAGATCTAATAAGTCCAATTGCAATTTCCTTTTCTTGCACATGAACTTGTGAGATCAGAGAGTGGTGCCGATTGTTAGTGTTACTATGTTATTTGGCATCAGATATCCAATGACTAATTCCTGAGGCAAATGAAAAAAATGAGCTTTTTTTACAAGAAAATAACTTTTGAGAGTATCAACATGTGTTATGCTTTTATGAGATGTATGTACTCTTTGAAATTCAATTTTGTTGTAAAGAGTAATTAAGAGATCGATATTTTGGCTAAGGAAAGGAAGAGCCCAAGAGGAAAGATTAAAGTAGTCGTGTGATTATGACGAAAAAGTAAGTAGAGAGTGGTCAACACAATTTGTAAGTTATACAAACTTGTAAGAGGAGAAGGTATTTGAATTTTGAAAGTCTAAAGAACATCAAATACACATAACATCGTGTATGCAAATTTATATTAATTAACAAGATAAACACAAGTGACCCCAACCTCAAGAATCTATAGAAAAACTTTAGGGGTAAATTGAGATAATTTGGTCGAATTGAGTGAAGTGACAATTGAATGAACGTGTTACACATTATGCATAATCAATATATTTATCAGCAATCGGTGTTGTCTAAAAAAAGAATTCGCAATTGAAGAGTTGATACAGTTTGGTCAAATTAAGTTTAACAAAACGGATAGGCGACATTATCCTTGTATACCCATACAGTATGCACCAGGGACACCTAGTATCGTTGCGTGCTTTCACATTTTGGTTTTTCACGATTGTATAGTCGTATAATATAGGTTGTATAATAACGCAATAAATATAAAGCTAGTTATATTGATTCTAGTTATGCTTATTTTTTAAGGCTAACAAAGACAATTTAGAGACTTTTTTTTACCTTTGAACTTTTGGTTTTGGGTTTTCAAAAAAAAAATGAAAGGAAAAAGGGCTCTAATTTTATTATTTTTTTGGCAACTAGAGGGCTCTAAATATCAACAATATGTTTGTTACTAAACTAATGCAAAAAAATCCCAATTTGAATTCAAAGAAATAACATAAAGAGAGTTAGTTAATAAACATTCCCCCTTTTTTTTGTTTTTGAGCGACTATGGTCTTGAACAAGTGCAATAGAGTTGTAACTGTTAAATAAAATTGATTGACGAATTTTTCAACTTGCGGGGATAGCTCAGTTGGGAGAGCGTCAGACTGAAGATCTGAAGGTCGCGTGTTCGATCCACGCTCACCGCATTTTATTTTTTACATTTTTTGCTAAAAGTTTAAGAAGCAAAATCACACGAAATTATCCCTAAAGATATGGCTATTATTTGGTCATTTTTTCTCATTATAATTTAATTTATTCTGAAATTTGTATTGGTTACTTTGTACTTCTAAAACAACTAATAGTTTTTTTTGGTTGTTAACTAAATTGCAATTTCGATAAAAAGGAAAAAAAAACTAAATTGCAATGAGGTTGTAATGTTGTCAATATATACATAAGATAATTTTAGAATTTGAATAGTGAACTCTTGATTTTTTATATAAAAAAATGAGATCTAATAAGTCCAATTGCAATTACCTTTTCTCGCACATGAACTTGTGAGATCAGAGAGTGGTGCCGATTGTTAATGTTACTATGTTATTGGGCATCAGATATCCAATGACTAAAACCTGAGGCAAATGAAAAAAATGAACTTTTTTTACAAGAAAAGAACTTTTGAGAGTATCAACATTTTTTATTTTTTTTTGGTAAGGTATGGAAAATTAGGGGAAAAGAGCATTAGGAGTCCCTCCGCACGAGGAGTTCTCCTAATGCATCTGAACTAAGGATAGGGAGAATAGTGGAATGTTCCACAATATCTATGGTGAGACTATCATATAGAAGATGCCCGACGTTCGCTACCCAGTCTGCTGCCCTATTTGTCTCTCTGTAAATTTGATTGATTTCCCATTTGTCGAAGTTCTGAAGAATGAGATGAATGTCTTGAATTATGTTGTCAATCTGCCATGGATGAGACCAAATCTTTTTAACTACATTGATGACCAAAAGATTGTCGCCTTCTATGATGGTGCTGGTGTGCCGGATGGAGTTGATGTGGATCAAAGCTTTATGGAGTGTCGTCGCTTCTGCTACTATGATGCTTGCATTTCCTAGGTTGTAGGATTTTGCTGCTATAACATTGGCTTGATGATCTCTGATGATGAAGCCTGCTGCCGCTGTCCCGTTTCTGACTGAGCCGTCGAAGTTGATTTTGAGAGTGCCAGGAGGAGGAGGAGACCAAGAAACAAGAAGGGGGGCGGGGTGTGGGATGGGAGAATTTAGGTGGGGAGGGGGGAATCCCCTGGAAGGGGAAATCTTTGTAGAATCCTTGTCTAGGGTGATTCTATGGCTCCATTCTTCTTCCGCAAAAGTAGCCTTAAAAGGGTTCTTTTAGGGTCGAAAGGTTCGTTTTGGAAAATGCAGCTGTTTCTTTCTTTCCAAATATGCCAAAATAGAAAAATGTATCTTTGAATGATCTCTTTCTTAGATTTGAGTTTTTCCAAGGTGGAGGGAATAGGGGAGGAGGGGATACTCATCCCTTGCCAGTTGATAGTGTGTCGTTCTTTGAGGAATGAATTGACTTTTGGGCAGTCGGAGAAGAGATGTTGAAGTGTTTCAGCCTGAGATGTGCAGATAGGACAAGTGTCTAACAGGACTATTTTCCTTTTCATGTAAGATAAGCCAAATAAAAATAAGCATCTTAGGGGGAAGTTCTAGTCTCCAAATCCATTTATAGGGCCATTTTGGGAGATCGGGGGTTATCCCATGTGCTAACCAAGTTGCTGAATTTACGGAGAATAAACCATTTGAAGTCGGTCCCCAAATCGGGGTGTCCTCCATGTCATTTGTAGGTAGTGGGACACCTTTTATTAAATTGCAAATGCCCGGCGATAGTGTGCTGTGAAGTGAGGCAATGTCCCATCTGTGATCCGGTGTAATGAAGTTAGCCACTCTAAGCTCAACATTAATTGTGGATGGGTGAATCTTGAGTTTTTCGACTAAGCTGCACTGAACTACCCAATTGTCTAACCAAAGATAAACACTTTTCCCATTTCCAATTTCCCAGCGAATCCCTTTCCTGAGGATCTCTCTTTGGCTCAAGATTTTTTTCCAAATTTCCGAGTCCGCTGGTTTAGGATTGCATTCAAAGAAAGTTTTTTGCTTAAGATATTTTTGTGTCATAAGTTGAACCCATAAGCTTTGCGGGTTGGTAAGGACAGCCCATCCAAGCTTAGCAATGAAAGCCTGGTTTAGGGGGTAGGTCTTTCGGAGGCCCAAAATATCTTATTCTAAGAAATAAGGGGAATTGCATTCTTTTCTTTCTGCTGTTTCCAGAAGAAAGTTCTATGGAGGGTGTCAATATTTTTTGCTAGGCTAACTGGTAGAAGAGTAGAAGAGCAAGTATAGGCTGGGATTGCTTCAAGGTTCGATTGAATAAGGGTGTGACGACCTGCTTTTAAGAGGAGCCTGCTTCTCAGAGAAGTAGGCGTCGTTCTGTGTCTTTCAGGATTTTTGTTTTATCATTTTTGGTAGGTTTGAACGAGCTGAAATGGATTCCTAGATATCTTCCCAGGCTCCATTTAGGAGTAATGTCAAAATGGCTAGCTAAACCATGCTTACGACTGTTAGGAATTTGCTTTGAGAAGATTAGGGCAGATTTATGGAAGTTGACTAATTGGCCAGAGATGGTGCAAAACTCATCAATTTGTTTCCTGAGTTCGATACATGCCGTGGTTTTGGCTTTTCATAAAACGAGGTTGTCATCTGCAAACATGAGACAGGGGATAGTAGTTGTTCTTGGGCATAGTTTGAAACCCAACCCAGACCTCGTAGTGTTACTGGCGATAACCAGTTTTCTAATCAAGACTTCCATACAAAGTATAAACAAATACGGGGACAGGAGGTCTCCTTGTCTTAGCCCTCTCGTTGGTCTGAACCATTGGGTTGTTTGCCCATTCACTTTGAGTGAGTAGGAGACTTAGTTACGCATTTTTTAATTAGGTCTACCCAGCGAGATGGAAAGCCAAATGCATGTAAGGTTGCCCATAAAAAGTCCCATTGTAGTCGGTCATAAGCCTTTTCCATGTCTAGTTTTAAGGCGCATCATCCTGTCTTATATTTTTATTTTTGGAAATTGTTTAGAATTTCTTGTACTATAAGGAGGTTATCATGAATGGAACGCCCCTTTGTAAAAGCATTTTGGTATGGGCTGATTATTTTTTCCAAGACTGGAGCTAGACGTGCTACCATGATCTTTTTGATGGCTTTATAAATCGAGTTAACTAGACTGATTGGTCTGAAATCATTTGTCGTTTCCTGAATTTCATTCTTGGGAGTTAGTGTGATAATGGTATGACTAAGTGAGGGCAGTAATTGGCCATGCGAGAAAAAGCTTTTTATTGCAATGGTTATATCATGACCTACTGTGCCCCAATAGGCGTGATAGAAACCGGTACCAAAACCATCAGAACCCGGACTTTTGTGTGGATTCATATCTAAAAAATTATTTTTAATTTCCTGATCTGTAACAGCTCTCGGTAGGTCATTAGAATTTTCTTCTGTAACAATTGGGGAGATGAAAGATAAATCGAGCTGTCTGGGTGTTGCGTGTGGCGACGAGAACCTTGCTTTAAAAGAGTTTAAAAATTCTGTTTGGATATCTTCTTGTGTGTAGAGCCAGATATCCTCAGTAGTTCTAATTTTGAAGATGTTTGAGTTGACAATTCTTTTTCGCATTTTGTTGTGGAAAAAACGGGTGTTTCTATCTCCTTGAGTGAGCCAGGTTTTGCGGGAAATAACTCCCCAATGCCGTTGTTTGAAAAGAAGTAGCTTCTCTCGCTGTTTGAGCAATCTACTAAGATGGTTATAGAAAATAGGGTTGAAAGGTTGGTTAACCAGTTTTGTCTCTACTTCTTTGATTTTGTCGTGGTTTAAGTCTAGCATGTTACTAGAGTGATTATACTTTTTCCTCGCCCATATTTTTAACTCTTGCTTTACATGTTGAAGTTTCTTTTGGCATCTGAAAAACCGGGAACCATTGACTGGTGTCGTCCATGTTTTGGTTACCAGGTCATGTGATTCTTGTTCTAAGGCCCATGCATTCTGGTTACGAAAATGATTACGGTTTGCAGACCGAATAATCCCAAAATCTAAGATAACCGGTGCATGATCAGAAACTGTAAACGCTCCGTAGTGTACGCATAGTCTAGGGAATGTAGAATAGAAGTCCTGGCTACATATTGCTCTATCTAATCTTTTGTATATTAGTTTGTTGTATACTAGTCTTTTCCAAGAGTAAGCATTTTGGCTATAAGGAATATCTATAGCTTGGAGTGAAGTAACTAAGTCAGGAAGACGTGTAAGTCTATCATGGTTAGGAGGTCTTCCCCCCATCTTATCATTCATTGTTAGGAGTTCATTGAAATCTCCTATAACCATCCAAGGGGTGGTCTGTTGGGTTAGGTAGTTTTTTTATGAAACTCCAAAATTCATTTTTGTCGCTTTCTTGGGCCAAGCCATAAATTCCAGAAATAAGGAGATCCTTGTTGCTAGGTTTATGGGTGATACTTAGATGGGCTCCTCTATCATGGCAATAATGAGCGTTAACTTTTATGTTGGTGTCATTCCAACATACCCAAATCCCCCACAATGATTTACCGGATCGATAATAATTTTATGCTCGAATGACAACGATTTTAGAATAACATTACTATTTTTATTGTTGGTCATAGTTTCAAGGATGAAGATAATGTCGGTATTCTATTTCCTTTTTAGATACAGAATCTCGGCTAAGGCCTGGAGCTTTTTCCCACCATGTATGTTCCAGCAAATGACCTTAGTCATTATAAAAGGGGAGGATGGTTTTTGAAAACGATTTAATGGAGTAATTTTTCAACTCCAGGGTATTATGGACGTCAAGGCATCCAGATCTTTTCTTTTTTCTTCTCTTGGCTTCTTTTGGCCTTTGTAGTGTTACATAGCAAATATTACAATGGTAAGTGAAACGGCACATAAGACAGAGACGAGTAACTACATTGACGATCTTGACAAAACAGAAAGGGAGCCTGGTTGAAATCTTGAGAGTATCAACATGTGTTATGCTTTTATGAGATGTATTCTTTGGAATTCAATTTTGCTGTAAATAGTAATAAGAGATCGATATTTTGGCTAAGGAAAGGAAGAGTCCAAGAGGATAGAGTAAAGTAGTCGTGTGATTATGACGTAAAAGTAAGTAGAGAGTGGTCAACACAATTTGCAAGTTATACGAACTTGTAAGACCAGAAGGTATTTGAATTTTGAAAGTCTAAAGAACATCAAATACACATAACATCGTGTATGCAAATTTAAGCATCATTATATTAATTAACAAGATAAACACAATTGACCCCAACCTCAAGAATCTATAGAAAAACTTTAGGGGTAAATTGAGATAATTTGGTCGAATTGAGTGAAGTGACAATTGAATGAACGTGTTACACATTATGCGATGATCAATATATTTATTAGTTTTTTGGCAACCAGAGGGCTCTAAAATATCAACAATATGTTTACCAATAAAATAATGCAAAAAACTCCTAATTTGAATCCAAAGAAATAACATAAAGAGAGTTAGTTAATAAACATTCCCCCTTTTTTTTGTTTTTGAGCCACTATGGTCTTGAACAAGTGTAGTAGAGTTGTGACAGTTAAATAAAATTGATTGACGAATTTTTCAACTTGCGGGGATAGCTCAGTTGGGAGAGCGTCAGACTGAAGATCTGAAGGTCGCGTGTTCGATCCACGCTCACCGCATTTTAATTTTTACATTTTTTGCTAAAAGTTTAAGAAGCAAAATCACACAAAATTATCCCTAAGATATGGCTATTAGTTGGTCATTTTTTCTCATTATACTTTAATTTATTCTGAAATTTGTATTTGTTACTTTGTACTTCTAAAACAACTAATAGTTTTTTTTTTGGTTGTTAACTAAATTGCAATTTCGATAAAAAGAAAAAAAAAACTAAATTGCAATGAGGTTGTAACGTTGTCAATATATACATAAGATAATTTTAGAATTAGAATAGTGAACTTTTGATTTTTTTTTTAAAAAAATGAGATCTAATAAGTGTAATGCCCCGACGTCTAATTACCTGATTAAGGTATTAATAGCAGCGGAAAAAAAACCCTATTAGGCCGAGGCATTACTGCCGTATTCTCCGTTAGGAAAATACAAGACATCATTCAGATATTAAACTTTAATGTTAACTTGATTAAGTGATAAAACAAAATAACAGAACCTTATTTACATTAAGTAACAATAACCTAATACTCTAGTAATTCTTATAGTTCACAAAAAGAAACACAAGTGGTAATAACCCCTAAAACTTATAAGAGTGAAACCTCGCCACTACTCGTTATCGTCTTCCCCAGCTGTACATAAAACATAAATACAAAAACTGATGAGTCGAGAGACTCAGTAACAGACTACTCTAGCAACGTAAATTCATTTCAATTCATTTTATTTGTAAAACATGGGAGAGAGAGAATAATTAAAACATTCATGATTACAGTATAACCCATTCATTCCATCATTCCCTTTTATCAGATTCATTCTGGTTGCTGGACAGTATTTCAGCTGGTGGGACGTCTCCCACAATGGGCCAGTGCCCCAGTAAAAGAGCCAATGCTCATCAGTAATAATAGTAGCGGGCCAGTGCCCAAGTAATAACAGTAAACAGCTCGGTACGTGCACGACCATCAGTAAGTCGGTATATATACAGCCAACAAACCAGTTCCTTCACTTGAATTTATCATGTTTCACCTCTTTTAATTTATACAGGCAGTATACAGTATTTTCAGTCATTCAACTGTACCTCAGTAGGTATAATATCTCAGATTTCAGTTTCAATTATACTTTTCAATATTCCAGTATTCATGAACATAAAATCATGCGTTAAATAATCCTGCAATTCAGGAACACTCATAAATCATTTATTACGTCATTATACCCCTTTCTTATATTTTCAAGGGAATTGCGGGTACTAGCAGTAGTTGTTACCTCGATTTCCAAAACAATAATCCTTAGTCTTGGATATCCGTTCTTCCTGAGCTCTGAGGGCGGTTTCCTCTTTAATAACACGAAATTATATAATTAAGTTAGAGATTTTTAAATATTTAAAATTCATATGATAAGGTGTTAAAACCTAAAGTAGTAAACTTTATAAAATCATTTTTCGATAATAGTTCATATTAAGTTATCAAAAATATTTATAAGGAATATAAATGAATAATATACGTAATATCTCATGTTTATTTTTGGAAAATAATGATAATAATAATGCATATGAGTATATAAATAAGAATATCAATAAGAATATTAATGAGAATATATTGGATAAATGATATTGTAATTTTAAATTGGGTGAACTAAATACATTTGTAAGAAATATTACCTAAATGAGAGTGAAAGTCAAAAGAGAAGGAATGTTGACTTGGGGAGTTTTAATATATCAGACCCTTTTGTTGGTCTTTATACATGAGACTTGAGAGAATGAAGGAGAAGAGGAGGGGCAGGGGAGGCTATGGCTGTGGCTGCGGCGGTTGGGGAGATGGCGGTGCAGGGCGTCGATCAGGCGGGGATTGTGGGCGGCGGACCTTGTGGTGGTCTGCGAGGCAACATGGCAGCAGGAGCGGATGGTGAAAGAGGAAGAGAAAGAAAGGAGGAAGGCTGTGTGCGTGAGGGCGGAAGGAAGAGTGGGTGAGGGTGGCTGGGCGCCGCATTTTTCGGTTGTTCAGGGTGATCGGAGGTGGCGGCTTTCGTTGGTGGTTTCCGGCGTGTTTTCAAGTGGATTTTTGGGTGGTTTTGGAAAGTTTGAACTTAAGTTTAATGGCTGAAATTTAGAGAAGAAGAAGATGGAAGAAAGCTTGGAAATTTTCTTATGGAAATGGAATTGCACATTGATCCTATTTATAGTAGAAACAGTTAGAGGTGTTCAAGTTCAACTTGAACTCTACCTCTAATGGATAACTATGAAAAAGAAGATGAGAAGATGAGGATGACTTCAACTTGATTTGTCTGATTTTGGTCATTGTTATCTACAATCTTGTGCTTCATTCTTATCTAATTGCAGAATTTTATTAAGCTTATTAATGCCTTGTTGTTGCTCCATCAATGGTAGAGAAGAAGAAAGGTAAGAGGTGGAAGAAGGAGGAAGAAGATAGTTGGCATCTTGTTTTCTTTCTTTTTCTTTTTCCTTTTTTTTTTTTTCTGATTTTCATTTAGTTTTGGGTTGGGCTTGAATTATGGATTTTAGACTTTAATTTGGGATAGCTCTAGAGAAGTTTCTAATGACTCATAAAAACACAATTCCAATTCTTTACATAATATCAATATAATTGAAATCATTTAAAAATTCAATTAAACTATATTTTAAAAAGAAATCTTAATACCTATTTATTAAAATAATAAGGTCATACTTAAGTTAATAATCTTAATTATTTAATAATAAAATAAGATTGAAACTCGGGGTATTACAATAAGTGTCCAATTGCAATTACCTTTTGGTGCACATGAACTTTTGAGATCAGATAGTGGTGCCGATTGTTAATGTTACTATGTTATTGGGCATCAGATATCCAATGACTAATTCGTGAGGCAAATGAAAAAATGAGCTTTTTTTTACAGGAAAAGACCTTTTGAGAGTTTCAACATGTGTTATGCTTTTATGAGATGTACTCTTTGGAATTCAATTTTGTTGTAAATACTTTCTCCGTTTCTTTTTGACTGCAACGATTGGACATTTTTTTTTCTCTACTTTATATCAAATCGTTACAGTTAAAAAGAAACGGAGGAAGTAGTAATTAAGAGATCGATATTTTGGCTAATGAAAGGAAGAGTCCAAGAGGATAGAATAAAGTAAGTCGTGTGATTATGACGAAAAAGTAAGTAAAGAATGGTCAACACAATTTGCAAGTTATACGAACTTGTAAGAGTAGAAGGTATTTGAATTTTGAAAGTCTAAAGAACATTAAATACACGTAACATCGTTTATGCATTATTATATTAATTAACAATATAAACAAAAGTGACCCTAACCTCTAGAATCTATAGTATTTTTTTTTTTGATAAGGTTAATTGAAATGATTTGGTCGAATTGAGTGATGTGACAATTGAATGAATGTCTTATGCATAATGTCATTATCAATATATTTATCAGCAACCGGCGGTGTTGAGTCTAAAAAAGAATTCTCAATTGAAGAGTTGATGCAGTTTGGTCGAATTAAGTTTAACAAAACGGAAAAGGCGGCATTATCCCCCTATACCTACACATCAGGGCACACTTAATATCACTACGTGCTTTCACATTTTGGTTTTTCACAATTATAGAGTCGTATGATATAGGTTGTATAATAAAGCAATAAACTTAAAAGCTAGTTATATTCGTTCTAGTTACGTTTATTTTAAAAGCAACAAAGACACTTTGAAATCTTTTTTTTAATCTTTGTATTTTTGGTATTGGGTTTTAAAAAAAATGAAAGCAAACGGGCTCTAAATGATCAACAATATGTTTACCAGCAAAAGAATACATAAAATCCCAATTTGACTCCAAAGAAATAACATAAAGGGAGTTAGTTAATAAATATTCCCCTCTTTTTGTTTTTTGAGCCACTCTGGATCTGAAACATAGACACTTATTAGAGAAGAGCTAGATATGAGAGAAGCAAAGCAACATTAAAGAAAATTTCAAGAGAAATTATAAATTTATTTCATTTTAAATATTTAGGGGGTGTGATTTTTTAAACGCTCCACCATATGGCGCAAATTCGATGACATATATGGACCTACCATGAAAATGGTGGTCATGCATAAAAAATGCGGCTAAATAAAAATGAATCGCGAACAAAATGAGCTCTAGTTCAATTTCAATTAACACTAGACACATGATGAATATAAGTTCAAATTCAATGAACAAATGAGTTATTCTATTATGTTTTTTTTTACCTTACGCTAATGTTCATCTAAGTTATTCATTTTTTTTATATTGATATCAGATGTACACAACAAAATCAACACAAATGTAAACTAAAACTTTTTCATTTGAGAAGAATAATAATTGACTAAAATCACTAAACTAAACTATATTGACATTAACTGAGTCCAATAATGGGCCCTTATGGTTTGTTCTCTTCGGTTGAACTAGATTAAACCGAAAATAAGATGAAGAGAACAAACCCTTAGACACTTAAACATACTCCAATTATGTACGTACTATCAATATAGTAAGAAAAATTGATGGGAATAATCCCACCTTTGTCCGTTCTCCCCACAATGGTCTTCAACTTTTCAGTAATAATCCCACATTTGGTATGCACCTACTCATATAAGTCATATTGGGTCAAAACCATCTGTAACCTGTTATCCGGTTTAAAACTGTTGACTTTATTTTCTTTTTTTTTTTAAAAAAACTGTTAATTTAGTTTCTTTAAAGCGACGCCAGCGAGGAGGATGTTGACGAAGAACTGAGTGTAGCAGAAGGTGGAAAAGAGCGTAGGGAAGCCGACAATGGTGTAGAAGATGACAACGGTGGACCAGTGTAGGAGCGAGAAGCTTTGCCGGCAGTGTGTTCAGGGGGTTGGGGGACCGGGGTGGTGGTTTTGGGGGTGGGGGAGGGTTGGGAAGGGGGTTGGGGTGGTGGTTTCACGATAGCGGAGAGTTGGGCTGGGGATTGGGGTTTGGGGTGGGTGTGGTTCAGGTCGACGTGAATAAAATGTCGTCGTATACTCAAGTCAAGGTCGTCATCAACACGTGTCGACATCAAGTTGAGGAACAGAACCAAAGGACTTAGTTTATTTTACATAAATTGTCATATAGAGATTGTACCCAATACATTATCAATATAAATTTATCTTTGTTACATTATTTCTTGGTTTATTTATTTAGACTGCGAAATCTGCTGTATACAACATATTAAAGGTATAAGTATTGCTAATATATAAAAAATTAGCATCAAATGGAAGACGAACAAATATTATTTATATTAATTATTTTTCCTGAATTTATAAAATTATTAAATTTGTTAAAACTTCTAAAAAGTTTATAAGAAAGTGAGGACTCCGACCGCAAGGGATATTAGTCAGTAGTCAGTGGATCGGCACACGCGACACAGCTTCCTTCCGTTCTCTCTCTCACCGGGAAAATTATAGACGGCTTTGGCGCTCCGGCAGAGACTAGAGAGAGACACAGTGAGAGTATTTAGGGGAGTGAAAGTGAAAGATGAGCGAAAATAAAGAATGGAAAGTGTTGTGACAATTGAATGATCATCTTATACATTATGTCATTACCAATATATTTATCGACAAATGAAAACATGGATCAAGTGTTGAAGAATCTGAAGAAGAATTCTCAATTAAGAGTTGACGGAGTTTGGTCGAATTAAGTTTAACAAAATTGAAAGGCGGCATCATCATCCTATACATTAGGTCACACATCATCGCATGCTTTCACAATTTTCTTGGTTGTACAGTCATATGATATAGGTTGTATAATAAAATAATAAACTTAAAGCTAGTTATACATATTCTAATTACGTTTATTTTAAAAAGCTAATGAAGACAATTTTGAAAATTATTTTCTTAATCTTTGTATTTTTGGTATTGTTTTTTTTCAAAAAAGTTAGAGAAAGAAATAAAAACCCTAATTTATTAGCAATAAGTTTACCAACTAAAGAATACTAAAATTCCAATTTGAATCCAAAGAATAACGCAAAAGAAGTTAGTTAATAAATATTTCCCTTTTTGTTTTTTGAGTTACTCGAGTCTTAAATATAAAAACGTACAGAAGGGAGCTAGACATGAGAAAAGCAAAACAATATTAAAAAATTTGAGGAGAAATGATTGGTTCATTAGTAGCTTTTTAAACACTCCACCATATGATATAAATTCGTGATAAACATGAAACCACCATGAGAATGGTGGTCATGCATCACAATGTAGGCTATTGAGCAAGACTGATAGATCTAAAGAATTTGTCAAATAGCATTCTTCTTACTAGGAGAGTTAGCAAGCTACCGGAAGCAAAGCTTCTACCCCCTCCTTTTCAATTTTTCCTTTTCTATATGCATGTGTAGACACCTAAACGAACTCATTTGGACCCTCTTTAACCCGAAGACAAATCTTTCAAATACACATTAATTTACCTTTTTTCTTCTTTTATTGATTCCTCTCAATATAGCAGAAACAAGATTAAACACGGACATCAATCAACGCAGGATAAATAGAACATTTCAACTTCAATAAACTAATATAAATAAATTATTTAATTATATTTTTTTAACCTTTTTCATTTGAAAGACTAATAAACTAAACTAAACTAAAGTTAACATCAATTGAGTGCTATTAGTGGTTTACAAGAAAGTGAAGACTCCGGCCGCAAAGGGTAGTAGCATTGGATCGGCACATGCGACGTTGTCGAGCATTGTAGACGACATTGGCGCAGAGACCAGAGAGAGATACACTGAGAAAGAGTGTGTTTTGAACTCAAAAAATGAGCGAAAACAAAGAATGGAAAGTGAATGGAGGACAATACCTTGGTGAAATATCCGCACTATGTTTCCTTCATGTCCCTTCTTCTTTCTCCTCTCTTCCCTTTCTCCTTGCTGGTACCTTCTTTCTCTCTATGCTTCATTCTTTCTCACTTTCCATTTTTGTATTTGTATTTTTATTGGGTGAATTTAAATTTGCATCCTTTTAGCGAATTACTACTTGGTTGGCTTGTTTATAATTTCTCTTAAAGTTCCAATATATATTATTTTTAAAAAGATTCAACCTTTAAGAAACCCATTTGAAGTATTTAGAGCTTGATGATCAAAGTTTTTTCTTTAAGTGGTGTATGACTTCAATGTTATAAGAATAGCTTCATATGCATTTTATGATCATGTGGTTATGTTGATAAAAGGACCCATATAAGGATAGTGGCGGAACCAAAGGGGAGCTGGCTTATGCCGTGGCCTCTCTCATCGTTTTGGATATTAGTTAGTAGTTAAAGGGTAAAAGCACTAGATATTATTTTTTCTAGTGAAATGTTATATAGACTCGTCCTCACTTATGGATAAAATCTTGCTTCCTCTATAGGGCTTAAGGCTCCGTTTGTTTTAATGGAAAAACAATTTTCATGGAAAAGTATTTTCTGAGTAAAATAATTTTCAATGGAAAATATGATTGTAAAATACATTTTCCTTTGTTTGTTTAATGATGGAAAACGTAGGTGGAAATGGAATTGGATGTTAAAAGGAGTGGAAGGATGTGGAGGAGTGAATAAGCAGAAGTAAGGAGGAGTCTTGTAGTTGACCATGGTCAAGGAGAGTTTATACGAGCTGTTCCATTTCAGATTCTTTAAACATTTAGTGAATGGAATGGAGTAGAATGGCTATTGTAGGATAATTATTGGTATTTGAACGTTGAGTGACTCTTCTCTTGCATAGAGATCTATTTTAAATATCTCTACTCTATTGTTACATCCTAACTGAACTTTTCATTGTCAATTAGAGTGCAAGTTTTGAGTGCAGGTATATTGGGGTTAGAAGGATTATGACCTTATATGGGAATATTGTCCAAGGTTTTGACTTCTTCCGTATCTAGGATATATTATTAATAGAGTGGAGTTTTGGATAGAGATGTGACTCATAGAGACAAAGTAGGTTAGTTGAAGTGGAAGAGTGCCACACAGTTTTTGTATGTGATCCTCGCATTCCATATAGATTGATGGTAAAGTATTACAACACTTGGGCCTTCCTTGTTTATACGGCTCATAATGATTGCCATGAAATATGGTAATGTTCATAAAATGAATGTAGTCGAGATGCTATGCTGTTGGGATTTAAAAATGAATGTAGTGGGAATTTTTAAGAAAGGGCGCTGATTGAGATAATAGGGAGAATCGGAGAAAGTAAGGTTACACCTATTGAGAATACGATGAGGGAGAATCGTCTAAGGAGGTTTGGCACTTTGGCCATATGACCAACCGATGCTCCCTTTAAAAGGCTTGAAGAGTGGCAAAGTGATGGGATCGTGAAGGGTAGGGGAAGAGTTAAGAGAAGTTGGATGAGGGCGATTGAGAATGGGTTTTCTTGGGATTGGGGAGAATATGGCGTTGGATACAGCGAAGTGGAGGGAGAGAATCTATGCAGATGGGATGACTTCATAATGTGTTTTTTACTCTATCCTTGGTTATTGCAAAATTTTCACTTAAGCATCCTTTGCTTAACCTCTTTCTTATGGTTTTATCAAACCTTCTCATTTTTTCCCTTCACATTTCTCTCTCTATCTCTTCTTAGCCTCTTTTATAAGTCCTTCTCAATATTGTATATCCCCAATTTTGGTTTCCCCTTCACACCTCCTTCATTTCTTGTTTTTCATGTTTCTCTCGTCTTACTTCCCCCACTTTCGCTTTCTCACCTTATTTTCTTTAACTAGTATTTAGACTCGGGCACATTACTATTAGGTAATAATTAAAAATAATCAATGTATGTAGTGTGGAAAATTTATCATTAAAAATAAGTCATTTTACAATATGGATTTTGAAAAGTTATAACTTAACTCTTAGCTTGCCAATCATATATCATTATTGATTTTGGTAGAAGAAGCAATAATAGTATGTTGGGAATTTGAGATGGTGGTTGGAACTCTTACTTTCACACTTGAGGTTGCTGGTTTGGATCTTCACGTTAAATATTTTCGATCTATGAGAATGAAGTGGACAAAATGTTTTTTAAAGAGGGATGGTGACATGTGGCGGATTGCAACATAGATGTCTTTAACTTATTCCTTTACTTTTCTTGGTTCACTTGTCACGGTGACGGTTCATGAGAACCGATCCCAAATTAAAGCTTTGTTCAGTTGCATTATCGGCATTTGCTAATACCAGGTTGATAACAATTAAGGTGTCCTGTTAGCGTACATACTGGAATACTGGATATTTTCTATATGAGTTAAGCCGTTTGAATTTATCTACTCTATATCTTCTCTTCACTAGTAAATTATGTGCTCTAAGTTGACTAATCCAGGTTTTTAGGTTGGATTTTGCTTATGTTTTGAGAAATCACCTGCTTGCAATTACATCTATTGCTCCATTTTATTTATCTAACAGTGGTCATAATCAGTGTGCAGGAAGCTGTTTGATGTGCTCTATATAAGTTTGAAAATTATCTCTGATATGAAACATTAAGCATGTCTGCCTGCCTGCATGTTTTTATTTTACAGGATCAGGATCACAGATAATACTTTTTGATGTAAACCTTGGTCGACGGATAAGATCATTTTGCGTATTTGAAGGAGTTCGTGTTCATGGAATTGGTTCTGGCATAGTGAAATACGAGGGAAACACTTTATCTCCATCTGTTACCTTTGAAGTCGTTATTTCAGGGGAGAGGAGAGTGAAACTTTATAAGTTGCGCCTTCAGCTGGGTTCAGAGTCTCTTAATAAACCACATATTTCAGCAGATCTGACATTTTTCCAGCTGCTACCAAGATTTACTCATTGGGTTCTGGACTTTTGTTTTTTGAAGGTACTCGGTTTACGTTTTCATACAAGAGATGACTTGAGGAATTTTCAATTGTCCAAGTGAATGTGGTTCAACAACCACCCTTCTTCCCATTTTATTTAATTTTTAAAACATTGTGCTCTTATAGCTGATTCTTTGTTGACTTGCTGTAGGGTGGTTTATCTTCTTCTGAAGATGGACGTCGTTATCTTGCTGTTGGCTGTAATGATAATTCTGTTCACATTTGGGATATCTTGACATCGAGCTTGATTTTTGAAGTTATATGTCCAGGTCAATACCAATATATACTATCTCCTTTGTCTTAATTATTTGAACAATAGGTCCTCCAACTTCAGTGTTTTTCGACATTGCAGCATAGTAAAGAGTTCCATGGCCTCCCTCTATTAGTTCTTGTCTGTAATCTTTTGGGTTGATTGAACTAAATTTGCAGTTAAAATTATTATCGCCGCCAATAACTTTTATCCAACTTGTTTTTTTCCTGACATTCTGTTTTCGGCCTGTAGAGAGGTGTCTTCTGTACTCTATGAAGTTCTGGGGTCTTGATTTTAAAGCTCTCCTGATTGCCTCTGGTACTATTTTTAATGAGGTTGGTATTGCTTGTCATTAATTCTTATTGGTTTTTGGATTCGTCTGTCCCAACACTGAGACTTGGGCACAGGATTTTTATGTGCCAATTGTTAATTGCTATTTGTTGCTTCTGCGAACTGGTGCCTTAAAAAGTTGTATGAACTAACTCAAAGGGTTGTGTATTCTGTACAAGCAAGCTTTGAGGCGCACTATACATTTAGGAGTGATTAATACTTCTTATCAATTATCTTGTTGATATTAGATTTAGAGTAAATCTAGAATATGAATTCTGTTTCTCTTTTCCCATTCTATATAATGGAAATGTTCAGTATGAGTCCGAGACAATTGAATTAAAATATGGATTTTTTGTCAGAAACAACCTAATAAAATGCACCTTTTGTCAGAAACAACCTAATAAAATTTTTTCGGCAAGAAACAACCTAATAATTTTTTATTAATGTAAAATCAAACCTGTTTACATTTCCGGCCATTGACTAGAATCTCCGGCGTTGACTAAGCACGCCTATGTCACGTGCCATACTTAACCCCCCCCCCAAAAAAAAAATCCCCAATTGCCCCAAATCACTCGTCACTCTCAATCTCTCTCTTCTCCCTTTCTCTGCCATTGTTCACCATCCTCTCTTCTCCCTTTCTATGCTATCTTCTCTCTGCCATTGTTGACACACTCAATCAGGTATTTGCAAAAAAATCCTTTCTCTAAGCCTGAGTCACGTGCCACACTTAAGATCAGATCTCGAAACACTAGACTCTGGCAATGTTGAAACACCGAGTTTTGCAGCAACTGATTGCCCATCAACTGATTCCTCATATGATAGACATACCCTTTTGTGCGAGAGTATTGCCAAGAAGGTTTTTCCTCAGGAATCAGACCCGAACTATGAAGGCATAGAGGATGTTTATTATGTCTACAGGGTCCGGAATATACTGAGGAAAGAGGTTCGAGGGCCACTAAGAATGGAATTAGAGAAAGGAAAACAAGGAAGATGTGAAGATAAACAAGTCCAAGATTATACCTTGCATTTCATGAAGAAGGCCTACCAGAAGATGTTGAAGATGAAGGGCACTGGATGCAAGCCGCGATATTACTGCATAATACTAGCAATGATCCTCAAGGCTAATTCTCAATATTTCCTTTCAACTCCTCTCAGTATCATAACTTCTCTAAAAGAAGACAACATTGGAGCCAAAGAGTTAGAATGGCAGAATATGGCAGAGAGAAGATAGCATAGAAAGGGAGAAGAAGGGATGGTGAACAATGGCAGAGAAAGGGAGAAGAGAGAGAAGAGAGAGTTTGAGAGTGACGAGTGATTTGGGGGAATTGGGGAATTCTGGGGGGATTAAGGGTGGAACGTGACATATGCGTGCTTAGTCAACGCCGGAGATTCTAGTCAATGGCCGGAAAACGTAAACAGGTTTGCTTTTACATAAAAAAATGTTGTTAGGTTGTTTCTTGCCAAAAAAGTTTTATTAGGTTGTTTCGGACAAAAAGTGCTTTTATTAGGTTGTTTCTGACAAAAAATCCTTAAAATATATAGATTTAAATTACTTCCTCCGTAACGAATTAATTGCACCTTTTGCCATATATGGATGTAACAAAAAGATTGCACTATTTTAAAAACTTTCCTTATTTAGTTAAATTTTTATTGTAAAATTACGATAATACCCTTAATTTATAAACTTAAAAACTGATTAAAATTAACCAACAATGCATTACATTACTAACTAAGAATCAACCCCATTAATGATTTCCACCCTAATCTAATATCAACCACCACCTTCACCACTACCATAAAATTGTCAACCCTTTCTCCACCACCAAAAACACCAAATTTTCCCAAATCCATCACCAAAATCCACCAATCCTTCTCCCTCCTCCACCCTCGTCTTCTCACTGCAGAGGAAGCCACCGCAAATTGTACGATCCTTCTCCGCCTCTCTAACATTAACCACCAATTTGAGCAATTTGAGGTTCGATTTTATGGGGTTGGGTCCAATGTTTTGAGTTTCATGTTCGATTTTATGGGTTTTGGGTTCAAATTTTGGGGTTTTGTCTTCGATTTTGGGGTTTTTGTGTTCGATTTTATAGGTTTTGGGTCAAAATTTTGGGGGTTTTGGGTTCGTTTTTATGGGTTCAAATTTTGGGGTTTTTGGGGGTCGATTTCTGGGTTCGTTTTATGGTTTTTAGGTTCGAAAATTTGGGTTTTGGTTACAAATTTATGTGTTTTGGTTCATATTCATGGGTTTTGGGTTCGAAATTGGGGTTTGGGGTTCTATTTTCTAGGTTAGGGTTTGAAAAATCTGGGTTTGGGATTCATTTGTTGGGTTTTTGGGTTCGAATTTATGGGGTTTGGTTTCGAATTTCTGGGTTTTGAGTTCGAATTTAAGGGTTTTATGGTTCAAAGTTTCTGGGTTTGGGGGTTCGAATTTTCGGGTTTGGGTTTGCGTTTTCTGGGTTTGGGGGTTCGAAATTTTGGGGATTAGTTGTTGTTGTTCGAATTCTGGGTTCAAAAATTGTTGTTGTTCATATTTCTGGGTTCGAAAATTTCGGTGTCGGTGATGAAGGTGGTGGCAGGCGTGGTTGTCGGAGTTGAAGGTGGTGGGTGTTATGGTGGTTGGTGTTGAAGGCGGTGGTTTGCGTGGTGGTTGGAGTTGAAGGTGGTGGTTAGCGTGGTGGTTGGAGTTGAAGGTGGTGGTGGATGTGGTGGTTAGTGTTGAAGATGGTGGTTGGAGTTGAAAGTCATTAATTTCACTTTGTCTATAATTAAAACCTAAGTTACTCCCTTAATTTCTCATTTGGAAATTTTGCCTAGGAGTCCGAAGACTCCGAACAGACCCTCAATGGTGCAATTAATTCGTTACGGAGGAAGTATGATGCTACGAAATGACAATTGGTTTAGTTTGACTGATATGTGATGAAATCACACTGAGAGGCCAAAGAGAGAGAAGGTTCCGAGTATCTAAGTTGCTTGGGGTTTATAATACTTTTAAGTGCTAACTAGACAAAAAGATTGTCTTAAGAAAATGGCAACACAGAAAATTTTACTCAACGTTTTCTTTTAGGTCTAAAAGTTTTTAGTTTTTCTTTGCCTATCTGCTGAGAGATAACTTTATTATGTATTAGTTTGGAAAATGAAATAGCTATAGATTTCTAAAACCTATTACCCTATTTGTTGATAAGAAGATTTATGCATTGAAGTAGCACATCTTTATATGTTTCAGATTTCTGCATCACATCCTTTATCTTTGTATTATCTCCAATGCCATATTCTTCTTCCAGAATGTGAATGGCTATGGCCAGTTGGTTAGTTATCGATGTTGTAATCCATGATCTTCAAATTTTTTTCCAGATCGTTGTATGGAAATTTGTTCGTCAACATCGCACACAGTCTTCAACAAGTGTTGGACAAGATTCCGTTGTGATGAGGTTTTCTGAGGGTGTTCATCCCCTAGATTGTCTTCACTATGAAGCTAAGATTATTTCCAAACTCTCCGGCCACCAGGGTTCCATTTTTTGTTTATCATGGTCCACTGATGGATCCAAACTGGTTTCTGTGTCTGATGACCGTAGGTGAGTCAGTTCATGCATTCTAGTATAATTTCTGATTCATACATTTCAGGTCTCTGTAGTTAGCACTATGAGAAATTGATTAGAGAGTTTTTAGTGCTCGAATGTGGATCACCAATGCTGAAATAAACGTGACTGAGGATTTGTCAGTATCATGTGGCCCTTATATGGCTGGTCCTGTGCTGTTTGGTCATGGTGCTCGGGTCTGGGATTGCTGCATATCAGACTCAGTAAGTTTTCAAGCACCCCT
This sequence comes from Patellifolia procumbens, assembly GCA_947645195.1. NCBI lineage: Eukaryota > Viridiplantae > Streptophyta > Magnoliopsida > Caryophyllales > Amaranthaceae > Patellifolia > Patellifolia procumbens. The sequence continues at coordinate 972,712 of CANSGD010000080.1, forward strand.
TCTAGTTTGATTTATCTCAGTTGGGTTGTGGAACTGCTTTTGGCTTGCAACACCCTGCAAGTGCATAGGTTTTTTAATTTAGCATTCTTCAAGACTATTGCCTTGGGCTTTTTTTATATCGTTGTGCTGCAACTTAGTTAATTTTTCTTCTTCTTTATTTCGTATTGGTTAAATTGTAGTAGTTTGAATGGGGGTATACAAGTAACATGTCATGTTGCCTGTTGATTAGTGATCATCATTCCTCTGTTGCTTTCGGTTGTGTGGAAAATCAAAATCTACATTTTGTTGGAGTTTCATGTGCTAGGCTTTTCTTCCTTTTTCCCACTCTACCTTGAAGTGCTCCCTCTGTTCTCAATTAATTGCCCTCTTAGGTTTGGGCATGCATGTTATGAGTAAAGAGTAGGGGGTGTAGGATTTTTATTAGATTGATTAAAAGTAAGAACAAAAAATTGGTTGGTTAAGAGAGCGAGTTAGTGAAGCCCCTTATGGATATGAAGAGTGTGAGAGATAGTTAGTGGAGGGCCTCATATCACATGGGTTGAGTGGTTTGGGTGGGATAATTAAGATGTTCCATTTAGGTAGCAGGGAAATATTTTTGAACGGACTAAAATAGTACAAGGACATTCGAGAATGGAGGGAGTAGTAAACAATCGTATTTTTCCTGGTTCTGGACATTGGAATTGCATACCCATTATCTACCTGTTTATTGCCTCATAATTTGTTGGATTGTTAGAATTTGGTCACTACATACAGGAAACTGACTCCCTTTTCAATATATGATGTCTCATTTTACAAACTGAATCTGCTCAACATGTGTTCTTTTCCAAGATTATTGTCACTGCTGGAGAGGACTGTACGTGCCGCGTATGGGAATTGGATGGAAAGGAGCTAAGAGTTATTAAAGAGCATATGTAAGTGTACCTCATTTCACTTTTTCCTTCTTGTAGCTTATATATATAAAAATAATATGGTTCATAATATGTAAGTAGGGCTTAATGAATTACAGGTTATTCTTCAAATTTGATCATCTTGACCCGATGTTTTATGTCTAGCGCGTACCCAGGTGGCCAGGTCTATGGACCATGGCTTCATCATTTTGTTTTTACAAGGATGCTATGAATTGATGTAGTTAAGGCAAGAATTGAAAAGAAGAATAATTTGATTGGAGATTCTGGAAGACTGAACTAAAAAAAAGACAAGCTTTTGAGAGCCTTTTCTCTCCCAAAGTACAAAGTACACTAGAATGAACCCCCGATTATATTCATGCTGATTTCCTCCTCTCTATCGATAGCAAGTCTTCTCTAAATAACTCTCTACTTCCTCTCCAAGAAACTCCTATAACATAATTACGTAGTTCTTTCCTAAATATCCCTCTCCGACATGCTAATTGTTATTACTGGCCACCCAAGCTTACACTTTCTCTTCAAGGTAGATAAATCAGCTTCCTCTTCCCGGCAGTGGCAATGAAGGGTCATGGGCCAGTGTCTATATCACCAAATCTCAGATCATGCATCATTGTGAATCATTACTTCTCACTTGTGGCTGTTGGTATGCCCTCTAATGGTTTTTTGCTGGAAGAAGACATCCACTTGACATGTAAGGACCTTTGGTTTTCGGTGGGGTCTGGGGTTAATGGTGTTTGAGTTGAGACTGCAAGTTGCCCATATTTTTCATTTGTGGTTGTTTCACTCAGTTACTCATAGTCAGTTACTGCGTTTGACAAATGCTGGTCTTCGGATATCAGACTTGGCCTTATCAACATCAAAATCAAAGTGACCCCAATACCTTTTTAGAATTCTTTTTCCCTTTACGGTTCCAAAATAAAGTATCAGCCTCCATTCCCTTGTTGAGTATTTGACACAAGTACTTAAAGGTGAAATAACTTCTCCAAATAATGTAGATATTACTTGTATTATGTTTATATTTCTCTTTTAGGTTTGGTGTTCACGTAGCATGCAGCTTAGTTTGATTATTTGCTTCTCTGTATGAAATATATTCTATCTGTCGCTTGTTTCTATCCTTGTTCTAGTTTTTGTCTTTGTATTAATGAGCAATACCATTTTTTTGTGTTGCAGCGGGAGGGGAATATGGCGTTGTCTCTATGATCCAAATACTTCCCTTCTTGTTACTGCTGGATTTGATTCTGCAATCAAGGCCCACTCTCTGCATTCTTCGTTATCTGCACTCTCAGGTGAATCTGTCAGAGAAGTTGAGGAGAGAAGAGCAGAGGTTTTCAGAGTTTGCATTCCAAATTCATCAGGTCATAGTGGGCTTATGGACAGGTACACTGTACAACATTTCCGACTTCTTTAATATTCTTTATTTTTCCTTTGTGCTTCAAGCAGGGAGGCATAATGAACTATAATACTCTGACGTCCTGTTTCAAAGTTTTCCTTTTACATGATCATTTTGGTTATTTGTTGGCGCACTGCACAAATTAGTTGAGAAACCTGTTCATGTACTTAATTTGTATTCAGTTAAACCTTGTCTTTGATCTTGAAAGGCCTGCCATTTGGCTTCTCATTCCCTTTGACGATAAGTTTAATCTTTCTATTAGAATGTATGGGATAAGCGTAACCTGCCAATCTTTTTCTTATACGACTCGGATTCTGGCTTCCTGCTCTCTTTTTTGTTTTAAGAAAGAAAATTTGGGAAAACTGTCACAACTTTTGGCCATTTTCTCATAATATTCCCAATAATACAGTCAAAATAATCTAAACTTATGATGGAAAATGCGGGGCCTTCTGCAGTTCTATACTAGTGTGTCAAAATTTTCTTCGGTTTTTTTAGTTATTCTCAGTAAAAGAATGTAAAACAAATATTTCAAACTATGTCTTTTTTTTATGATTGCTAGATTCACCACCATCAGTCCATCACATCCTAGTTTCCTCTCTTCTCTTCATCGTCACTCACCAGCACCGCCATAGCACAGGTCCAACTCCATAACCCCTCTCCCCCCCCCCCCGGCCCGCCCCGCTTGAACCTCCTTTCTTGAAAGCGTTGATATTCTTTTTTTCTTTTGTTCCCCATCGTCTCTCTCCTACATCGCTATAAATCGAACAGCACAGAAATTTGAGCCCTGAATTGTTTCAAGCTCAATGTCAGCAGCCCCCTGACAGTCCTGTTCAGTGGGATTCGTCAACCCAGTGGGTCTTGCGACTGATGAGATTTCATTTGCTCAAGCGGCCACTTCATCGAGCTCTCTCTCACTGTCTTTGAATCAGTTCTGTATAAGTAAGGGAGATACAACAACAAAACCTTATTCCCAAAATGATTTGGGGTTGGCTAACGTGAATCATTATCTCAAACCGTTGTAAAATGGAGAAATCTTGATGATAAATATTTTCAGTCACTTTTAGTTGTTAGCTTTGGAGTTTATCAAGTCACTCAAAAAGTCGATAAATCTGTCGTGTAATTTCTGTAACCTACACTTTGTTAATGCAAATCATCTTCTTCTTTCTTTTATTTTCTGCCGACAAATCCAATTTTTCACAACTTGCTCTAGATACCAATCGTTGGTCCCACACCATTCTCAGAATACTTGCTCCAAAGTTGGGATGATTTCAAGTTATTTCGATGTCTAGATTGTTTTAAGAAGATGAAAAAAGTTGGGATTGCTCCTGTTTGATCTCCCGTTTTTCTCTTATTATAGAACTGTTCAATTTTTGATAAGCTTTTGTTGTCACTGGTGCAGCAAAAGTGAATATGTACGTTGTTTGAAATTTGCACGCAAGGATGTGATCTATGTTGCTACAAACCATGGCTATGTGTACCATGCTAAATTATCTGAGAGTGGAACTGTGGAATGGACTGAACTAATCAGAATCACCGAGGAGGTCCCAGTTATTTGCATGGATTTGTTAACAACAAATCCGTATGAGCCGTCCCTGGGAGTTGAGGACTGGATTGCTGTTGGTGATGGTAGGGGAACCATGAAAGTCGTAAAAGTTGTGCTTCATGATGGCGCTCCTCAAGTAGCAGTCAAATTTTTTTGGTCTGCTGAAATGGAAAGGCTGCTCTTAGGAGCATATTGGTGCAAGTCACTTGGATGTAGGTAAATGACCATTCTGATTTATTGTAATTTATTACAGATAATTTAATGGCTCTGTTTGAATTTCCTTGGAGCAAACTGTTGACGGAAGTGGGCAACCATATCAATATTATTTCTTTGACCGAAGAAAAAAGAGCTATCTCTGTCTTTCTGACTATTTGAATTGGCTAAGATCCCTCATTTCTGCTGGATAGCCTCTATCAAAAAAGCAGGATCATGTATTGAATTTCCTTCCTATCACTTGTCCCAAAAAAATTGGCTTCAATTCCGTTTGTATTGATCTACCTTTGCTCCTAGTGAGGAAAGGCTTTTTGTAATTGTCACATCTTGGAGGTGTATTTAGTTTCTTTCCCTTTTCACGTGATCATACTTCAATTTGTTGTTCTTCCTCCATTTCATACTCCATTTTTGCACCTCTAGGAACACAATCTTTTGTTCTAGTGCCTGTATATGGCCTTTCTTTTGATCCGTTTCCTCCTTTAGATGCACGTCTCGACCTTGGCCAACTTTTTGCTGTTTCAGTGTCAGTTGCTGGAGTAGCATCGATAGATGAATGGTTGTTTAAGCAGTCTCTAGCTTCTCTTTGCTTATGGATATATGTTGGGTTTGTTCATATCAGTCAAAGACTGCGAGGCTTTTCTGTAACTACATGTTTCATTTTTTACCTCCTTTTGTTTAGGTTTATATTCACATCTAATCCAAGGGGTTTGGTGAAGCTATGGAGGTTGCCTGATTCTATGGCTCACGATGCCGAGGAAAATTATGATGTGTATCTAGTTGCAGATTTCATGTCACCTTTGGGTGCAAGGATAATGTGTCTGGATGCATCGTTTGAGGAAGAGGTATATCCTCTATCCTTTCCTGCTTCATTCTAGAGAGTATTCTTTTGCACTTGCCTTCATCTGAAGTTTGTTTGGTAAGCATTACCTGATTTGAAATTTGAAGTATTTTTCTGTTCATCCTGGTCATTTAAACCTTTATTCTTTGCAGGTACTAGTTTGTGGGGATTTACGTGGTAATCTGGTATTGTTCCCTTTGTCAAAGAGGATTCTGCTTGATAGTTCCATACTCTCCATTGAGAATACATCTTTTATAACCTACTTTAAAGGAGCTCATGGAATATCTACTGTATCCAGCATCTCAATGGTCAAACTCAGCTCCAACTTCATTGAAGTCTGCTCGGTAATGACTAAACTTTACCTGATAGCTGCTAAACCAAGTGTGTGTTTCACACCTCTTTACTTTCTAGTGTAATCATCTAATTGATAAACAAATCAATCACAAATTAAAAAATTAGTCCATGACTCCCTTCATCCCATAGTTTATTTCCTTTTGAAATTTTAGTCAGACTTTATTTGCTTTGACTGCTAATATAACTAAGAACATATTGAGTCCAACTTTACCTCAAATGCTGTAAAGTAAACAAGAAAATTAACTCTATCTTAGACAGTTTTGATTATTGCCCAAGCCAGTTGTCAAATAAGAGGATGTTGTGACTAATTCCAAAAATATATCATTAGGTTTAGCTCATATTATACTCTATATTTTCACAACTTTTTACCTGATACTAATAGTAAATGGTGGTCAATGTTTGGCCTCATTCCGCAGCAACCTTGAGTCCAGGGGACATCTATGGGATACAAATTATATATCTGAGTGTAAATCTACTTAACTGTTACCTGGAGGCACTATATACTTTATTTTCTTTGATTTTTTCTGCTTTGATTGGTTTCATTTCCATATTTCTGGCTGTCCTTAAACAAGACAAAGAAGAAAAATATTCTTTTTTAAAATGTTTTCTCCTAATCATTAGCTTAGCTGTGATACCTGTGCAAATGTCCACCCTCCATCATTTTTCTTCCACTTTGTCATATAGCGTCGTCATAGTTGTTCATCCAGTAATCGTAACCTTCTCCTTTCTTGCTAAATTAAGTTTATGGTTTGCATTCTACCTTGGATATTGTAACTCTGCCAGTTATTTGTTGTCTCACCATTGTCTATTATACAATCAAGGCACTGAAAAACCTCTCCTAGAACCTCGATACTCAATCTTGTCTTTTTAACTCTAGAGAAGAGAGGGGGGTGGGGTGGTGGTAGTATGTTAATGATTAAGAGGCTGTTCCATAAGGTCATAATATGCTCCTCTCAATTCTAGTTTCTTGTAGAATGACGATGGTGTCTTACTGTCAAGTATAACATTCTGCAATGAGGCTTTTTTTTGTTCGTATCTTGATCCTCTATCCTCTTCATTTGTTTTATATTCAGACTGGAGGTGATGGGTGCATATGCTATCTGGAATATAACAGAGATCAACAAACTGTAGAATTTGTGGGAATGAGACATACCAAGGAATTGAACCTTGTTCAGGCTATCTCTTCTGATCATTATTCGCTGGATGATTCAGCAAGCACCAGCTATGCAGTTGGTTTCTCTTCTACAGACTTTCTGATATGGAATCTACTCTCTGAAACTAAGGTCCTTCTTTGCTATTAATGTCGTCTTTTCTTTAATAGTTCTATTTCCTTGGGGAGGGGGGCTGTGGTAGAAGAAGGTAGCTCTTCCTAGAAAAAGCTTTCATCCTACCTACCTTGGAATGACTGGATTCTGAGAATGTATGCAACTACAGGTGCTTCAAGTTAATTGTGGGGGATGGCGGCGTCCTCACTCTTATTATCTTGGCCAGACACCTGAAATTTGCAGTGCCTTTGCATATGTCAAGGTATTAGACTCTATTCTCTTGCCCATTACAATTTACAAGTACACATATTTAGGGAATATGAGATGAAATATTTGTTGCCTCTCTATGAAGGTACGATGTTGCTGTTAGAACAATCTTTATTTGTCTAGTGCTAGTAGATAATTACCTTGTAGTCATGTTAACTATTTCAAAGTCCTGTTATCCACATGAAATACACACAGAGACAGACACTGACATGCATGATAAATATCCCAACAATTATTGAAGTACAATCGGATGTGACCTGTATATACAAAGTGAGTGGCTTCAGGCTCAGCCATGTAAGTTTTGTAAGTTTTGTGACACTGAAATGCATGATAAATATCCTAACAATTATTGAAGTACAATCGGATGTGACCTGTATATACGAAGTGAGTGGCTTCAGGCTCAGCCATGTAAGTTTTGGAAGATTCTTGTGCCTCTTCTACTGGTTCTTTCTACTTCATTCATTAAAACATCTGATTTATAACTAGATATCATCTTAAGATGTCTTGGAATGAAGGATGATATGAGAAAGATCGGTTAAAACTTCAGAATCGCGCTTTATAAGAAACTTGGAAACTGAAGAGTGTTTTCTGATATTTTAGAATAAAAGGTACCTTCTTGAGTGAAGGGACTAAGGGCATAGTTCTTTTGGGCTACTGCTAAGCACAATCCACCCTTTATCCAAATTGGCATTCTTATGAAGTATACAACAATGGCAAAATCTTCATTCCAAAAGGATGGGGCTGTAGTCAAGATTCTATCACTGATGGCCTTCTACACTCTGCATAGATTCTAGGCCTCCATTCTTCTATTAAGTGCTATATGTTCTTGGAAACCTAATTTTTTTCATATTATTCTCTACACCCTCTATCCATGTCGTCTTTGGCCTTTCCAACAACTTCTAAAATCTCCATAAACCCATCTCTCTACTATACTTGGACTTTTATTTTCGTCATTGTACACTATAATATATGTGTCTTCTTTCTTATTTAGATTAATAGTGGGGATACAGCCTTTCTTTTAAGTGTTTGTGGGTTCCATTATTGTCATGCTCTATTTTTTGTTATAAAGTACAAGATTAGGGTGCAAATATACGATGTTTGCTTGTCCTACATGGAAGGTTAGCCCATTGTCAGGTTGTGACGACGTATGTTTAGGCCATACACGGGACAATGCCTTTTAATACTATTGTATATATTATACGCGGGGCCAGGCCCAAGGCTTCTTCCAGCCCCGCCCCAGGCTCCACTTATCCTCCGTATTTACTCCCGGTAGTGAGATCTTGTGTTGATATTGGTGATTGTGCTATGTGATTTATCCATTTATCTAGTTTTGTTTAAAATTGGAATCGTTTATCTCTGCAACAATATGTAGCTTATATCAACAGTTGTTATCTTTATAAGTTTAACAGTTAGTTACCTTCTTACCTTCTTTTATCTTAAATTTTAATAATTAATTTTTTACTCCAGGATGAGATCATATATGTTCAAAGATACTACGTACCAGATGTTGAAAAGAAGATATTTCCGCGCAATTTGCACTTACAATTCCACGGGAGAGAGATTCATTCATTATGTTTTATCCCTGAAGAGGTTCAATACGCAACAAATTTTTTCCCTTCTACATTAAGTTGGGTTGCAACTGGTTGTGAAGATGGTAGTGTGAGGTTGACTAGGTATGATGTTCCATACAACAAGTTGAATTGATGGCTTTGAGTCTTATAGACTTTTAATATTGTTCTGTCTAATATATGGTTGCGCTGTCAAAACAATTTCGTGTTCCCAGTTGGCTGTTAGTTTCGTTTGTTTGAATACATTTTGGATCTATTATTTGCAAGTGGCTCAGTACAACTTGGCTGTGCTTTCTTCTGTATTTTTAAACTCTAAACTTGGACCCTTAGATATTTAAGATAACTTTTTTCCTGTTATTTGTCACTTTATGTGCTGTTATCTAACAGTAGTGAGACGGATGCCTCAGGTACAATCATGGTAATGATAATTGGGCCATGTCCAATCTACTTGGAGAACATGTTGGAGGGTCAGCTGTGAGATCATTATGCTTTGTGTCAAAAGTTTATTCAGCGGAAGCTAAAGTGGTTGAAGCATCTAATGGGACTTTGAGGACTAAAAACTCCTTGGAGAACATTGAAAAACCATGCTTATTAATTTCTGTTGGGGCTAAACGGGTGCTAACCTCATGGTTGTTAAGAAAAAGACATAAGATTGAGGAAGATGCATCTACTGATGGCCTGGAGAACAAATATGACAGTCATAATTCGCCAGTGGGACAATTGTCTTCAATGTCATTTAAGTGGTTATCGACCGACATGCCGGTCAAATTTGCTCGTGCTGCCAAAAAGACTCAAAGCAATAGAAACTTAGTGAAGCCATCTGATGAAGTTCCTACTGTTGACTCTGCTTCAGTCTCCATGGAGATGGAATTAAAGCAACATGGAGATGCGCATGATAATGATTGGAGATATCTGGCTGTAACTTCTTTTCTTGTCAATACTGCCGACTCGAGGCTAGTAAAATTAAGTACTGCTGCTAAAATTGTACATATACGTTATCAATTGCAATTTCTGTGACATTGCCTTCATTTTTTTTTCAGGTTTACTGTCTGTTTTGTTGTTGTTGCTTGCTCTGATGCTACTGTGACGCTGCGGGCACTTGTTCTTCCATATCGGTATTGGTAAGATAAAGGCCTTTCAGCAGTAAGATCATTTGTTGATTTCTAAGAATTATGTGAGGCCCTATAGATCATATGCTACTCTTTCCGTTGCTTTGCAGGTTTGATGTTGCTTCTTTGCCTCCCCTGTCATCGCCCGTTCTAGCTTTACAGCATGCTGTGGCTCCCCTTTGGGAACCTTATCAAGGTTTATTATGAATTTTATTGAATCCTTTCGAATTTTCTATGTTTCAACTTTCAAATATACTATGCTTTGGAATAAGGAGTTCAATGTATTACCATTTCCTTAATACTCCCTCCATGCCATATTAGTGTTTCCATTTGTTTTCTTAACATTAAGTAAGAAATCCTGTTTAATGGAGATTAAGAAGAAAAGAAAATGGATAGATAAAAATAGTAAGAGAAAGTGGTAGAATGGAGAGAGAAACGAAGGTTGGCGTGATGGAGAGGAAGTAATTAATTTAAGAAGAAAATGGGATTTACTTCTGCAACACCCTGAAGATATCTATGGTATGGAGGAAGTAGTAATTTGGGAGGCTTCCTCTTGCCTTTGCTCTTACTTATTGAAGTCACTCTACATTCAAATGGCAACCTTCCGTAAGAATCTAACGTGCTGAAAGTGTGGAATGAGTAATTTACAATAAACAAGCCATGATCCATGGTATTTTCGATCATATCTATTAACTGTTAACGATGGATTTATACCATCTGAAGTGTAAACTGGAATAGAAAAAGGTGATGGAGTGAGGATTAGTTTGCCAATTGTCACACCTCTATGGGTATCGACACACAGTTTGACATGCTTTTTTTATCTGCTCTTGATAAAATATAAACCAGATTTCTCCTCCCTTTTCTCTTCGAGGAATGAAAATCTCCTTATCTTTTAGAAGTTAGGGTTTTTCAGCCGCAATGATGATCACTGTTTGTTTTCCTTTCTCCATATTTCGCGTTTGATAGTATTTACATATATAATTTTAGCAATATATAAAAACAAATGTTATTATGTAGTATACTTTTGGATAGATCTCACTGTATTCTATCAAAATATAAATATTAATTAGGAAAAATTGTTAATTACCACCTTTCATAAACAACATTTCGTAAATTACCAACTTAAAGTTTTTTTTTTAATAAATTACCGCCTTTTATATGCAAATCTTCATAAACTTCCACCTTTTAACTTTTTCTGTCAAGAAAACGGCCCCACACGTAACTAATTTAACAAACTTTAACCCAATTGAATTCGGATTGAGCCCCCTAACCCTAACATTTTTCAACTTGAATTGAAGAGTAAAGGTGGAATGAAATTGCAAAGAGCATAAAATTTTGGGCAATTGCATTCAATTGGGAGGAAATCAAATCGAATTATGTTACTTCAAAAAGGTAAGTTTATATCCAAAATTAGGGGTTTTGTTGCCGGAAATTAGGGTTTTTTTGGTCAAAAATCCGCTGCGATTTTTTAAGGGTGAATTTGGGTCTAGTATCTTCTTGAAGTGATTAATTTTGAGCAAAGTGAAACCTTTTTTTTGTGTTAAAGCTTAAATTATGCAAAGTGAATTTGCTCCTCTTAATGCTCCGTCTTCGACAAAGATGGTGCTTTTGGGGCCTAGTGCTTTGCTTGGCAACGAGGAAGAGAGTAAGCTATGTGAAGGAGACAGAAAGATTGGGGTAAAAAAGTCTCCAGTAATGGTGGTAAGTGGAGAGTAAAATAGAGGAAGAGGGTGAGGAGGGAGAAATGGGAAGAGGAAACAAAAAAGGAGGCAAATAAAATCATGTGGGCCCTGCATAACGCTTTTTTGATGGAAAACGTTAACATGTGGGAGTTTTAAAAGATTTGCATATAAAAGGTGGTAATTTATTAGAAAAAATCTTTAAGGTGATAATTTACGAAATGTTTATAAAAGGTGGTAATTAACAATTTTTCCTATTACTTATGGATACCCCTTCCGTTGCAGATCACTCCTTACACTTATCAGGGTACATATTTAGATGATAAGTTGTCGTATATTTTTCAATCATTAATTTTCTTTAAGGGTAGATATGATAGGAGTTAGTGGGGTTTTATTTTATTTGGAATCGAGAGTGTTGGTTCATGAAATGTAGAAAGAATAGGATAATAGTAAGTCATGTCCAAAAATAGAAACGTAAAGCGTAGTGTGGAATAGATGAAAGAGTACTTTGAGATGAAGGGAGTTGGTACTTTAAGATATTAGTGGTCAAACTAGTGTCTTGGCGAATGTGAAAGTCATGTGGAACAACTAATAACAATTGGAGGAGGTATATAGTTTATTAAACCCCTAATAGAATTTGAGTTATTAGCTTGTAACTTAATTTGGCTCAATAACCATTTTAGTGATCCATCTTGCTTTGTATTTGACCTGTTATGTCATCTAACTTTAGTATAGTAAGCCCAATGTTGTTAATATTTTTATGTTATAATTGGTTTCTAGCAACGGTATGACGATTCATGTTAGCCGACATCAAATCATTTTGAGAATAAGGCTTAGTTGTTGTTGTAATTGTTTTCTAGCAAAACATTATAGCCACCTATAATTAAAATGTCAAATACCTAAAGGTTAAAGCTATCTTTGAGTAGACTAGGAGCGCGGTCAAAAATTTGAGAACCGGGTTTGGAACCAATCAAACCAATCCTGTTAATTTGGAACTGTAAATCCGCAATCACCTGTTAATGTTCAGGGTGACAATACTAATATATTTGCGTCCATTCTCATATTCAAGCCATTTTCCGAAGAAACAGAAATTAATTAAAGCTCACATAAGTTGTGGAATGATAACTGCTACAAGCACCTTGGATAAGCGGCTACAAGCTGCTTCGTCTGGGCTGGAACGAACTTTGCCGATTGCTGGGAAGACTTCACTCTTCATTTACCGTTGGGATGAAATGACTCTTCATTTACCGTTGGGATGAAATGACTCTCCTCTCCCGCCCTTTCTCCTATATCCCTTCATCAGAGAGACAGAACATCTTCGGGAACACCTCTAACAGAGGGATTTTCGCTTGCTTATCACATCCTACCTATATTTCTTACAAGAACAATGATGCCAGAAATGGACTAACCTATATTTCAACCCATATCATTTCAGAACTTTAAGGTGTTGTTTGTTGGCTCAAAACAGAGAAAGGAAAGAAAATAAATTAAATTCCTCTGAATTACCCTTTTTTCTTGGTTGGAGTAAAGAATCTATTTCAAGCTCTACCTTATTTCTCTCTCTTGTTCACTTTAGAACCTGTATCTCCCATCACCCAGCTTCACTAAACACCATTGTTGCTCAATCCTTCCATCTAGTACCAGTCAGATCAAGTCACTGCCCCCATCACACCTTAACATAACCCACAAACACCACCACCTTTACTGCAGGAGGTTATATTGCCATCGCCTTTTACCATCGCAACAAGTCCTTTTGGTCTGTTAGCCATGAAAGCTCAAGATCATGAACTTTCATGGTTGAATTCCACCTTCATCTTTGGCAATTTCAAAGATGGTATGTCTATAACTCAATACCCTCGTATCTTGAATTCCCTCTCTTTTTTCAGATCTATTGGTCTCGGTTAGTTGCCAATGTGGGGCTGGTTGGTTGCTTGTGATGGAGTAGATGGACGAAAGTGATAGGTGGTGGTTATGGGGGACTGGATGGTGGGTTGGTGGCTATGGTGAGGTAAGTTGTGTTTTTTGAGGCGCTGGTGGGTGGCGTAGGTGGGGTTTGGTCGTGGTTGCGGGGACTAGGTGGTGGGTCGGTGGTGGAGGTGTTATATAGGTGGTGATGGGCTATGGCTGTGGGGGAGTGAATCATCGGCAGCCTAATGATGGGTTTTGGTTATCACGGTCATTATGGATTGGAGGTGGTTAGGGTGTAGAAGAGTTTGGGGGAATTTAAATCCTAGGGGAGGCGATAGGATGTAGGGATTTGGGTGCAACCAGAACTGAGAAAAAAGAAAGGGATCGTAGAAAAAGCTCAATTAAACACCTTATATGGGAAATTTAGGTCTCAATGCGTCCGTAAGGCGGTGATACAGGCGAGATTAAATGCCAAGAGGTCCTTTTTTCTGATTTCTGACATACATGCACTGCTTTCCTTTTTGGGAATTTTTAATATTCATGCTGCAGAACATTGTGCTTGTGGGTACTCATCATCTATCCCGTCATCACATTGGCTCCTCCCACTCTTTCTCTCTCTCTCTCTAGTCTTTACCTTCTCTTCTCATCCACGAAGCGCATGTGTGACTCCTTAATCTCCCCCCTCCCTGTTGCTCACCTAGTCCCTCTACCCTGAGTCTCTCCTCAATTCGTATGTTCCTTAATTCGTTGTACAATGCCGTGCTTACTTAAAAACCTTACTCTGGTAGTTTCTCTATATATGCTTCCTTCTTTTCTCTCCGTGTTGTCTTCTTGCAATGCTAGCTGCCGAGCTGGTTGTCTTAGAAACAAGTAATGATCATAACATCTGATCTGACAAACTAAAAGTGCAGTTAAGATTTTTAGATCATGTATCGAGCAAAAGATTTGGAGGTTCTTGAATTGAACCTGTGATAGAGATTGGGGGATCCTTTCAAACCTTCAACTTATTATCATTAAATTTTGTATGACACAGCTAACATATCATTTGTTGGTTTGGATTGTTCACTCTTATATCATTTGTTGATTAGTTCCTTTGAGATTGTCTTGATGTAACCTGAATTAATTCATGGCAGGTAAAATGATGACCAGGAACGTATATATTGTTATTAGTGGATCAACCGATGGAAGTATTGCCTTCTGGGATGTTACCGAAAGCATTGAAGTATTTATGCAGCGGGTATCATCACTTCACATGGAAAAATCTATTGATTTTCAAAAACGGCCCCGCACTGGTAGAGGAAGCCAAGGTGGTCGCTGGCGGAAATCTATTGATTCTATGGGATTGAGTGACAAAGTTGTCCCTAGTGACAGCGATGTTGTTGATAAATCACCGGCAGGATCGTTCCTGAAGGGCAAGAAACTGTCTTCTAATCATATAAAAGTAGCTTCCACCAAAGATGGGGAAAGTTTTGATGATTCTTCAGCCAGAGTTGCTGAAATAAAACCATTGCATATATTGCACAATGTTCACCAATCTGGTGTGAATAGTCTGCACATTTGTTGTCAAGATCTTGGGAACAATTTTTCATACAGTGTCGTAAGTGGAGGGGATGATCAAGCACTCAATATCCTGCAATTTGTAGTGGCGCCATCTTCAACAAGATCTAGTTTGGATGATATTGGGAAAGGTGATACAGCATCAAAATTTGGAAGCCTTAAACAGACTAATGAGTACAACTCAAATCAAAGCTATTTGATCAAATTCATACATCAGAACAAAGCTACAGCAGCTCATAACTCTGCTGTAAAAGGTACTCGCTACGAGTTTGTTTGAAGCAATAACTCATTTGTCCCTTAAAAACATTGTCCTTATTTCTTCTGCCGTTCTGTCTCCACTTGTTCTCCTGTTGGTAGAGCACTTTGGTCTGAGGCAGGAAATCATCTTGCTTGTGCCTCATAGTGCAACGAGTATGTCCTTGCTTAGTTGCTTTGCTTGAGATAACGTGTTGACTCAATTTTTGTAAATCCTTTTTTAGGCCTTGCAAAAGAATTTCATATCTCCTAACATAGTTTAACATGATAGTCACTTTCGTAAAGCATCTTTGATGACTCCAAAACCTTAAGTGAGACCTGAGAGTGATCTTGTGAAGGAGAGAGTATCTGCACATGCTTTCATCACAAAAGGTTCTGAATTCTGTACCCGCTGTAAGTGTAAATATTTTGGCTTTCTTTTGATTCAGGTGTATGGACAGACGGGATCTGGACATTCTCTACGGGTCTTGATCAAAGAGTAAGGTGCTGGAAGTTTCAAGAGCATGGAGATCTAGTTGAACATGGTCATTTTATAACTAGTGTGCCAGAGCCTGAAGCTTTAGATGTCAGAGCTTGTGCAGGGTAAGTTAAACACTTGCAATTTGCTTGCACATGGCTTCTGCTTTGATTACGAGCAATGACCTCCTTATTCTTTGACCTCCTGCTTCATTTCTAATATTATTTAGTTTAATCCAGGAACTGTTATCAGGTTGTTGTTGCTGGTAGAGGAATGCAAATGGTTGAGATCTCTTTATATTCTGAAAAGGATAAGCAATGATTGGACTGTTCTATATGCCCATGCACTTAAAGCTGAATTGGTAAGCAGAAATTTACACCTGATTTCGTTATTGAGTATGTCAGCAACCCAATGAACTTCTGCTGCTTGCCTTTCTTATGGCTCCAAACTCCAAAGCCTCAGTGGTTGAGAGCTTTAATGAGTTGTTTAGTTCTGGTATCATCGTCTACCAAATGACATTTTCTGTTTCAAACTAATTGGTCATATTTGACTCCGTTGTCAATGTTTTCTACAATGACCACATTCTATAGGGTCACTGTCATTGTGCCGTGCTAGGCTGCTACTTGACACGAAACTGAGAAACAGCTATATGCTATCCTTTTTCTACTAAACATTTAATGCTCTGAAATATCCTGAAAATTTTGTTCTTTAGAGTTTGGGATATTTCGGACCATGATATATGATTTCTCTGCCGAGAGTTTATATATGATCCAATCTTGACTTGGAAGCTGGGAAATGCCACATGTCCTTGGCACTTGGCTGCAAAAGACCTGTATTCAGATTATGTTTTGTTGGTTTTTGCGATGAATAATATTTGTTGTAATTGTACACCGAAGTTGAAAAAATGTGACAATATAATTTACAAGGGTAATATTACAGTCCAAAAATTAGTATTAAAAACGAATTATTCTCACTTTCCCGGGACAAAGTTTGTGGCATAAGACCAGGCATTGTTGCTCACAGGGTCTGCAAGATGGTCGGCAAGGTTCTCTAGAGGTCCCTTTCCGGTTACAATTGCTTGAACAAAGAAGCCAAACATAGAGAACATAGCAAGGCGGCCGTTTTTTATTTCTTTCACCTTCAACTCAGCAAATGCCTCTGGATCATCTGCTAGGCCAAGTGGGTCGAAGCTGCCACCTGGGTATAGAGGGTCAACAACCTCACCTAGAGGCCCACCAGCAACCCGGTAACCCTCAACAGCACCCATAAGGATGACCTGGCAAGCCCAGATGGCCAAGATGCTTTGTGCATGAATCAAACTTGGGTTGCCCAAGTAGTCAAGACCTCCCTCGCTGAAGATTTGAGAACCAGCCTTAAACCAAACTGCCTCTCCAAACTTGACCCCGTTCCTAGAAAGAAGCTCAGGAAAGACACAGCCCAAAGCTCCAAGCATGGCCCATCTGCAATGAATAACTTCAAGTTCTCTGTTCTTGGCGAAGGTTTCTGGATCAGCTGACAATCCTGCTGTGTCCCATCCATAGTCACCGGGGAACTCACCGGTGAGGTAGGATGGGGACTCACCGGAGAAAGGGCCTAGGTACTTAACACGGTCAGGGCCGTACCATGGGCTACCAGAGGAAGCAGCTGGCTTCGAAGCTGTCTTCCTCATTGTGATTTTGCCGTTGCTTTGGACAACAGCGGATGGCTCTACTTTCGAGCTCATGGGGACTGCCTTGCCTGTAAATGGGGATGAAAGTGCCATGGTTGCCATTGATTTATGGTTTTGAAAGGGATTATCTGTTTACTAGGATGAAATTTTGGATTGTTGATTGATGATTGCTATTCTATTGGGCTGACACCTTATATACAATTCAGGGAGGTCCACATTTCTATCCTATGTGGATATGTGAATCCAAACCTTCTCTCTAATTGGTTACTGGAAGTGATGACTAGATATTGAGTTGCATCTTGTTGGCCAATCACATGCATGTGACACTGATTTCTCTTCTCATTTGTATCTCCAACTCTTATTTGTGGTTGTACTCCACCAAGCAGATTGCATTTGTAGGTTTTAGCTGTTCTATCTTGATTTAAATTTATTTTATTTTTCGGCAGCTTTTGATTTTATATCATTATGGGGATTTTTGGTTCAAATGTTTGGAATGGAATGGATCGGACTTCTCATACTATAGTGATGAAAAACCTCATATCAACCTCAAGTTGTTTATAATTGGATTGAATGTAATTTATATATTCCATTTTGTTGTTTGGTTCATTTATACTATAATGGATAATGGATTGTGTTCAATTTCTTTTTTGAACAGCTCATCTATTTCAACTAAAGAAATTCAATTTGAAAAATTTGATAAATATGTTGAAGTGGAGAAGACGATCCAAATGATTGGCGAGGTTAGTTGTTGGAGATAATGACATTGAGCCTAGTGAGTAACCGGAGAAGATGAGAAGCGGCGACATATTGCCTTTTTCTCTCTTCTTTTCCCATCCCTTTTACCTCTCTAGGGTTTGATACCATTTGGAAATTGAAATGGATTTTGAATTTTAGAGGAGGGATTATACTTTTGATTCCAATGGATTGAGGATGGAGTTAGATAGCCTAATCATGTTAAAAGGAGTTATAACTTAAGAGCATATATAATGGTCTAGCTAGTTTCTATGTTGCTAGCAATGCCACCTCAAAAATTCTAGCTATATTTCCATTTTCTCCATTGGTGAGTAACAATGTATGTAGCTAAATGTTTCCTACCAACATCAATTTTTATTCTTTAAATCATGAACATTTATTGCTCTTTCCTCTTTGATCTCAATTGAGCTAGTAGCTTGTTTTGACTACCTATCTCAAATAAGCTACAATATCCAATGGTCAACTATTAGCTTGGAGTATTTTTATATTTACAAGCTAGTCCTTATACACAACCACTGTAGATGCTCTAAGTTATCATCGATAACGAGGAATTTGTCCTCTAATAACTAAAAGGAGTCTCAATACTATTCAAAATACATGAATTTAACATAATCATGTTAAAGTACGTGAGACAAATAAGGATATCGTAATTTTCTCTTAATTGATAATGAGAAATGGAGTATATTATTAGTGCTACGTCAAGAATGTCTTATTTTCTTCTTTAATTTCTCTAATGATACTGCAATTTATTTTTCAAAAACCAACTTACGTATGTCTTATAACTGTATAGCTGTTGTGCATCACTAATTCACTATTAATGCCCCTCAAAAAAAAATCACTTTTAATGAGTTTATCCTACTTAGGTTAAGATGCGATTTTAGTTGTTTAAGACTATGTAATGGGACAAAGATTGTCAATTAGCTATTAATATGTCAACTTTTATATAAATTATTTTTTTGGTGAAACTTTTATATAAATTATACTTGTTCGTATGTGTTTGACATACCGATTTCACAGACGACCACTTCTAAATTTTTTGAAACAAGATATGTGTTGCCGTTATCCACGATAAATAGAAAAGCCAAATTGATAACATATAAAATAAATTAGTGAAACAAGTTTGTTACTTTATTGGAAATGAAGAATTAGAAGATTTGCAAAACAATGGAGCTACGTAGTGGCAATATACTGATTGAATAATTAAAAGGACATCGTTTATTACTTTTATGTTTAACATTCTCGCTATGTAGAAGTAAAAAATCACAATATACTTTGGTTATTCAAGAATCATCAATATCATTACTGTTATCGTTGTTTAGTTGTTACTCCCTCCGTCCCCCAAAGGATTGCCCATTTCCTTTGGGCACAAAGTTTAAAGAGTGATGTTGATGTGGGGCCTAGTTTTCATATTATAATGGAAAAGTAAGGTAGTGAGTATTTTTTAGAATTGTTTATTAAGAGAGAGAGTGTGGGGTCAAATACTTTTTGTAAGGAAAATAATATTATAGTAAGTTGGTCATGTCCAAATAAGGAAATGGGAAATGTAATTGGGACAAACATAAATGGAAAAATGGGAAATCCTTTGGGGGACGGAGGGAGTATTACTTTTCTTACGGTCGTTATAATATTTCAAGGGAAACTGTTATTATTATATTGTGATTATTTTATATTGTTAATTATCTGTATTATACATGTTCAACAAAATAAGTTTAAATTATGTAAAGTTAAATTAATTTCGACAAAAATAAGTTGAAAAGAAAAGAGCATTAGCCAATAGTTAATAAATTATAGTGGTGTTTATAACAAAGGAAATTTAGAGGAGATAGTCTTCCAACTTTGAGGTTGGAGGTTCAATTCTTATAGAGGCACTTTAAAAGTAGTTTTTTTCTTATTATTTCTCCTCTCTTAAAAATATCTGGCCTATCAGGAATCGAGCAGGGTCCGAACAACTTTTTTCTTACCAGAAAAAATAACAAAGTAATGGGTATCTTTTCTTTTTCATTATGAAAAAGTATTCCAACTTATCAAGTCTTAAAAGTCGTTCTTTTCAACTTATTTTTGTTTATTTAGACTTATTTAAACTTATTAGACTTTGTTAGACCTTATTATACCTTATCTGAACTTATAAGAATGAAAAATAAGTTAAAAAAAGGACCCTTATTCATATTAATAAACTTCAATTATTCTTTTTCATTTTTTGTTTTTCACGTGAATCAAGAAGAGTGAAGCATACCATATTCTATGTTTGATGTTATATTTGTATTGGAGTATAAATAGTTTTTCTTTTCGTTTTTAACAAATTAATGGTAATTGAACTTTTTAGTAACTTGTGCTATTTCTTTGGCCAATAAAAAGTAATTCAAATGAACAAAAATGACCAATAGGATAGTAAAAAAAGTGAACAAAAATAGTAGAAAAACGGGAACTATAAAACGAGACAAAAATATTATTAAAAAAGTTCCTAGAAATGAGAACAGTTACTGGAAAACGTAAAAATAAACGGAATTATAAAACGAGACAAAAAGAGTATTAAAAGGTTCCTAAGAAAGTATATGTGTCGTGTAACCCCCTTCTATTAACCGTCATTGGCACCAAAATGCATAGAAGAAGAACTGAACAATAAACCTCAATAAATGAAAATCTCACCTTTTACCATCTTAGAGCACCTTAAGTAATGATACAACTCTCCATTTTAATATTTAAGTCACTCGTTAGAATGGAAAAATAATTATAAATGAAAAAAAACTAATAACATTCTCAAATACAAGTAAAAAAAAGTTAAACTTACAAATTAGTGCATCATAAACCACACACTAGTTAGAGCTGCTTTGAATCAAATCACGTGTAACTATAAGGTGTGAACATGTTTCAATTAATAGGTCGAGCCTAGATCAATTCAAGTGAAGATAATGGAACCTTTCAAAAATTTATAAAAACATTAATTTTCCTTTATAAAAACAATTAACGATATTAATCTTCAAATTTTATCGTTCAAAACCGTAAAAACTACACTATTTCACTTATTTAAAATTCAGAAAAACTATATTTTTTTCATCAACATCACAGAAACACAAATTAAACTGAATATCCTTAATATTTTCTTTTTTTTTAATTGATGTAGTAATGGAACATTACATACCCCTCTTTCTATAAAAAATAAAAAAACATTGCTAGTAATGGAAATCGGAAGGAAGACAACAAATGATGTGGTGATCTCCCTCACCAAACACTCCCTCAACAACACTCCCTCCTCAACAACCCACTACAAGAGTTGATGGAGAAAGTGGACCGGTCAATCAAGTAACCGGTCACACACAATACTAAAAAAAGACAGTTTCTATAAATAATAAGCACACGATTCGCAGTTTGTTTGTCACAACTCACACTTAACCCCTCTCTCTCTCTCTCTCTCTCTCTCTCTCTCTCTCTCTTTGAGTGCCGCCATTTCCTCTCGTCTCGAAGTTCTCTCATTCATTCATTCATTCATCCTTCTTTTTTTAGATCTACTTTTTCACTTATCTTCTTCAAGGTATTGTTTCCTCATTTCTCACTCGATCTTTGTTTTGCTTTTGATTTTGTATTGTTTATGTGTTTTTTCCTCCATTTTTGTTGAAATTATGTTAGTTATGTCTTAGATCTTCATGCTAATCTAGTGTTTACGATGTTATTCATACGATTTTTAGGACGCAGTGTCATAGATATTTGTTTGCTTAATAGATCGGTCATTCTCATTGCGAAATAAGAATGGAAATGACAAATCGTCCTTTATTTGTGTATGATTCATTTGCAGTTCTTTTTTAAAATGCGTTTGATTTTACTCAGAATTTCGAATGCTGATTTTTAATACTACCTCCATAACATATTATTTGCAACGATTTGACATAAAATATGAGTAGAAAAAGTCTAATTGTTGCAAATAATATGTTACGGAGTAGTATTATGATAAGTTTAGATCGGTGATGTGATCGGTTGAGGTGAATATCAGGCTGCCATGTTTATAGGATCTAGAGATCTAGCATTAATGCATTTGTCTTGTTTTGATTAAAATATTCATCGGAATAGTTTGGATATAGTGACTCAGTATCGATTGTCGGTTGATAAGGTATTTTTTTTGAATTTGTGTAGATAACGGCTTTTTATGTTACGACTAATCTTATATACACGCGATGCGTGAGTTGGAACCTTAATTAGTGAAATATTTGTCTTCATATCATCAGAATTGAAGTTTACTGAAACCGATTGTTATTATGCGATTTCAGGAAATGGAGACCTTTCTATTCACCTCCGAGTCTGTGAACGAGGGACACCCCGACAAGCTCTGTGATCAGGTATCTGATGCAGTGCTTGATGCTTGCCTGGCTCAGGACCCTGAGAGCAAGGTTGCTTGTGAAACTTGCACCAAGACAAACATGGTTATGGTGTTTGGTGAGATTACAACCAAAGCCGATGTAGACTATGAGAAGATTGTCCGTGACACATGCCGTTCCATTGGCTTCATTTCTGATGATGTGGGTCTTGATGCTGACAAATGCAAGGTCTTGGTTAATATTGAGCAGCAGAGCCCTGACATCGCCCAGGGTGTCCATGGTCATTTAACCAAGCGCCCTGAGGACATTGGTGCTGGTGACCAAGGCCATATGTTTGGCTATGCTACCGATGAGACTCCTGAGCTTATGCCTTTGAGTCATGTGCTTGCCACCAAGCTTGGTGCTCGTCTCACTGAGGTGCGCAAGAATGGCACCTGCGCATGGTTGAGACCTGATGGTAAGACTCAAGTTACTGTGGAGTACTACAATGAAAATGGTGCCATGGTGCCCGTCCGTGTTCACACTGTCCTAATTTCTACCCAACATGATGAGACTGTGTCCAATGATGAAATTGCTGCTGACCTTAAGGAGCATGTGATCAAGCCTGTCATCCCCGAGAAGTATCTTGATGAGAAGACCATCTTCCATCTTAATCCTTCTGGCCGATTTGTTATTGGTGGACCCCATGGAGATGCTGGACTCACTGGTCGTAAGATCATTATCGACACATATGGTGGATGGGGAGCTCACGGTGGTGGTGCTTTCTCTGGCAAAGACCCAACCAAGGTGGACAGAAGTGGTGCCTACATTGTCAGACAGGCTGCTAAGAGCATTGTTGCCAATGGGCTTGCCCGAAGAGCCATTGTGCAGGTGTCATACGCTATTGGTGTCCCCGAGCCTTTGTCTGTGTTTGTTGACACCTATGGTACTGGAAAGATACCCGATAAGGAGATTCTTAAGATTGTGAAGGAGACCTTTGACTTCAGGCCAGGAATGATCTCTATCAACCTCGATCTCAAGAGAGGTGGCAATGGTAGGTTTCAGAAGACAGCTGCATACGGGCATTTTGGAAGAGATGACCCTGACTTCACCTGGGAGGTTGTCAAGCCCCTTAAGTGGGAGAAAAGCTCTGCGTAATTTCCCCTAAATGCTACTGCTGCTTTAGTACAGGGTACCTTTGCATGCCGATACACCCTTTTTATTGTCTGATCTTTTTTCCATTGAATTTATTTTCCAATTTCGACTTCATTCATGTACTGGTTGAAAAGAAATGGATTACTGTTTGCTATTTTGATGCTTTACAGTAGCCTTATGTGTTGCTGGCGAGTATGAGATTTCTAATGAAATGGGCATGATTTAGATTGTAGTATTGTACTAGTAAGCAAGATGCACGCATTTCATCTTCTTGCCATTTGATCTAACTTGCACAAAGGCTGCAAAGACATGACTACTATTCCCAACTGCCCTTGAGATTCAGCTGTCTTATTGATTATTGCTATACTAAACTACAATATGAATTAGTAGCTGCTTGCTGTATGAGCTAGGTCATCTTCTGTGGCTGTTTTTCCGGCCACCAAATTAAGTAGTGCTCGGAATACTCTTTCAGTCATCAGATAAACTCAGCCTAAGTTGTCTTCTGCCTGCTTGATGCATGAGCTAAGTGGTTGTCTACTGGCTGCTTGCCGCATAAGATTGATTGTCTTCCGTCTGGTTGCTGCATGGTCATTATTCGATTAGGGTAGATCCAACATTGAAGTGCCGTTTACCATCAATGGAAAATCCAAATAAAGGGTATCTTTTTTTTTGACGGGAAATAAAGGGTATCTCTTAAAAGTTCAAAGAGATTAAAATATAGCTGGCGCTCTTTGACTCTTTTCCATTTTCTCCGTTTCTCTTCAATACTCCAATTATAGTAAAATTCTAGCTTTTACCAAAAGCTCTAGGGGCTAGGTAAGCTCCAATTTCACTTCTAATTCTTGATTTAGTATAAATAGTTCTAAGTTGTTCGTTAACGAAGTTCTTTTCTCTTTTGTGAGAGTTTTGAATCCCATCTTTTTGGTATAGTTCCCACTTTGAGAGATTTTCGGACACTAGAGATTTTTCATTATTCATAGGATGTTGGGATTCAATTATAGTGGTTTGTTGTTTGAATTTGTAATTGATATCAATTATTCGTTAAACGAGTCAAAACCAAGATAACTCTTCATAAAACTTTCTTGGATCGACATGCTTTCTCTCGATAGGTTGTATTACGACAAAATGATCTAACATAAGGAATGTCACATCATCGGGCAAAAAATTGTATTGTTCGATTGTTAACTTTGTTTTAGCTAATAGAAGTATTTGATATTGATTGTAAATATCGTAGGAGTTTAATCAATGAAAATTCTTTTTTTTTAAAAAAAGGACAAGAAAAGTTATTAGTGAAAACTCCGAAGGTAATTTGAAACTTTGATTCTGATTGCACAGTTATTTTAGTTCACAGTAAAGGAAGATAACAAGTGAGTTTAGAGCCAGGATTGTCATAAACTTTGCGCTTTGGAAACTTCGTGAAAGTCTAAGCTAGGAGTTTATTTGCCTTTTGCGACATTTTGATGTCGAAGACTAGACCGTAATTGAGAGTTAGATAAGGAAATATTCAACTGATTTGTTAAGTAGAGACTACACAATCTAAATGGAAGTGAAGACATTATGATTAGTAGATAGTATTAGATAAAAGTTTGTTCTTCTCAATTTATTTCTTATCTGAATTTATTTTCTCTTATTAGACTTTAATCGACCTTATCAGATAAAACCTTATTCGCCCTTATTTGGTTTCATTCGATTTTGCGATTAAACTTTATTCGACTTTATTCGATTAAACCTTATCGACTTTATTAGATTAAACCTTATTCGACTTTATTAGATTAAACCCTTATTCGACATCATTTCACCTCATTAAACCTTATTTCACCATTTCACTACTTTTATCTAAACTTAAACTTATTATTTTTTTCAGTAAAGGACTGAATAAATTAAAAAGAATAGATCCTTAATGCAACCCATCAATATATACAGACTGTCATTAGAAGATCCAGCTTTATAAAAATAATATTTCACGTTTATAGAAATCTTTAGGGTTGAAGATGCAACTCAACTCTAGAAAATTTAGGAAAAGAAAACTCTTTCAGAAAGAATGAGGGCGAATAAATTGCTTGGATACGGCCATACAAGTGATTTACTGGACATGTCAAGCTGAAATTACGGGGAAAAAGGACCCGGAATCCGACCCTGCCAATAGCTTCTGGTACAATTATAGAACGTGTTTAACTCAATTGGCAAAAAGGGGGAACAAATGAAAACGAAGAAAATAAAAAGGTACACAACATTATCAAAATTGCAAAGAAAACAAGGCAATATGGTCATGCTCGTTCAAGTTGACAGCCCTAATGATAAGAAATTGATAAGTATGAATCACTTGTACAACTGCTTGAATCTTCTGCAGGCTTCCAGAATATTTTCCCTGTGGCCGAAAGCACTTACTCGGACGAAACCTTCACCTCCAGGTCCAAACCCACTACCAGGAGTGGTGACCACATGAGTCTTTTCAAGAATCTCACTGAAAACATCCCAAGAACTCCGGCCAGGAAAGTGCACCCACACATATGGCGCATTTGTTCCCCCATGTACATTAAAACCGAGGGATTTGAATGTATCCACTATTATGTTAGTGTTCTCTTTGTAGAAACCAATTACCTGCTTCATTGCCTGCAGAATGTTCAAACATAGATTATTGGCTTTTGCAATGAAGATGATAAAGAATGTAATGAAGCAATCAATACAAATGCTGCATACACTAGAAACTTTTGCAGTGACCTTTCCCACAAGCCAAACATAAAACTAAACGGAAAAAAGCGGACGTGGGGACTCGGGTCGGAGCGCAGCGTAACTAAAAGAGCCAGCACTCATATAGATGAGTTTTCTCACAAGCTTTTAAGAAAACAGTTCTTCAATCATGGCCTACAAAACTATAAGGTTAGGTTCATACGTCCTCCATTCCTACTGTTGATCCAACATCATCAGGTGATTGCAAGTAGTAATTATGTTTCCTTTTTGTATTTGTTAATGAAGACCATCAAGAAAGAGAGTCATGAAGGGAAGAGTAGAGTGATGGAGATCTGCCCATAGCAGTAATAGCAAACAACAAGAATTTCTAACTTGCGAGATTGTTTTTTCAGAAACTTTGTTTTTGATACGAGGACTTGATAAGACTAAAGATGATTAACAGCATGAAAGCATTTTTTAGTACGATAGAACTACACTCAATTATATAGGAACCCAACATTTAACTCTACGCCCACAATTTGTAGACTGGGAGCAGAGAAACTGACCTGGTAACCTTCTGGGGAAAGGCACGCAAGGCCACCTGCTTGAGATATGTTGGAAGCACCATTGAAGCAAGTACAAACAATGCGGTTAAAGTCCTTGGCAACAGGAAATCCATCGGAAAATAAAAGCTCTTTTGGCACAACAGTCCAGCCAAGACGAACACCAGTGAATCCGGCATACTTGGAAAAAGATGCAGTCTCAATAGCAACCTACACGTGACATGAGCACAATATATCAAAATATGTACAAGCTTTCTGCAAGTCCAATAAATGACATCTACTAGGATTATATAGACACAATGCCGGCATGAGAGGCAATAGGTCGGATGGATAGCAGAACAAGTTCGATGGAGATTAAAAGTGGAGACCAGTTCTGCTCATCAAGCATTATTCTGGGCAACTCCATAACATAAAATACTTTGAAAGCAAGATAATTGTAGATACCATCATCTAAAAACTTCACTAGGATATCAATCAAAAAAAACCAAGGAAGTTGGAGGAAGCTTCATAGAAGAGCCAACTGCTGAGGACCAAGCATCAATAGTTATAGAAAACCATCGGACTTACAAAGAAACTAAACCAGCAAGAGCCACTAAGACAATCCAAAGTGACTCGAGAAACTAATCATTGTTTCCTTTAAAAAGGTGCTTATCACCAATTTTCTAAACTTCCCATGTTCACTCCTATGTAAGAAGAATCTCATTGTGAATATGGCAATGGAAAATCGAGAAATTCATCGACAGATGGAGGGTAAATCTGAGTTTTCCAAATAAGCAGGTGCAGTGATGGAAATATGTTAAAAGATGTTGACAGAGTAGAACTGAGACAAAAGGGTTGTTTTATATAACTTCAACACTCAAGTGGTTTTGTGCTGATAAGCAAGTATTTATATTTATGAAGAAATCAGAGCAAGTCAGAACACAAACAGAATGTTAGTTACATTCTTATCGCTCCCTCAGTTGAAGAGTGACAGAAGCTTAAAAGTTAATAGAAAGGAGGACAAACAAGCAATGTCCCAAGTCCCACTCCCACCTGAAGCACTTGGCTCCAACCTATGTTAGTTGGACTCAGCTAGAAGTATCCGACACAGGTGTGTGTTCAAGTATCAGACACGATCATTTTAAGAAATGATTGCATGACTTTGGTACAGAATAGTTTCATACTCACGTTAAAGTGGTGAGTATCCGACACGGATATTTGAAGTAAAATGAACATTTGGAGTAACGTAGCCTCCAAATAAGCAAAATCATCTTCAAAAATTACTTAGGTTTATATCATGAAGACCTGAAAAGTTGTGTCCTCAAAAGCTTCCTCATTTAATGATTCACCTATTCATAACCTATGTTCTTAAGCTATGTTGCTCCGATACCCTGCTTCCCCCGGAGTATCGTGTGTCGACTCGACACGACGCGCGACACGACGCTCGACACGACTGGGTGGAAGTGTCGACACCCGTATCAGGAAGTGTCGAATCTATTCTTCAAGTGTCGTCGATTGACACAAGAGGACCGAAAGAGGGAGAGGAGAGAAAAGAAGATGCAAAATTAAGGAAAAGATTAGAACTAGCATAAATTACCATGGGGCTTTTGTTCTACGAGAAATTTCGAGCAAGGTGGTGGCTTCATCTCCGATGATATCGTTCACCGGAGCTCCGGCATCCGTCTAGCACTTTGCCGTTCAATGTCGTTCTCTTTCCCTCTCTCTTTCTGTTAGGAAACTGATGACTGATGTGGCCCTCCCCTTCTCTGTTATTCTTTCTCTTTTTCTTTTTGACTTTTTTTTCTTCTAAAAGTTATAGACATGGGCTGTTATTCTATAAAATAGGCTAAGCCATATTTGGGCTTCTCTTTGAAAAGAAGCTGCCATTGTATAAAATTGAGCCACTTTAACACATTTTTATATAATAAGAATATGCTTACTAAACAACAATTTGTTACTCTTTATTATTTATTTTATTTTTTAATTTCAAAGTACATGTATTATTAGGACCACATCCCTAAATATCAAATCTTTTCCCGACACTTATCAGATACCCGTGTCTAGAAAATTAGTCAAGACACTCTTTTGACCGTATCGCCGTATCCTTAAAATTTTAGGTCTAGAGTGTCGGATCCTCGGATCCCTACTCGGATACCTGAGCAACATAGTTCTTAAGCAACTAGACATATTTCAATCGAATGGGTTAACCTAATAAACTAAACGAGCCTAGAAAATGCTAAAAGCTAAGATGCCACAGAAAGCCCCCAAGGACAGTGAAGTAAGAGGTTGGTACACCTACTCGCATACATGGGGGCGGGGGTAGGGCTGGCCACCCAAAGGTGCGGCCCTTGTGGTTTTAAGGTGCCTCCCATAAGATTAAGTTATATATTAATAGTGACATAATGTACCTTAGCTTGCCTTAGAGGTAATGTTGCAGTCTTGAGTCATTTGCTTGTGTGCAATGAACCCGAGGTTCAATTCCCACTAGCACACTGCTTTCTTTTCTGGATTTTTCCCTTTTCGTCATTGATTGTTCGCCATTTTATTTAAATTTCAATCTTACCTCGGACTCTCCATTTTACTTTAAGTGCCCGTACGACCTCGCCACTCGGACATAGGTATGGTTACTTCGACACTTGATTTTGGGCCAAAGTCAAGAAAACTTTCCGTAAAACGGACGAGTCACAAAACTTGGACACATACCCGTGTCCGGCATGGATACCCTAGTCCGAGTAACATACACGATCCATATTATATAGTAATCAAATAACCACTCTTAAACTCCATGCAAAGTCGAAGTGGAACTATTTTATGCAGAAGAGAATAACATGCAGGTTTTTCTTTCTTAGTATCTTAAGAGGACTCGGACTCCCAGTCCTCATTTGATGTATTCAATTTTTCTGATAACACAAAATGTGTCGATAGTAAAGAAAGAATAACCCCATTAAATTGTTTATAGCCACCTTCAGTACTCACCGAATCTCGCCCAGCCTTGTAACTGATTATATACACAGACTTGCATATTTGCTAAAATAATAGCAGGAAATGAAGTAGAACAAACTTCAAAGGCCAAGCACCATTAAATCACATTAGCTTACCTCCTTGGCTCCAGGGATTTCATATATTGACCGTGGGCTGTCATCTGAAATATACATAGCATATGCAGAATCATAGACAATGATTGACCCGTTGTCCTTGGCAAATTGTACCAATTTGGTTAGTTGCTCTCTTGTTGCAGCAGCACCAGTAGGATTATTTGGTGAACAAAAGAAAATAATCTCTGTCTTGCCAACAGTAGATAAATCTGGAAAGAAGCCATTCTCAGGGTTACACCTCATGTACTCGATCTTACCATACTTCTCTGAATCCTTCTGATATTGCCCTGTCTGTCCCATTATGACACTGGAGTCTACATATGCCTGCAACCCGGAAAAACATCTTTAGAAGACCATGTCACACAAAAAACTACTTCCTCTATTTCTTAACATTGACTAGGCAAACTTGCCAAGCACAACATTGACCATTAATATCTTAAACTGTATATCATTAAAAATTATTTTAGAAAGTTTTCTTTGAAAATATCCATGGAGATTAACCCAATAACAACTAGAGTAATGGCATTTATCTTAGACAAGACTAAAACCACTATCTAAATAGAGTAATAACAACTAAAGTTCAATCTGAAGCATCTCTTAAGAAACACAGGAAGTATGAATCAAAAAATATACCCCTTTATCCTAATATATATCCAGCTTTCTAGACTGATTTGTCCTGGTTTATTCCCTCTTTGAGTGTATTCTTCATTTAAATTTTCTGTTATCCCACTACCCCAAGTCACCACCACACTGCTTAAATCTTACCCATTAACTACACTCCTTGATATTTATAAAATCAACATGGAAATTTAATGACAACAAACAGTGAAAGTCTATAGAGTAACATGGAAATTTAATGACAACAAAACAGTCGAAAGTCTATAGAGGATCTATTGGTATAAAAGCCAGAGTCAACCCACTTTATACAATATGTACAGTAAGTTTTGGGGAACACCAGTAGGATGCAAAGTATACTACTGTGTCATAGAAGACTAGTGTTTGCACTGCAAGAAGTTCTGACGTCTAACCAAAAACCGAAAGGGAAGCCAAGCCTGTCCACCTTTTCCCCTTATTTGATAAAAAGTGCAACTAGCTACGCTGACTAAACCTAGTAATCCGACAGGTCGGGGCAGGTCGACAGCATGTTGGGTCATTACAAGCCCACCTTCCTAATAAGGTCAATTAGGGCCTGTCCATGAGGGTGGTGGGTTGGTAAGCGGGTTGATTACAGCCTAAGGCGGCTACTAGAGGAGCAAGGGGATAGGGAATAAGTGAGAGAAAAATGAACACCCATAGAAGCTTAACCGTGCTATTCGCAATGTGGAGGTTATGCATGAACGTAATGCTCATTACTTCCATCTTGACCAAGCTCTGTTAGTGCGCCATCGACAAATGGATATAATATCGTTATTAGTTAACGTATGCGAGTTATTGAAAGTAAAGAGACATTGTTGGTTTCTTATTCATTCAAGAAATTGGTTATTGCTCCTTTACTAGTTAGTCTTTTCATAAATACAAGTCTTTGCCTCGTCTTTGCTTTTAGTTCGATTCTTTCTTTGCAAGTATCGTAGTTGGAATTTTATTACCCAAAAGCAAAGTAATCAAAGATTATTGTTATTCCTATATAATGATATGTATGTGAATACGTATCTTAGTTAGTCTTTTCATATATACAAGTCTTTGCCTCGTCTTTGCTTTTATTTCGATTCTTTCTTTGCAAGTATCGTAGTTGGAATTTTATTACCCAAAAGCAAAGTAATCAAAGATTATTGTTATTCCTATATAATGATATGTATGTGAATACGTATCTCCTTTTTGTTTTTCTCCGCATCCAATCCACTTATATTAAAATGTTTAGTATCATACACTATCCGTTCCTACTTATGTTCCTAATTGAAATGTTGGGATAAATCATATTAAGTGTACTACTCCCTTTGTTTCTTTTTGTTTGTCCTACTTTGACCAGAAAGCTCTCACATAATTGGTCAAAGTAGGACAAACAAAAAAAGAAATGGAGAGTAGTTAAGAATTTTGTTGAATTTATAATATTTAAGTATACTTTTGTATTTTTTTACTTTTGAAAAAGAAGAGAGAAAAGATACGCAAGGTCGTTAGGAAACAATTAATTCTAAAATGGGCTTCCAAAATGCGCCATGTCTAAGACAAAAAGAGAAAAAGTGAATTGAATATTTGGTTTTTGGAGAGTAAGATACTAGTCCCAAAGTACAAAAACATCAAAGTAGAAATAACATTTAGGAAATAGGAACAGACAAAAAAAGAAAAAAGAAAAAAGAAGAACAAAAAGGAATGAAGGGGGTATTAAACAAAAGGAGAAGTAAGGGAAAGTTCTTATTGCAGTTCAACAACCGTACTTACACGCAAACACATGCGAGTGTACAACCCCATACACAAAGGATGATATAATTGCAATCGTAGGGCTTTCTATTCACCTAAAAAAAAGTTTTTAAGTCCGATAAGTTTCAATGCGATCCAATAAGTTCTAATAAGCTCTAATACCTTCCAATAAGTTCATAAAAATTCATGGAAATAAGGTGAAGAGAACATAACCTAAGATATCCTATAATGTAATACCTCCTTTTCCAACATAAATTATAAAAAGGCCATGTCTGAGTTCTAAAGTGATATTGACCACTAACTTGTTCAAATATGTACTATGGTACAATTATTTTGTGTAGTTTGATACTCTGTCATTAGAGAAGAAAAGGTACAGAATTTCACTCTTATAAACAAGATAATGGCTACATAAAAACTAGCCCCTACCAGATGGGAATGAAAACATCTCATTCTGATCAACAACATAAACAGAAAAATATCGACACAATAATGAAAAGGTAATGTTACACCAAAACAGCATACCGGATAGGATGGGTCTTGCACAGCTATTGAGACGTCTGATCCAAAAAGCATCTGTCATAGAAGAAAAGGTACAGTACTTCAGTTTTATAAACAAGAGAATTGCTGAATGAAAGAGAACATGAACGACTCAGATTATTCAAGACAAACTTGCTTAAACTCCCCCTAGATGAACTCACACTGAAGGGAACAATGAACAAATGTTTACCAATCTTTAGATCAATGTAGACTTAAGATACACTCCCTTTTTCATTTTTTACTTCTACCATTTTAACTTTCACGTTTACCAACGCACATATTATTAATATCTTCAACGATCCACTATCAAAACTATAAAAGTTGAAACTGAAACAAATTTGAAGGCATTTGTTTTTATAAAGTATTTAAAATCATATGGTCGAAGTAGGGTATGGGAACAGTGCAAAATACAGTGACAGAAGTTAAAAGATGGTGTATATTATATATTGATGGAGTATTTTAGTGGACCCATGGTGAACCCCAATCCAGAGGGAATGAACTTTGACAATAAATTCCGGACAAAGAGGGCGTACACACACTGACACAAATCATAACTCGTCCAATAATTCAGTCTCATGTTTCATAGGCTAAAGCCAACCTGAAGACGTGATATGTCACACTTAGCTCCGTGCGAGACGAATATATCGCCTTCTTCAATGCCGAGGCTTCCGTAAAACGATGAAGCAATTGCAGCTCTTACTTTCTACAGACAAAAGCATTGTTGATCATCATTATTTACATGCTATACAAATATAACAGAGAATGAGCATATATGCAACATTGAATCATTTGACACGTGCTATAATTTATGGAAAAGATGCATATATATGTAATGCCTTATTAGAACTTCTACATAGAGAAAGCCAACAACTCCATGACACTCATAATGTAGTCACATTCACATCGCATATAAATCATAGTACAGTTCCAATATTATTAGTAGACACGTCAGTTCATTGACGTATGATACAGGGAAACAGCCAGAAGAACTTTTCTGAGCATCGGTAGTATTTGCGGTTACAATATGGAATATCCAAGAACTTATGTACCATCTAGCATAATGGAAGTCTTGGCGAACTTGGATCTTCAGAAGAATATAAAGAAAATGGGTGCACACTAAGAGCAAAGTCAAAGCACTAAAGTACTGTTCAAGAAGATACAAGTCACAGAATACAAAATATCCCTCGGCTACCTCAAATCAGTCACATCTGTTCCATCTCCCAAGCCCAACTAATCTCTCCGACAAGCCAACACTTATCTTTCCTGACACAAAGGCTGCATCCAGCAAGCAACGATGCAGCTGCTATATCAGATAGGTGGCCACAACCACAGACCCAACATTGGTGGCAGTTGCCGAGTTAGGGAAGAAAATTGCAACTAATTGCCACAAACGAAGCTTTTGTGCATATGGAAATGACAAAGAGAATGCAGCAAAATTACTTCATAGAAATCTACGGATTTTTTTGTGAAAAACTATCAAATTATCTTTAACAAGAGTTATTTTGTGAAGGACTACCTTGTAAATTATTTTCGCCAAAACTGCCTTTATCACAAATAAATATGAAAGGGGTACCAATGTCCTCTTCCGGTGTGTTGGCCTAAGTTTCCGGGCATTGTCTATGCACGTAATGTCACATGATTTGTTTCTTCTTTTCCCCTTGTTTTTCCCTCGATTTTTCACTCTGGACCTGACCTTACTCTTTCGCACAAGTACTGTATAATTCCATGAGTGAAAAATATAAAGTCTTTATAAATGCTACACCAAATGTTCACAGTATTGTACGATTATGTGAGTGAGCAACGTTAACGCAAATGATGGCACAATAAAGAAGTAAAGTCAGGAGAAGCCCAAAAATGGTAGTAAGGGAAAGGAAATAGAAGGGTGAAAAAATGATCAGCATGTGCATAGTCAATTGAAGAAGCTTACGTCGCACACTAAAAATTGATATTCGTACACCTACCTTTTCAAAGATAAAAGGTAGTTTTCACAAAATGACTTTTATGGAAGGTAATTTCTCACGAAAAAAGAATGATGGCAACTTCTCTATTGGAGCTAGTCCATTTAGAGCACACGACAAATAACACAAAGTCATGAGGAAGTGATATTTATTAAATGTATGTAATGAACGTAAGATTGTTCTTATCTATATCTCATAGAATGAAAGCTATGAAATGGCAATCAAGGAAAACTTCCCACAAAGAAAGAACTTTAACCCAACAAGTTCTCTACAACTATGGTAATGAAAATCGGCTGACCCTGCATTGCAACCTCAATGTTGAGCTTTTAAGCTTACCTCGTCGGAGCCCCCTAGATATAAGCCCCTGAAACACAAACCATCCACATTTCCAGCAAGATTGGTTGCACTACCATTACCACAATTGCAATTGTATCTAAGATCTAAAACCAAGCTCCGAGCCAAGCTAGATAGTTTCTGATTACTAGGCTTTCCAACCTAAACTTGATTCTTCTTAATCCTACCAGATTTCAAACCATATCGATTGTTTTCCACGGGGTTAAGAGAGTTCCATATAGAATTAATCGACGGTCAAAAAGTTCTTGTGTTCCTGTCTCTAACAAAGGTAAGCAGTCTATAGAAAGGATTGAGTAAGGAATACCTTCTGATTAGTCCTCCAAAACTTTAGGCGAAATATTTATTGACATTATGATGATATATCATGAGAACATAAATGTGAACTTGAAACTGAACACATGAAACAACATGCATGACACAGATAGAATACATAATGAATAAAGGAAGCAAAAGATAAAGGATGACACATACCTTTTCACCTTGTTCGGCCCCATAACCACTATAACCTTCTAGAGACGACAGGTCATATGCTCTCTACAAGTTTTGCACACACAACAACCATGTAAAGAATAAGAAAACTAAAAACCTGAAAAATAAATAAAGAAAAAGAACATAGAAGATAGAGGGCATATGCTCTCTACAAGTTTTGCACACAGACAACCATGTAAAGAATACAGAATCAAAAACCTAAAAATAGAGAAAAGAACAGGGAAGATTGACAGATCAATGTTCTTTTTTTGAAGATCAGATCAAATACATTACAACAGAGGTCTCCACATAAATGTCTTTAGACCATCCTTCAATAGGAGATATATACTACAAGATAGCATAATCACTAAGAAGAGCATAAGACAACAGCCAACTATACACCTTTGTAAGCATGTCATTTAAACAACAACACGTTGCAATTTCAAAATACTTGTAAGAAAAAAGTACTTATTGAGCCAGGAGCTAAATGGTAACGAAAGAGAGAAAATGTAAGCTTCTAGAGCTGCAATTTCCAAAACATCATACGCACCTTAGCCATAGCAGATGTGATAATTTCAGGAATGGGCTCAGTAGTGTCACCAATTCCAAGGCTTATCACTTTAGCATCTGGATACTTGACCAAGTGTGCTGTTCTTCTCTTGGCAATCTGACCTCCAATAACAGGAGTCACAAGATGAAAACAGCAGAATTAGAGGAAGTAAAAGCTAGTTAATAGTAATTTCATCTCAAATTCCATCAAATTATAAAACATTTTTTAACAATGCCTTTAAAAAGTTTACATAAACAATAGAGATAGCGTAGAAAGAAAGAAGTGAGCAACTTGTAAAAATCATCTTGCATTCAGCACCATGAAGCATGTTAAGATTGAACTGAATCTGATTTCAGTTTGCATTCTTCATATGTATGGAGAAAAGATAAATGTTTCAAATATAATCACCTTCATTAATTCATCATGGACATTGTTGTTATTATTATCATTTCTATAACAGTTTGCTCATATATAATAACAGGTCGTTTAGTATGCGGGGTAGGGATTATGGGAAATA
This sequence comes from Patellifolia procumbens, assembly GCA_947645195.1. Lineage (NCBI taxonomy): Eukaryota > Viridiplantae > Streptophyta > Magnoliopsida > Caryophyllales > Amaranthaceae > Patellifolia > Patellifolia procumbens. The sequence goes on from CANSGD010000080.1 coordinate 1,008,929, forward strand.
GAAGGGTGGATTGAGATAAGGAATTGATGGGTGGGATAAGGATAAAATAGTGTTTACACCTTGTTTGATATGTGTTGTAAAGAAGTCGGGTTTATATACTTGTTTTACTTTAATACTCTTGCTAACTATCCATCTCCTTTTTTTCATCAAGGTTATAGATGTCATTTCTACTACAATTCCTTCTCCCACCTCTAACACAGGCCCCTGGCCCCCTCCCCCATCACCCCATGTACTATTTAGGTGGGATAGCGGGGGTTGTAATCCTACTTCTAATCCCCATCACACAACCCTATCCTTCAAAATTCCCTATCCCTGCAAACAAACATGGCATTGCTCCATGATACCAAACACCCCCTAAATTCACTAAATAATACTCCATGAGTCCCATTTTAATTTGAACACTTTTCGTTTCCTTGGCAATACATTTATTCTAGTAATATAAGAGAGCTCTTAGCTACAAGAAAGTCAAGAATGTTTTCCTTAAAATACTATAAAATTAGTTTCTGCATCCTATACACATTATCTGTCTCCCCGATTTATGACGAACTTTGGGGATAAATTCAAACGACAAGAGCTTATAGAAGCAACCAGCTCAAGGGACAGATTCAAAAGAAAGAAAAAGATGAGGCTTATTGACCGAATAGGACATCAAATTCTAAAAAAACCCCTCCTCCTCTTAAAACTTTAATGCCCGACCCTTACCTCCGTTATTTAGAGATTCTCTCGTTGATAAGCTGAATTAATCTGTTATGAGGATTCCATAGTCAATCACCTCCTTCCGATAATAACTATTTCGATGGGGAAGACTCCTTCGTGAAGGAATTAAGGTTTGTTTATTTTTTGGTTTACGTTGTAAAGACTTACTTGTCCCCTCATAGGTAGCCCATTGTTGAGTACCTAGATTCTCTAATCCCTCCCTCCCTAACATCGGGAATCCAAATAGGAAATAAATTTCCCTTCAAATAAATGTTAATCCTCTTTGACAATAGTTTACACGCTTTTATTTCAGAAATAGTCTCATTAATATCTTAATACTTTTCTCTTGCCTCCTTTAGTCCACCATACAAACACACACACACACTATTTAAATAGAATAATACCCCCGCATTCTCTCTCCTTCGATAAAAGATAACCTACCATCACCTATCACATTTAACTTTTTAATAGCAATAATTAGTAAAAACTCCTACTCAACAACTTATCTTGTGTGAGGTTACTTTAGCAAAACTAAATTCAGTTCGGCTAAAATAATTAAGTTTGACAACATAATAAGCCGAGTGCAACATACCTTATATACTACCTCCGGAACTTTTTAGTTGTACCATATTGAATTTTGACACTATTCAAGTATTCATGGTATCCACTTTGACCTCCTTCTATACTTTATACATAAGGACAAATATCGTCAAGTGCGGTCTTTTTAGAATCTTTGTTAGACTCGTCTCGGTATGTAGTTTCCATATATTAACTTTTTCTAATTTTCACATCGGTTTTTCTAACCTATGCATTGCATAATAATAATAGTTAAGGAGGGAGATTGGAAAAATAATAATAATTACAAAGATAATTTCTTATACTAGCTTAAATTTGTTTAGCCAGTGTGTTGTGAAAAGGAGAATCTAAATAGCTAATCCTATGCACCTTGTACATAGGTTAGAAAAACCGTTTTCACATATACACAATTGTAAATATAAACGTTTGAAGTTGTGTGTTGGCAAACGGGTTAATGCCTTTGGGTACAATTCCAACTAAAAAGATAAGAAAGCACAATCTAGGGTTTGTTCTCTTCAGCTTCACATAAAATAGCTAAACCGAACTGAAAGGAATAGTAATATGTAAGAGTAAAAGTAAACCTCGGGGAAGAGATAGCCAGCTTGAAGCTTAGCCATATTCTGATTTCGTGAGACCTTTGTTGTGTAAGCTTCACCAAATACAAAAAAAGTAATCCAAATAAATGATTCATTCATTCGAACAAATTAAGAATACATTTGAGTAATAATCCAACAGAAAAGACACAGAATGAACTCCAAGAATAAAGGAGTACCAGTGTGTTCAGCAGATGGAGTTGCAACACATTTGCAAATACCGACATTCTTAACCCTAACCGAAACTACCTGAGCTCTGCAATTAGAATACTAACATCAGTAAAAACCGAAAAAAAATGTAGAAAATGATCGGAAATGGTGAGAAAGCATAACCCTGAAGAATTAAAATTAGAGTTGGCGAATAAGGAAGACGAAGAAGAAGAAAGCGGGTTGCAGTTAAGTGATGATTGACTACCGCCATTGTTGCTAATGGAGGGAGCTAGGGTTGGAGAAATATGACTGGAAATGAACGAACTTGATTAGTTTTCAGTTGTATGCGTATATTGGCTTTGTAACGCTAACGCAAGGGAAGGATAGTTATAGAATCGAGAATAGAGGGAGAACAAAGGCCATCATCCAAAACTAGCCCACAAATCAACATGAGGAGGACTATATATAATAAGCCCGAACTCGATTGTTGGTATTTTGATGTATGTATACGATTTTATAAATTTCGATTATATTATAAGATGGGTCTGGTTATCATGAGTCGTTTGTTTTTTTCTTTAATGATCACATAATTTGAAAAAGAAAATGAGTTATGTAATTAGTCTAATGTCAAAATAAATTTAACTAATTTTTGTTGCGTAAAATTTTAGATCCCTATTATTTGTTGTTTGCAATATTGAATATTAACGGGAAAAAGTAATAGGGAAGGAAAATTATGATGTTTACGGAGTTTCGGATGTTGGACCATGTGTGGAGATCTTGTGCTCAAACTTTTTGCGACTTTTCGTCTATGCTTCAATGTTTTGGAAATACGCACAGATTCATGATGCTAGACCTTGTGAAGAACTACAATCTGCAAGGAGTATTATTTAAATTACCTCATGGATATTGTGAGGCCTCAAAGCGAAACACCGGTATCAACGAGGAACGGTACAAAAAAGAATAAAGCTTATCATAGTCACACCATAATACATAATCATCAGTCATTACTATCATATTGCATCTCTGTTCTAGCACTAACTTCTAGTACTAGAAAATCCTCAGCTTACAAACAGAATACGGCTTACAAAATGAAAATACAAAAACAAAATACAAATGCATTTGATACATTTACTTCAAATTATCGTGGAATTGGTTGACCACAATCAGAATATCAGCTGGGCCCATAGTTGGGTGATTCCCAACGGAAGGGCTGGAAAAGACAGACACCATTAGGCATGCTCTTGAATAGAAGGCTACACATCACACTGCAGCAATAGCAACCATGGAGAACATTGCCGGCCTGTAAACTAGAGATGTCCTTGCACTACTTCTGTAATACCTGGCCATCTTCTGATCACATAACCTACAGCTCTGATTCGAACTTCTATCAACCGCAAAGCTCACAGCACCATCATGCACTGGAGCAACAGTTGGTTCCACAGGGATGTTAAGCACAACATGCCCTGAAGCAGAACTCCGGTTAATCTTCCTCTGGACCATATGTATGTAAGCATAATGGCCCCGCATACGAGCATAATCCTCAGGTGTTGCCCCTGTACTATCCCGAGCATTTCTTCCATGCATCAATTCCAATCTGAACCAAAGGAAACTAAGCCCGTTTAGACTGAATTTTTAGAAAAATAAAAACCATACGGTTCAACAACATAATGTATTTGAATGAGAGGACGCATGAAAAATCGAGGAAATTCAGCAAATTATAGCGCATTTTCAGGATCATCAATTAGTGCGTTCAATACATCTTCAGAGCCATCTCTGCCAGCTGCTATATGAAGGGGGGTCAAACCAGCAGGACCCTGGGCATCAACCGAAACAAAGCCTTTCTTCGGCACTGTCGGCTGTTGATGTGACATCTTCACGTAAAATTGACAGGGCATATTTAAAAGCAGCCCACCAGAGACCTAGAATTTTACGTATAGCTCTGTGGAGGAGACCCATTTCTGACAATGCAACCTTCAGAGAAGGATGTTTTATTCCACAGTTCCAGCAACCAAAACGTCAAGAGTTTCTTGACAACAGCACACCAATCATGATCCATAGAGAAGTCCATAGCCATGTAAAATCTTCAAAAAGAAAATGGCAACAGTATTTAGGATCTAGGTCGGCCAATCTTGATTTCAATGACTTCTATGAAGCAGCCAGCCCATTGCATTTATAAAATCTAAGGCTTGACGAAGGGGAGAGAGATTCAAATGTTCCATTTACTTTATATGCATCTTCATCGGTCTTCTTCAGTTCAGTACACACTCCAGTGTCCGAATCTCAGAGCAAACATCCTTTTCTGCAACTATAAAAGGGAAGAACGCTGCTGAACCATGATCTCCAATCTGCCAAGTAAAAGATCCGTTAGCTCTAATGTTAAACAACCTATAGCTCGATGATATGACTTGAATTTTTCTTTACTTAGGAACTCTCATGGTTTTATTTTACTCCTAAAAGTAAAGGTTATTCAAGTGAGTTTTAATAATAGATGGACTTGTTTTAGGGTTTGGCCCTCAAAATAGGTTTCTTTAGTTCTTCAATTTATTCTCTAAGGGCATGCTTGGAATGAGGTAAAAAGTATTAAGGGGATAATAAAAGTCAAATATAGAAAAACTAAGGTATTTGGGGGATGATAAAGGGGATAGAGTGGTGGTGAAGGATAGAGTGGTGGTAGAAGAGGATAAAGTGGTGTTGGTAGGAAGGAAATGGAAGAAAGAGGGGAACTATTACCCATTTAGTTACCTAGGGGTGATGGTGGTGAGTATTACCCCATAATGAAATTAATAGTTTCCTCTTTCTTCTATTTCTTTCCTACCAACACCACCTTATCCTCTCCACCACTACTCTATTCCCTTTATCATCCCCTCTAAATCCCTTAGTTTTTCTATGTTTGACTTTTTATTACCCCCTTGTGCTACCCTCATTCAAGCATACCCTAAGTGTTAATTAGGCTTCTATTTTAAGGTTAATTAGGTTAACTTCTCTACCTAGATATATAGTTTGTTAGTTAGGTTTGTACAATAAACACATATTGTGATTTATTATAATCGAGCCAACTTTGTGCTTGCTTTTTCCAGGAACCAAAGTACATGAAGCTTAGCAAAGCAAATATGACAACACCAATAATGTCTGATAGAATCCTCTTGAAAATCGGGATACCTATACGTTTCAATTTCTCCCATTTCTTGGTTTCCCAGATCAGTTTGAACCCATGAAGTATAAGATGGGTTGAGATTCATTGTTTTGCCATCACAAGAAGGAATAAATTGAGTGGAGAGATATCCCCAAGCTTTTGAAACCTTGCAACTGGAACTTAAACTTTACAAATGTGAGTCGTCTTTACTAGACCGCCCTTTTCATACTACAACTTAAAAGCATCCTACGTTAAAGGAGATTTGAAAAAAGATGGAATAGGAAGAGTTAAGACGTGTTTCAAGAACAAATAAGATACAAGTTGGAGAAAAGGAAGTTAGCAAAGTAAGACAAGATTTAAAACCTTGATCTCAAAAGATGGGTTTGGCTTCATGAACCTACGGCTGTATTTTTCATGGTCGTCCATAAATATCCTTTCCCCATTCATTTCAACATCATGCTACATGTTCACGCAAATCCTTTTTTTATTCAAATCCCGTTAAATACCACCAAGATGATTTTGATTCTTTGGCTTCTTCTAAAATCCTCATAATTCCACACTCTATACCATTATTGCTGGTGCATTTCTCAGTCGATACCGCACATGCACCTAAGCTAACATGTAGTTGATTTTCATCGATGTTTAAAAAAGAACACGTTCTAAGGATGTAGGGGTCTAGAGCCTAGAGGAAAATGAGAGCTTTTAAGCGTGTGCCTCATTGAAGTGAGATCAGTTAATAATTAAAAATAATAATTTAGTTATATAAAACGTTGCCATGCTCTAAAGTCATAAGTCCGCCTTTTGGTGCTTTTATTTAACTATTAGTGCCACTGGGAAACGATTCTTCTAGCCCAAAAGTTTTGATCAGGCCATCAACGCCTATCACTTATTCTTTTGTTTAGAGTGTTCCCAAAAGTCCATCTTCCAGTATACCTCTCCTACTCATCTTCTTACTATAATTATTCCTACATGCCCACGACTCCCACTTGCATAATAACGCTAATCTCATAAGCTTCCTATATGATATTTCCTTTAACCTTAGAGTTACATGCTACACTTGCAATGTATAACCAACTCAACATTCAAGCCACATAAGCTTAGTCTGTCAATCCCATCTTAGTCAATTCTGGGGGGAGCTCAATTTAACATATTCAAAAAGTCATCTAAAGATGCCTCATCACCATTTGATGCCATTGCATCCTCATTTGATCCCTTCTTTTACTAAATTAGCATTCCCATGTACATAATTTTGGTGATAAGTTCAACTTTTATCTTCCCATGACTCTTAAGTTTGGCATTAAACCTTATATAAATGTCCAAAAAACAACATACGAAAAGGGATACCTCAACCCGAAAAAAGATCATTCCCTGAAGTAGAAGGGACTTAATGATCCCTGGAATGTTCAAGTAGTTAAGAAAATCCTTCCTTAATCCTCCTCACATTTGTTTCCACTTCTTACATAATAAATGAATAGGTCAATATACTTTGGAGGTATACCAATCTTTGACATG